>CM021731.1:12713243-12893297 GCA_011075105.1 Heteronetta atricapilla
AAGAAAAGAAAAGAAAAGAAAAGAAAAGAAAAGAAAAGAAAAGAAAAAAGACACACCTCCCCCTGTCATCCCCATTAAAAATGTGCTATAGGGAGCCACCACCCTACATGCGATGAGATATATTTTTACACTAACTTCAAACAATACAGTTTGAAGGTACAGTTCTGTCTTTGTAATGTGAGTTTTCCCATAGATTTCAGCAAGAGGTTTATAGTCATATTTTCTAAACCAAAACGAGACAAACCCAACACAAACCATGTTGAATGATATTCATATTTCTTTATCTGAGAGCACAACAATAGTTCTATTGTGTAACACAGCACCGCTCAGACATGGAAGGAAGGCTGCACACAGGCTTCCAGAGTGGTCCAGAAATACGGTGGTGACACCAGGCTGGCTCATGTAAACAGGAAATAGGGCCAGGATGTAAACTGGACTGCTTCCATATTCAGTAATAGTCGGCTAAAAATAAACAGGTTGAATAGAGGTAGGGAAGCCAATTTGCTCTGTAAACTCATTTTCAAACTTAAAATTTTCAAGACCTGATAGAAAATTACAAACAAAAAAAATTAAAATGTTTTATTGTTGATTTATCAGTATTTCTGTAATGAGATTGCAGTTACAACCAGAGGGGCTACTAGCATGAAAAGGAGAGTGGAGAGTCTTTCTTTCCAGGGAATAAAAAGGACCTGGAGAAGAAGGTGGAAAGGGAACATGACTACTCTGTAAATATATCAAGGTTTAAAAAAATAATTAAATAAAGGAGAAAGAAGTTCTGCTTAAGCTGAAAGACAACATCATCAGAAGAATAAATAAATCCATTGACAGTGAAATCTAGAAATGATTAGGCTCTTATTCCAAGAGGGATGAGGAGTTTGAAAGCAGCCTTTGCAGAGTGGCAAGGAGGAGCTGTTTCTTCAATACCATTGTGTGGAGTTCAGCTGGAGCATCCCTCAAAGTCCCCAGTTCTTTATAAACTCTCTGATTTCTAACCATGCCTATTTCAGAAAAAAAGCCAGGAAAGGAGTAATTCTGCAGAATGTGTTTAGGTGATGAGAACAACACATTACACACAAGCCATTGATGAAGTTTTCCTTCTGCAGAAATCTGTTTGCAGTACTGTTCTAAATATCCTGGTTTGATGCATGTTAATGCTGTTAATGAAAATGCTGAGAAGATGTGGCAATTCATTTAGCCTTTGTTACTTCCCTGTCTCCATCAGATATGCCAGATGCCATAGTACAGGCTTGGAGCACGGCAAGCTAATAATGACAGAGAAAAAAGGCAAAATAGCCTCAAGTACAGCTATGATCTGTGGGGTTTAAATTTTGAGGCACAACTATCCCTCAGATTTAGGAATAGATGAACATAGGATACGAACTGGAAATGAGTAGCAAAAGTCATCAAGTCCAAACTCCTGCCATCGCATTAAACCTGGACATAATCTAATTAATAACACTGTCAAGTTTCATCTCAAAATAAATCATATTGTTGCCTCTGCTGGCCACACTGGAAGACCGATCCAAAACCTCTCTGCCGTAATGTCAGCAGGATTTTCTTCCTTCTGACCTCAAGCTTTCAAGCACACTTTTTGCTGTGCCAAATGTCTCTTCATCACAATCATCTTTGTCATGTTATGTGGGGAAGCTATACTTGTACTCTCCTCTTATGCCATAAACCTCTAATCACTTCTAAAAGGCCTTCTTGGTCTTCTTGAAGTAATGCTGTAAGTTGAATCAATCTTTCTTGAACAAGGATAATTAAATATGTGCCAAGTTCCAGATTGCATTTTATTGAAAATTTCCTTGACATCTGGGTCTGCTTGCCAGGGATGAAGGTTAAAAGCCACAATGAATAGGTGCAATTCTGAGGGAAAAGAAGAAAACACAGGACGAAGGTTAGGGCCTGTCTGCTTAGCAGTAGGAAAAGGAGACTAGTGTGGAACCTATTGATGCAGGCATCAATTAACCATACACATTAACGGCTCTTTCATTAACAGCTGATCAAGGCAGTGGCATTGCACAATTTTTGTGACACTGATAAAGGACCTACCAGCTAAGAAAGCCAACTGACCCAACACTCAAGGAACATTCATTTCTTTCTTCAGAAACTGGTCCGTGTGATTCAGTCCTGGCACCCCAGGCCCACTGGGATTGCTGGACACATAAACAAGTTGCTCTGTATTGACTCCCCTCCAAGTGTGGGAGAACTTTCTTAGAAAGCCAGAGTCTGTGGACTGAGGACCACTAAGACAGACTTGGCCATGAGACAAAAATATGGAGCCAGGAGTCACAGACCTGAAGTTGCCTTAGGGGATCAGCTGTGGGCCTGCCTTACTCAGGAATCCCTATCAATGTCCTAAATGGCATGGGCATAGCTTAGCTGCCATGAGAAAGATAAATCATAGTCTAATTGACTTGGTGCATGTGCTCATTTGTGTTCAGGCTTGGAAGGGAAAAGGTTTTTACACCATTCAGATGATGGCAAGATGATTGCAAGATGTAAGTGAAGACTGTGACAATGGAGTTCAGCTGAACTTCTACCTTGTTCCTATTCCTCATGTCCTCAAGGACTGTCTTTCTTCCTTCTTGATACACCAGCTATTGATTTGAGCATGCCTTTTACTTCTGCCATCTGAAACGTCATCAGTGTATTTGTACTTTTGTTCATTAATGAATAGAACTATTGAATGGTGCTGTGCCTGAGACTGCATTTTGAGAAATTCCACTTGTAAGCAGCATCCCAGGAGATCATCTTGTAAGGCCAGCCCACTGTTTTCTTTGCTTTAGGCAGTTTCATATTTACCTTACAGTCTTTGAACTAATCTCCTGTTTAAAGTTGTCTTATTTATTTATTTATTTAGATTTTAAAAAGCACCATTGAAGTGTTCAATAACATATTAACCATTAAAAAATTAACACAAAATTTGGGATTCTCTAATTAAACTATTGTGATGGAACATTCTTTCAAAAAAGGATATTTTTGTCTACTGGTGTTTATATTGACACTTGTATTAAATGTAATAGAACAAACGAATTCAGAGGATCAAAAATATTAGCATGACCTACAAAATGTTCAACAGTTAAATATCATTCTGTTTTCTGAATACAGAGACATTGGGCTTTTTTGTTTCATAGCAAAATCAATGGATGGTAAAATCTATGAATTTAGGAACTAAAGGAGAGAGAGGAAGAAAAACGTTTCAGCTGTGATAAAAGGATATTTGCACAAAGAATGAGGGTAGAATACAATGCAGCTGTTACATTTCAGCATCACTCATTGAAGGAAATTATCATAAGGGTCTTTTAAAATGATCTCCTTTCTTCCTTTTATTTAGCTATTCTGTATGAAAATGCAGTAATTGCTCAAGCAAGTCAGTCACAAAATTGCTTTAGCACATGCATTTGGCTATAATTTTTGAGCATGCACTTTTAAAAGTGTTAAGACTTTAGTATTAACATAATCTGGTGCAGTATTGATTATATTCACATTTTCTGCTTAAATTATTTAATTTTAAATCAACTCACTGCTTTTTCCTGACTGGTTGTTTCACCAATTTCCACAAGTAGGGAACACCTCTATTTCTATTAATCACCAAAGAAAATCTACTTGGTTGGAGTCAGAAACCACTATACTTGGCTGTGTTTTCTAAGTACAACATGTTTTCACTGCTTGTGGAATAAATGACGTACCTGCCACATTGCCAGACGCATAGGCAGTAGTGACTTTCTGCCAACATGTTTTTGGTGGTTGTTGTTGTTTTCACATCAATATTAACCATCTCAATCAAAATGCAAAATTCACGCTTGCTGCCATCTGGATGGTGATACTGTCCTGGGACTTTGTGTTTACAGATTGAGAACGGCTTCCCCTCCTCTCTTAATATAATTTCACGAACTAAATAAGCAAGATATAAAGCGTCATGGACTGTTACAGCATATACTAAGCTCTTTCAAAGCTCTGCTTGTGAAAGAATGTAACTGTATGGAAACTATTAGTATCAAGAAAAAGACAGCATAAGCATGTGGGCAGAGCAGCAAACATGAAGTTATGCCTTTCATTACAGTCAGCATCTTGTCATATGTCAAAGACAGTTTGAAAGTGTGCATGATGGAGAACACACTTGAGCACTTCTTACTGACAGCAATAGTCACAAGCAACATAGAAAAAATAAGAGGCAAATCTTTTTTTTTTTTTTTTTTTTTTTTTAAGTTATAGCACACTGCATGGACTATTGATTTTTTTTGCAAACAACCGTGGTGTCTGTGTGTTAGAGGGATGTATCTACAGAAATGGCCAGGAAGTCCTGTGGAATAAGCTACATAATTGACAAGCATTTCACAGATCAGATCTGTTACATATGCATATAGAATGTCCTATTGGAAACACCAGCAGGATCTATTAGCATCTCTTTGGAGAACGTTATTTTCCTCCCAAACAAGTAAGAACCCAAGAGCCTGCAGCATAATAAACCAATTACTTTTTTCCTCTACCTGGCAGAGGCAATGAATAGGTAATATCAAGGCTGAATGCTCTGAATACTAAATACAAAACTGCATAAAACCAAACCACTTTCAGGTCCACAAACAACTTCTAAAACAGAGTGCTAAAGAAGTTAGCTCTACTGCCTCATGGCTTAAACCTGCTTTTAATTGTGTCTTTACTTCCATTGTAGAAACATGGTGAAGTCAACAGAATCACAGTATTGTAAAACTAGCAGAACCACATATACCGTCTTTTAATATACCCTGTGAAATTCATAGATCCTGTAAAACCTGATCATACCTAGGTGGAAGGCAGAGCCTGAACCTTCATTTTATTTTTATTTTTATTTTTATTCCTCTATTTCATTCTAAATGAACTGTGAATAGTCTTCTAGAAAACTGAGAGCCGTGGCAATCCACAGAGGAGGCCGTGCATGCAGCAGGATTTTGTTGAGATGCTTCTCAACCAGGGTGCTCTGGCTCGACCATGCAATGGCATGACCATGGCACGTTTCCTGCACACGCTGCAACGGGGCAGAGCACCAGCTGCCTGGCCGGGCATCAATTTAATGCAGCTCCCACAAAGGACAGCTGGGAGAAGCCACTGACAAGCTTATTATCCTGAGGCTAGTTTTTAAGGAGGACTCCAAGGCAGATATTCAATACCCCAGAGTAATAACCTGTACTGGTTAAGCCACAGGAAACTATGATAAAGAATAGCATTAGCAGGCATCAGGATAAGCACAGTACAGCGAAGAAGTCACCATGGTTTTGTAAAGGGAAGTCATGCTTCACAAATTTACCCGAGGCCTCTGACAGAGTCAGTAAAACATGTTGGCAACAGAGATCTGCTTGATACCATCTGCCTGGATTTTCAGAAGGCATCCAAGCAGTTGCCTCCCTAACGGTTATTGAGGGAGATAATCAGACATGAAGAAATGTTCAGAGGCTAGGGAGAAGGGACAGGAACAAATAATTGCCTTTCACAGTAGAAAGAGATCACATGTGGTGTCCCACATGGCTCTGTGCTGAAGTCTGCATTGCTCAACACAGGTCACAAGCAATCAGAAAACAGGGTAGAAAAGGGATGAAAATGTTTGCTGATAACACTGAATTAGTCAGAGTGATACAGACTATAGATGATGGCAGACTTACAGAAGAACTTCTGACCACTTAATGACAAGGCAACAAAAACTTCCTGTCAAGAAACATAAAGGGAATGCAAACAGAATGCCAGAAATCACTGGAAAAGGAATCAACATAGGAGAAAACATCAGTTTGCTTTTGTACAAGTGCATGACACACCCACATCTCCAACAGTGCTTCTAGTTATGCATTCATCTGATGATAGTTACAGTAGAAAGAATAAATGAATAAATGAAGGCTTTTGTAATGAAAAACACTAAAAAGACATATGCTAGAGATCAATAAAATCGGGACTGGCCTGGACAAGGTGAATAGGAATAACTGTTTTTTGTTTGTTTGTTTGTTTGTTTTTGTTTTGTTTTTTTAAATACAAATTCTGGAAAACACCAAATAGAAGAAGACAATGTCAGCCTCTCAGCAAACAAAAGGAGCCACATCTTCATTCATATAAACAGCCTGTAGAACTTGTGACAGGACGTTGTGGATGCTGAAGGTATACCTCAATTCAAAAACTTTTTTTTTTTTTTTTTTTAAGTTTACAGAGGAAACAGACACCAAGTGCTATTTAGTACAAAAACACAAATCTGGTTTAGGAAAACCTAGAATGATTGACCACTAGGTGCTCCAAAAATATTTTGGGGAGGTTCTGTAGATTATCCTTATAACATTTTTGGGACACTAACTTGATGGTCACTATTGGTAACAAGGTGCAGGGCTAGGCAAACCACTGATCTTGTCTATATTGCTATTATTCAGGTTTGAATTAGGATTATAAGGCATATTGAGCTTCTCACCTGCCCGCTGTTAAAGTGCTTAGCATTGGACCTGCAGAATGAGCCTGGGATTTCTGGGCAGTGCTGTTACTCCTGTACATGTGCACTGTAACCAAACTATGCAGGCACAGCTGCAATTTTTGGAGAAACAGCAAACCTACTGTTCCCATGGGCCCTCAATTTCCAACGTCCTGTGAATGTCCAGGGTTCAGAAACCACATAAAGCCTACAAGCACTGCTGGGCATGCTCATTGTCATTGCAAAACCACCAGATGTACCAGGAAAAGGGCTGCTGCACACCCCAACATCCCAGATAAATACAGAATTCCTCTATATCATGCCAGACAAGATTTCTAAGTGAGAAAGAGGAAACAGAAGGATGGTAGTCCTACTTGGAATATCCTCTTTTATCTGGAGTGAATCTGGCTTCTCTGACTTGAAAGACAGGTTTAATATCATTTAGTGGTTGTTTCCATTGTCTACAAATGAGTTGCCTCTTTTCTCTACTTGGTGGTAGGTCCTCAAGGTTTGTTAGACAACTTCTTTTTTTTTACCCTTGCCATTTTTAAGGTAATCCTGTTCATGAGAACACCCTCAGACATCTACATTTTGCCAAACTGATCTTTCTGGTCTGTATTATGCATGTGAATGAGGCTCTTGAAATGTAGAGGTGTGGCTTTCTAGTGAAATAAACCAAGATAGGTAGGGTCTTAATCATCTTCATTTGCCTTAGTTAGTGTTTGCTTTGCTATTTCAACATAGTTTTCAAAGTCCACTGACCTCTGAATAATACAGACTATGAAACCTCCATACCTTTCAAATATTTGAAATTCCTGAGGTATTTAATGCGTTCTGTTATCTGAAATAAGTTTATCGTGGATGTCATTAGCTAACGCTGTCCTAACGTTGTGATTCATTTCCTTACTGACTAACAAATTACTTGGCTGAATTTCTTCAATAAAACTAGTGCAATAGTCCACTCCGAGCAGTCCCTGGTCACATGTGTGTTCAAATAACTCCATTTCCAAATGCTCCCAGGCTTTGCTAGCTGCCTCACAAGTCAGCACAGGCTTATTGTAATTTTCTCCTTACTATTGCTATATAGTGAAGAAATATTTTATTTTTATTTCTGCCCTTTACTGTACATTTTAAAAATTCTTGTAAGTTCTTTGGTCAGCACAATACCAGTGTGAGTTCTGTGGGATTTTTCCCAAATCTGTGCAATTTCCTCAGAAGTATTTTCTAATCATCCTCCAGAATATCTTCTAGATATTTGTTTCACATTTCACCTATCCAGAGTTTGTCCTGACTGTCATCTTTGCTGTCCTTATCACTATGTCTGACTCCAAAGTTCTTGTAGATGCATTATGATTTTCATGCATCTCGCAACAAAACATGGAAACTTTCCTTGCTGTTACTAGTATGACTTCCTACTTTTGTCGGGAGGTTGATGTTTTTGACTGCTGCTGAATGACCACAGATAAACTTTCTGACATCTGGGGACAATGTGAACTAATTCTTTTTGTGCTTGAGAGTAATTCTGCTGCATCAGCATCAGTGTTCTCCATTTGCTCCATTCCTGCCACAAGGCTGCTCCAAGTGCTGCTTATGAAGCAGCTTAGAAACCAGTAGCATTTCCCCTTGTTCCGCACGTGCTCGGGAATTATCAGACTTTCCAGCACACCCTCTGCTTTCAGCAGTAAGCTCAGTATAAGCAGGCAAACACCAAAAAGCCAGAGCCTGCACTAATTTCAACCGTGTGGCTTCTCTAAAAGGAGGCATTACACCTGGGTATACACTTTTATTAGATTCTTCTCATTGCATTCCTAAAGATTGAAGCAAATGCAACTCATCAACAAAGAAGAGCCTAGTTTGTATCTATAAGGAGTCATATTTTAAGCTTACAAATGCCCCGAATGCCACCATGTGTTGATACCCCAATAGCAACTGCACCCCAGTTTCTGCCAGCGGTTCCCACACAACCAAGAGCCTACCAGGGCAATGTGGGCACAGATGTTGGTGGTCTTTGGTATTCTGCGCTAGTTCTGCCATAGGAGATAAGTCCCATTTAGACATTTTGCTCCATACACTGCAAACAGGAAGGCAGGTAACCAGTGTTATGCTCGTTCACATCAGCTGCAGGAAAAGGGGCATGGGGAATCATTGACAGCATGCTGGAGACCAGGCATCATCACATCTGGCAGTTGTTTCCCTTGAGTACAGAATCTTCAACATTTTAAAATACTCTGCTTCTTTGTGAAGAACTGCAAAGCATCTGTCTCAAAAACCTGGGGTTTTGAAAATGATTTCTGAAGGAAAGGTAGGATTTTTTGAATACCATTATCTCCTCTTTTAATTGTGTATAGATTATGGCTTATGGATGCTAAGTATTTCATCCTCTCACTTCTTTTGTTATCATTTTTGTGCTCATTGCTCACCACATACTTGTCTAATACACACTTCTTCATTTCAACCTACCAGTGATGTCAGATGTTTTTCCCAGGAAAAAAACAACAACTACAACAAAAACCTACCTTTCAGCAATGTTTATGGTAATACACTTTCAGTTATTATCTTCTTGCCACCCTTTGAGTTAATCATTTGCAATGGATTGTGGTAGATGGTTACTAAACGTAGACTTCCCCTCATTAAGAGATTTAATATCTACAGGTTGAATAGGAAAGATTCATGACCCAAGCTTTAAAAAGCCTGTACATCTTACTTTATACATTTTAAAACACCTGTTTGTGAGACAGGTAGAGAGGATATCTTCAGGTTATTTTTTTCTACCAGGAGAAATAGTTGAACAGAAAAGAAGTTTTTCCAATGACGTCAGTTGTAATAGGATAAAACTCTAAGGATTAAGAATCCAGTTTACATGCAGAAAGTACAGGTCTGCTGAATGCACCTGATATATATGCGTGTGTGCATGCAACTACTAGCAACGTACACTAAAATCCTTCTCCATTTCCTTCTCCCCTCAAATTCAATAGGTAGGCAGTGCTATAGTTAATGGTCTCCCAGCACAATGATCAGTTAGTGAGACTCACTAAAAGCCCTAACATTAACAATTTGCCTATTTTTATGCCTCTTTATTTTTTGTACTGGTATTTTGTGTACAAAGAGATCAAAGACTGAATTTTAGCAAATGTATTTAATTTATATGTATTTATTCCTAGAATTTCAATGAATAAAATATTACATTTTTTTTGGTAGGAACAGCCACAGTTAGTGGCTGTCTATTTCAGTCTATTTAGGTTCATGTCCCCTGTAACCTCTGTGTAGAAGTGGCCAAAAGTGGATGTTACAGGAATGAATGCAGGAGGTGACACATCCATTTTGTGGTCCTCCACAGGCACTGGTACTTAGAAGCTGAAGGAGATCCTGCACTAGTCCATATATTGACCCTCCTGTGTTGTTCATATTGTTATGAAACAATATCTGTGAATTTGCCAGCTTCTGTTCTTGACACTATATATTTCATGTCCAAAACATCCTGTGCTATTGAGTTTCACAATGTAATTATGTTATGTGGAAAAGTACATCCTTTTGTTCATTTTAAATCTGTAGCCTGATTGGATTTCATTTGATTTCATTCCCTGTATCACAAAAAATGATGATGAGCCTCTACTGCATTCACAAGATTAGAGCTCTTTCTCAAATTCCTTAAATTTTCTTTTGTAAGCTTGAGTCCAAACCTGTTTTTTCTTTCTTTATATACAAGCTATCCTAGCTGCTCAATATTTGCAGTTTCAGCTGTCACCTTTAGATTCAAATAATTCTTTGAATAATTTGAATAATTCTTCATTATTTTCAGCCTTTAGCACCATGATCTCTGTCTATCTGAGAGTGTTTATGACTGGTTTATCAAGCAGTATCCATTTCAGTGGTGATAATTTCAAAAATTGCTCATAACATCCTTCATTGAAAAGTCAAGAACCCTGACGAGAACTTTCTCTTTTATTGTACGGTACCTCTGTTTCTTTCAACGGCTTGGTGAGGAGTCCCAGCTTTAAAATCTTGAAAACATATATATACTATGACAACACTGGACAACCATTGCTTGTCTGACAAGCAACATCTCTAATAACACCCTATCACCTACAGAGGTTTTGTTGATTTTTCTCCAATATATCTTAACTATGTGTTGTTATATATATATATATACATATATAGTATAGTTTCTACCAGTCTATTCATATGGGCTTTCTACTCAATGGCCTTTCTGTGTTTTCGAACCACACCTGCAAGACTTCATTTCTCTAGCTTCTATCAATTACAAAAGTAGGCAAGATTATTAATATTTGATTATCACCCAGACATCTGTTTATTAAACATCTTTTCATCTTTTGTATTGTATGCACAATGACTCAAGAGAATTTTAATAAAAAATTAATACAATGCACTTGCAGAGCTCCAAAGAAAAGTTTAACTGTAGAGATAGGCTTGGAGGCTGCTTGGAACTAATTCAAAGCCCACATTTGATTATTATTTTTTTTTTTCCAACTTCAAAGAGCACTAATTCATTTAGATTGTTTGGTGAATGTGTGTTTGATGGGAAGAGATATTTGCAATCAAGATTGTGCTACAGAAAATGCTTATTACTTGTTACAACACTCACTACACAGTTGATGCTGTTCTGTTAATGTCAGATTTCCTACTTACTGCAGTAGGCATAGAATAAAGCTATACCATGCCATAGTTTGTTTTGAGAAGCAAAGCACATTCCAAGCTGTAAGATTTTTTTCCATGAATCCTATGTCATGTTTTGGGAGAAAAAAATCTCAAAGTCTTTACTCTGGAAAGCTTTCATTGAAAGTAACAATTTAAACGTAGAACTACAGATGACCAATCCTTCCCTAGGTAGTAAATGTCTAAATTTAACTACTAAAAATGTTGCTGAAGTATTAAAAATGCTGCTTCAGAGTAAGGAAAAGAAAAGCTGACCTGGTATTTTATTGAACTTCATTTCATGTAAAAAAATGTAAATGAGCAGTGACATTTTATCTACCCGTGTATTTTGCCTATTCCACATAACTCCCTATCAATTAATTCAAAAAATGCATCTTTTGTGTCTATTTTCCCAATTTTTAGACTGTAAACTTTCATATATGCACAATAATTTGTACGTTAGAGGACAATTTACAATATAAAATTTCATCCTAATTTTTGTATGTAATTCAAATTGCAAGAAAAATTACACATAAGGCAAAAAAAAAAAGTCTCAATTTTGGAAATGTAATCTTATGTATGGAATAGTTTGCTATTGCACCTATAAAAGAACATTGTAAAACAGTAGAACATGTCTCACAGGTCATAGCAAAAGACACATTAGTACTCTAAGCAGTAATTTGTTTGCAGGAAAATTAGCACTGAGAAATTTTACTGGGAAACAGACTGCCTGGGTTTTCCATTAGAGTACCGACTGCAAGATGTGGAGTTATTTACATTTTTGTTTTGTTTCTGTTCTTCCAACCCACATGGAAATATGCACTTTGATTTTTTTGGAAAAATCTCACTGAATTTTAAACAGAATACTTGAATTTGTATGAAACTGCATGAAAGCGATGAACTGTTTGCCTAGTTGCCTTCATGGAAGGTACCATCACCAGTTAAAGTCCAGGAATACAATGTTACATCTCATCAGGGAGGTCTGGAGCTGCAGACCAGCTAAGGGAACAAAGAATTTTTAAGTCTGCCCTTTGTGCCTGCTCTAGTCACATCTCAGGTAATACAGGGGAAGGAAGTATACAAAGGTCAAGGCCACCATTTGAACACGTATATGGTACTGCTATTGTCAGAGGATATAAAGGAAGGCAGAAATATACAAACTTTACTTCTGCTGAGCTGCTCTTGAGCTCTTCCTCTCCTGAACACCTGTACCAGGTCCCCACAACAAAGAGCATCATGACTATGGCCGCTGGGCAGAGCCACTGTTTGTAGCTTGTGTTGAGACAAGATCTTGGGTGCTGGGGTAAATACTTTTTTCCACTACCAGCAAATATCCACATCATATAGAGGAATTACTATACCATTAGTATCTACAGCATTTCATATTTCTGGTCAAACTCTTTTTGCAGGCAGTGGTGTTACGTAGGATTAACTCAGCTGAGCTCAGTTTCTCCAACTTGGCATGATAACACAACACACCTTTTAGTCCTTACGAAACTGATCTGCAAAGCCATTGCTGTGGTCTTACAGGATCCCATAGTTTCAAGCAGTGGCAGGCTCTCATTTTGAGGTTAGTCTTGTGTAAGGGGCTGCTGTGTGGGATAAAACTGACACCTGAAACAAACTCACTGAACACAGATATTTGCCTACATCCTAGGTCTTTGCTACAAGTGTGAAACTTCAGAGCAGGGCACAATGTCACTGAAGTTGCTCAGGCTACACCAGCACATGAAGATACAGGATATGTTCATCCTACAGAAGGCAGGGTTTCCGTTACCCAAAGCAATGCTTGTAGTCTGGCACAGGGGAAAGAAAGTGGATGGGGAACTGCTGATCCTTGACATCCCACCCAGCTTTTTGTGCTGTGATTCCTCAGGAGCAGAACAGTCTGCAGACTGGTGCAGTGCAAATGATCCTGAAAATAAATGACTAACTTGAAACAATTATACAAGTGAATAAACTTAAGAGAAAGGAAATGCCCTTACAGCTTTCTTCCTAACCTTTATCTCCAAGTTGGTTATTATATCGGGTCAGCCAAGAAAACAAATACCATATTCTGATGCAATCCAGTCGTGTCTGTTTTACCCACATCACTGTTTCTTTTTCCCCTATCTTGATTACAGATCTGAGCAGCAGAGGTTTAAAATTGCAGTTGTCAGTACAAGAGGTCATTTGAGTCATTGCAATTTTCAGAAATGTGGCTTATGCCCTCAGAATTTTCTCTGGGAACATTTTATTGTAAATTCAACATATTTCACACCACCCTGTTTTTGCAGGACTTGAGGGCAGATTTACAAAGTGGGACAGAACAGCTGAAGGGTTTCTGCTTGTTTTGTTTGATTGTATAAACATTTGAACAATACATTCCTGTTTTGTCCACCCTCATGGCTAACTGCCTACGGTTCCGGTAAATAAATGGTCTAAATGAACAAAACTGAAAACAGCTGCCTTTTTGCAGCCATTTTGTCTGCATCACCCCTTTAGACAGGTCAAAGCCTTTTGACTAGCCACAGCTCAGCCCCATTGGTGCTACTCCTTTGATGTGTATAAACCTAACATTTGCTTTCTTCAGCTTTTGCAAATTTGCAGCTTTAGCTTTCACATGTATTTTTCATGGTACAAATTACGATCACCTGTAAAACTCCAAACTCTAGAGTTGAATACAGTCTTGACCACTTCGTGTTGTAAAATTAGAAACTGAAAGCTGGAATGACACATTTGAAAATACTCCGCTATTCTAATTTAGAGGAAATGACAACAACAAAAAGCAGCAGATAAACTTCATGAACATTTGCCTTAAATCCTGATTTTATTCCCACCCGTAAAATTGCCTGTCTAGCTAGACTCTGGATAGCTAATAGCTGATTTTTAAATGTACACCCATCCTTTCCACATAAGTATAGTCCAAAAATATGCAAATAGGATGCAAAAAATTACAAACATTATGTAAAATTCTGGTCCACACCAAAACCAAATTATGTTCCAGTTTCACACCAGTAAATACCCAGCACACGTCAAAGGCACAAACAGTAGCCAAGAGCATAAAAGACTCTAGCTGAGCTCTCAGCAAAAGTTTGCTGCACCAACCACACTGAAGCAGGAATAAAAAAACACTAGCATACTAGCATAAAAAAAAAAAAAAAAAAAAAAAAAAAAAAAGCAGAAAGTAAGCTACATTTATTCTCTAAATAGCAGACAAAATAAGTGCATAGTATTTGTGGTTCTCAAATGCTTCAGAGGATTGCAGACTATTTAGTGGAAATCTTTCAAAATTGCCAACTAAATTGATGGACATCTTGTTTATACATGTTACATTACCGAAATTGGACATTACTATATTTAAATGAGGTTTTGTTGAAGTTTTTCATGTCTTACCAGTTTTAGACTAAACCAAACAGTGGTTTATTGAAGTTGAAACACTTTCCAGTCAGCCTGGCCTGAAGACAAGCCTTGAATGACTTTAATTCTCACATTGTTTCAATCAAAAAAGTTTAAAGATGCTACAGTAATAATGTTAATTTACTTTTGTTGAACATCATTTTTTTCCCAGCTTTTATATTTATTAGTTATATTCCACAGAATCACAGAATGGTTGAGGTGGGAAGGGACCTCTGGAGATATCTAGTCCAACCCCCCTGCCAAGCAGGGTCACACAGAGCACACTGCACAGGATGGCATCCAGGTGGGTTTTCAATATCTCTCGAGAAGGAGACTCCACAGCCTCTCTGGGCAGGCTGTTCCAGTGCTCTGTCACCCTCACAGTAAAGTGTTTTCTCATACTCAGAACCTCCTGTGTTTCTGTTTGTGCCCATTGCCTCGTCTTGTCGCTGGACACTACTGAAACGAGTCTGGCCCCATTCTCTTGACACCCTCCCCTCAGATATTTATACACATTGATGAGAGCTCCCCTCAGTCTTCTGCAAGTTAGCAGGGCCAGCTCTCAGCCTCTCCTCATCTGCCATCCTGACAGGTGCTTCAGTCCTCTGATCATCTTTGTAGCCCTCCGCCGGTCACACTTCAATAGCTCCATGTCCTTCTTGTACTGGGGAGCCCAGAACTGGACACAGTACTCCAGGTGAGGCCTCAGCAGGGCTGAGCAAAGCGGGAGGATCACCTCCCTTGACCTGCTGGCAATGCTCTTCCTAATGCACCCCAGGACACCATTGGCCTTCATGGCCACAAGGGCACATTGCTGACTCGTTCATTGACTATTTCCAAGACTTTAATACTTGCCTCTAATTCACTTTGCATTTCTCTCATATTCTAGATGGGTTGGGAAAGGTGAAAATCTACCCAAACATCTTACTATTGTATTTAAAATGCATGCTGTAAAATGTAACTCGTTGTAGGTTCAACTATATATACTTGTGGGGTAATAGCATCAGAGACAGCCTGAGACCAATAAGATAAGTTGCTATGACTTTGTCTTCACTGTTAGACAAATAAAAATAGAAGATACTGTGGTATTTGTGCATCCTAATATATCTACCTCTTACTGTTCAAAAACACCCCGTTTTAAGCAAAAATGATACGTGCCTTACACATGCACGTTTGTACTAAAATTTGCAGTTTTATCTCTCAGGCCCATTAGTAGTTCCTATGTTTTTCTGCTTCAGCACTATTTACACCCCCATCTAGTCCACTCCCAGTGAACCAGGAAGAGTGAGATTTCCCCCACCTTTGCAACACCGCTCCCCCAGCAGACTACTGAGCCTAATTTAGTTTAGCAACAGGCCCCACATGTGGTTGTAATTGTTTTGCTAGTTCATTATTCAGACACATTGCTTGCGTGGCCTTTTGTTAAAGGACAAGTGGTTAAAAAGCCCCTGTGAGGGAACAACTCTTTCCTTTCCTCCTCCATTGACTAAATGGTTTCAGAAGTTTAGTTTCTTAGGTAATTCTCAACTGCTTTCATCCAAGTTGGCTATGTTTTTAAAATTTCCTTTCTAGTCTCCACCAGAGAGGATAAAACCTTCCTCCTCACACTCATCCCCTTAAATCTCAGGGATGCTTCTGGAGAAGGTCTGGTGTTCCAGACCTCCCATCTAGAATGAAGCACTGGAAGGATCTCTGTGGCCTGGGGAATGTGAGGCCCAGGGGATCAATTCTCTAGATAAAATGACACAGAATAAAAGGCTGAGATGCAATACCCATGATTATTAACTTCTTACTCATTTGAGAGCTACAAACTCTGCTCCTCAGATCACCTCTCCATTGCGTGAGCCCAGCCCGATCCGTGGGCTGGCGGCGTGGCTCTGCAGGATGCAGCCCGCCCTCTGTAGTGGCTTCTTCAGGTTGTTCTGTGCAGAAAACAAGAAATTCTCTAGCTCCAGCTTGATTTTAAGAACGGTTACTCCTTTGCAAACTTTCCATACATCAAACAACTTCAAACATTTCCAGAAATGACAAACAGTAGATCAGCAGCAGGCTGTATTACTTTCCACTGACTTCACTGATTTTAGTTCATGCAAACTGAGAGGTACTGATATTTAAAATGACCTGTGAAACTGACCTTAACATTGAGAGCAAAAAATAGAAAAGTTTTTTTTTTTTTTAGAAAAGGAGACTAATACTGGTAGGTGGTTTTTGAAAAAATATAATTTTTCTTTTTTAAACTATCATTGCCTGATTTTTTGGAAGAAGGAATGCCAGAGATGCCACTCACATATAAGCTGAAAATATGTAGTTAATGCTGAGAGCAAGTACCAGTAATTGAAGTATAGAATAAAAAAAAATATTGGGTAATTACAAAAAAAAAAAAAAAAAAAAGTTTTTTGAAGCCCAGAACGTTCAGATTTCAGGTTAGATAAAGGAGAAATAATGATGATGATGATGATAATGATGATGATGAAGAAGAAGAAGAAGAATTAAAATAGCAATATGTCTTAATGGTACCCTAACAACTGTAACCTTACTTCAGAGTGAAGTCACCCAACAATCAGCTAATTAGAATTAAGGCACTCTTTGGTGCTTTTAGCTCCTAAATAATTCAAACTGCTTTTTTAAAAGCTGTATTTACTTTTTTGTTGATGTATTTTTTTTTCCAGCCTGGGAACATCGCTTGAGGCTATTATTCATGGAGTCCTTCAATTAAAATTGTACAGAAACACTTGCTCTGCATGATATGGGAGGCAAAACTCAGCAGCTAATCTCTTCAGGCTCAGTGCAGGAAGCAGACCAGAGCATCTCAGCTGCGGTCCTTGAAGAGTTGAGAGCACAAAAGCCAAGCAAGCTTCTTGCTCCCCACACCAGGAACCTACCGCTTGTGTGCCCAGCACCAGGGATGGCAGATTTGTGTGGCCACTCTTCCTCCTGTGTAACAAACAGGTAGGAAAATGGGCTTGGCAAGTACTGAAGCTATGGACCTTCCTATTGGGGCCGAGTAAACCAGTTCTCTTAAGCCTTTAGTGTGGAGGGCACCAAGTGCAGGCTGCTACTCTAGTGATTTTGCTGTCCCCACCAGTTTGCTGTCCTAGACAAGTGCTACCTTTCAGTTCCTGTCAGTTCCTGACAAACACAGGAACTGCAGCACAAAAGCAACATGTGATCTGCAATTGATAATTAACCTTAGATGGGTTTTGTGCCTGTGAAAAGCAAGCCGCTCGTTTACATGCCTTCATAAGAGATACTTATGGAAAGTAAAGTTGAAAATGAAAATTAGAAAAACGAAGAAAGAATTTGACAAGCAAATAAGTAGTGCCATAAGACAAATTACAGGGAATTTTATTAGAATATTAAAGATACAAATTATGGATCCATGAGCCTCCCAGTAAAATAAAAAACAATTACAAAGAGTAAAGACTCTGTATAATATGCAGTCATAGAAAAGCATAGAGAGGCACAATAAGGTATGAGGTAGAGGATAGGTTTTCTATGGAGACATGAAACAGACTCCTTGCTTTAAAAGATGATAGGGAAGGTAAACATGATAAATACATATGAAATCCTGATTAGAGTGTGACTATGCTCTATTTTTCTTAAAGTAAAAGCTAGAGTTTTTATATATGCTTTCTCTTAGCATCTTAGACTGGCAAATGTCAAGAAGCAAGATGCTGGTTAGATGGACCTTTGATCTAACCTAACACAGTTAATCTGTTCATAAGCTTTATGCAACACAAATAATCACCCCCATTTAGCTTTATTTATTTATTTATTTATTTATTTATTTCCAGAAGAGAACATTGGCTAAAATCACTTTTGTTTTAAATAAAATTAAGGCAACACCAGGAGGAACACAGAGTAAATAACATAGATGCTAATATAAACAGATAAATTTAAAATCAGAAACCAGCAGGATACATCCAAATGCACTTTAAGAATGAAAAAGTTCATGTGTTAACATACAATCTTTCTCATTTAAATTGTCTAATTATCTAATAGTATCACCAGTCTGTTGTACAGCATGTGTATATAACTATAAAATTAACACTAAAAAAGATTTCTAGGGTACAATGAGAGTCTTTATGACAAGATCAGGCGGTTGACACTGTCTAATGACAGACTTATAAAAGGCCTACCCATGGCATGCTAGGACAAACAGCTCTGCCTATCTGAAGGAAAACTATGCTCCCTATCATCTGAGAGTGAGGATGAAATGGAAAAACACATGCATATACCTTATTTCTGTTTTTTAAAGAAAGTTTTTCAAAGTCTTTCTTCAGAAGTTATCCAGGAAAGGCTATATGAATGATCCAGAGTATGAAAGCATCTTGTCAGAAGACAAATTGAAAAGATTAATTGTGTTTAACTTAGAAAAGAAAATAACACAGAAGACTAAAAAGTACCACGGGAAAGATAGGGCAGGAGTTTGAATTTAATTCAAAGAAATTAAATGATGGTAGTTTCTTAAATAATTCTCTTTCTTACTTCTCTCTTACTTCACATGTACTCACTAATTAGACTGTGGATAAAAAAGATCACTGAGGCCAAAATTTAAAAAGGAATTAAACATTTTTATGGATTACACAAAGATACAGAATTCTAATTAGTCTGAATACCTTGCAATATTAAATGTTCAGCTTTGAGCCATAAATCTGTCTGTGACTATTCAGAGATCAGGATGAAACCTAACTTCTAAGACAAGTACAGAATATCTTTAGTTGACAACCGCAGGGCTTCTTGCACCTTTCCCTGACACTGTTGGAATTGACTGCTTCTGAACGAACAAGGAATGGAGAAATGAGAAGAAAAGATGAAAGAGGAGGCTGGCCAGTCTGTGCTTGTAGGGAACTTAGCACAGACATCTATGGCAGCAGTGTCCTGGAATGAAGAGAGAGAAGCTAAAAAGGAAAAGAAAAAAAAAAAAAGAAAAAAAAAAAGAAAAAAGGGAAAAAAAAAAAAAAAAAAAAAAAACAAAGAAAGGAAATGACAAGGCCTGAAGTCTCCTTCTTCTAGGAGATTGGATTCAATGGTGTTTGCTATTGTACCTGAGGACTACATAAGGGAGATGGAATGAGTAGCAGAGCTAATCCAGTTCTAAAATTAGTGTTTAGTGACACAGAGCCTTCATACAACTGATAAGTAAGCAAGCCCCCTTGTAGATACTGCTTAGGAGTATCAAACTTGCTCAATATTGGCTGACAAGAACTGGGTATGAGGTACAGTAAGGGAGCCTTCTCCTCTGCTCCCAGTAATGGGAGCAGATGTGGGTTGCTTTCCACCATGGCTGTGGCCTGTTCTTGGAAGACAAAAAAGCTGAAGTTCAGCTTCCAAAATATTTGACATGGTCCTTTCTGACCATGTCCTTACGGTTAGTGGGCCTTCAAAAAAAAAAGAAACATGTATGTGCCTTCAAGACTTTTTTGTAAAATTCAGTTGTGACAATTACACTCCGTGTGTGAAGAAGAAAGAAAAAGAAACAAGAGGGGGAAGGATGCTAAGCTATATATGTCCTGTAAGCACCTTCTACATGATCTCCAAGATAACCTCAAAGAAGGTGCATTGCTATTATAGTGATCAAATACATAGAGGAAAGCAACTACAGTAGAATGAAATGCTACTAGTTTAGGAGAGGTGCTTATTTCTGGGTATAACAATGTTATTTGTGATTGACTGGCTAATTCATGATTGCACAGAATTTAAAACAGTTATAATCATAGGCTGTTATGAATGTTCATAATTTAAATTAATTGTCTAATTCTCCAGAAGATTTGTTTCTTCCCAATGGGTGGAAATATTGACATAACTATGACATCAAATAACACAGTTTGTTATTGTCATATTGAGCTAGTGTAATCACCTAACACTGCAACAACATTCAACTTAAAAACAATTATGTCTTGTTGAGAAAAAAACAAACAACTACTTTCTTCTTTCTTTAGTAATAATTCTTATGATTCAGAAACTTGGTGATGGCTTTCTTCTGAAAATAAATGAGCTCTCTCCCAAAATAAGGAGAATTAAATGATTTCACTTATAGATGTAAAAACCTAATATAACTGCACTCAGTTTATTGTGACACCGGAAGCAGAACTAAGCTGCATATTTTTCCCTTGTCTTCGTGTTTGTTACATTGTAAAAACACTATACGCATCCTTAGGACTTGATTCTGTGACATTTATAGCAAGTCCAACTCAGCTGGCGTAAAGCCTGCAACATCAAACTGATGAGGATACACTCCCCAAGTCAGGTCAGAGAATAAAAGCTCCTCACATGAGCAGGGCTTTAAGAATAGACTGCGGGAGGTCAAGGTCAGTGGTGAGTTTTGGCTGAGTCAGGGCTGGAGGATAAGGCCCTTATAGATCCTATAAATAGTTCATTGTCAAAAGGGGTCAGATTGAATTCTGAGAGTATTTTGGAAAAAGAAACCACTGGGCGACTAACGAAGTACACCTCCCTAACTTTCTCTGTTTATTAATGTGACATTTGTTTGGAACTAATGTGTACAACAGATAAGATATATTTTTAGGACATGTCAGGGAAATGTATTCAGATTTTGAGAGAACAATTTGAATGTATTTAGAGTGTTGTACTTTATCAAAGGAAAGGTTGTTGCAACATACAAATAAGGTATTAAAAACTAGTGGTTTCTATGGATTCCAGCGGAAACAGGAAATCAGGCAAATGACTCTAAGAATGGGATTTTCACACCTGGCATATCAGCTCAGAGCTGATATAACACTCCTCTTACCGTAATTGGAGAGAAGCAGGGGCCCCAAAGATAACCCCTCGCTCGGGCTGGCAGAAGCTGAAGCAGGCCTAACTGCGCCCCAGCACTGGGCAGAGCAGGGTCCCCCACACCGTGTGTGGTTTGTTCCCACCTCTGCACAGTATCCTCATTTTTGTGGGTGTAAGGGTTCAGTAAACTTGGTGGGTAGGTGATTTTACTGAAACCAGTCCCTCCTAACGCCTGCTTGCTCTCCTCAGGGTTGTTTTTCAGTTAGATCACTTCTCTGGTCTGGAAACTATGCCTGTGGTGGATGGGCAATGGAGAAGAGCAATGCTGTGGAAAAATGACTGTTTTGTTCAACTTGAGAGCTAGAGGAAAATGTTTGTCAGACTAGAGCAAAGGCTCTGAATGAGCTGTGCAGGTCTAACACCTCACTGCTGCTAATACAGGGAAGTCTTCAGTTCTGTTCCCCTTCCTGTTGCCAGCACCATGTTACCACTACTTCCTTTTGCAATGGCTCTGGCACTTGTAAAAACCTTCTGTGACCTGAGACACCTTAATCACCTGGCAGAAAATAAAATCATTTTTAAAAAAGTCAATAAATTTTATGTGGCTTCATGAGTAGAGCTGGATCACAGGTGTCAGAGCTGGCAAACATGGAGATGGGATGACCTGGGGATGAGGGTAGGAGAAAAAAATCAAGCTAGGGGAAGTCTGACACCATCTTCTTAATGGTCAGGAGTTATTAGAACAGCTGCTCATCAAACCACACCCTCAGGGCCCCTTCTCATAGCATGCTATATGAGATCTAATTGCTGGCAGACACTGGAAGGGAGAGCCCTGCTTTCCTCCAGGCCTCCATCTGCACATTGCTGGTAGGCATGCCTGCAGACGGGAAGGGAGATGAGGCCCAGCAACCACAGTTTGGCTGCAATTGTAAAATGAGCCTTAAAATAAGTGCCAAACCTAGGCTGTTATCATAGAATCATTAAGGTTGGAAAAGACCTCCAAGATCATCTGGCCCAACCATCACCCTACCACCCATGTCACCCACTAAACCATGTCCCTAAGCACCACATCCAACCTTTACATTGCCCTCTGGGGTTCTTATAATTTTTCATTAACTAGCAGGAGCCTAGACAAAGAAGTCAGACTAGAACCCAGTTTTCAAGACTGTTGAAGCTCAATAAGATGAAATTCAACTGATGCATTTATCCTTTGCTGTCTCTGGCTGTAGTCTCCACTATACCATGCTGTAGCCATGCATTTTGAAAGAATGCATTTGTGTTAAATATATCTTTTATTTTTTGAAATAAACACAACACTGAAAATGAAAGCCTACCAAAAAGGAAATTGGAATTGATCTTCTGATAAATGCATTATATCTGTTCCTTTTAAACAGTAGTGAATCTGTTGCAGAGTATTGACAGTATCCATTTACAATGCAAAGTGAAGTCAAAACTGAAGGATCAGAAAGGAAAAAAGAGCAAGTTTCAAAACACTACTGACTAGTCCTAATGAGGCTGTAGCTGGAAGAATAAACACAGAGCAAAGAGTTCCTTCAACAGCTGTTGAGACCATGTGTGTTCGTAGAGCTTTCATCAGAGCTAGTAGGGGTTATTCTGTGAAAAGAACAAAGGAGCCTTAGAGCCTGGGCCACAAAGAGAGAACTGGCGGAAACAAAAAGCCCACTTGGGATATGGCCACAGATTGCGTTTGGCCCTGGTCTGTTTCCCTCCCTCACTTTGAGGAATACCTTAATTGTTTTTGAAGTCTCCTTGGCTTGAAAGGTGTTACTGGCTTGAGAGTGTTATTGACTTCAATGAAACTATTTAAAGAATAAGGTACTGCTCAATACGAGCATGAATAGCAAGACAGATCTTTTTTTTTTTCATTAGCAGTTAAAAGACTATATCCTATGATTAATTATTAAACAAAGCATAGAAAAGACATTTCCATGAAGCATTGGGTTTGTACTGGATGCTGATTGACTTCAGAGAAACTACTCTGATTTATGTTGATATTCTGCAATTAAAGATACTGAATAAGATGTGATTCTCATACTGAAATAAAGATATTTTACTATACCACCATTGAATTATTGCCTTTATTTTTACTATAAAAATTCTGATTTCTAATTGCATCTTATTTGTGTTTAATAAACACGTTGACCGCCTCCATCAGGAAAGCAACTTATTTATATTTTCTGCGTTCAACTGGTTGAAAACATTCTTCAAGGAAACAACTGTCTAGACAAGATCACAATAAATGCTCTGTTGCTAGAGTGGTGGGAAAAGAGGTTGTCCTTGGTAAGCAGTGCTTTCAAAAGCAGTTATGAGCTGTTTGCCAGGCTGTCACGAGTTTAAATAATTATTTGAGATATATGTTCTGGTGGTTCCCACTAAGATAAGAAGTCTTAAGTATAATTTTCTGATGTGGAACACATTGATGATTTATGGCTCTATATATAGTTTTTTTCTTCTCTCCTCACCATGGCAGGCATGAACAAATCTTTATTCTGTCGAGAGCCGAAAAGTATGCTGCATGGGTTAATGCCAAGTAGGCAGCCAATGCCACAGCAGACTCACACTTGCTTAAAGTTATGATTTTGTAATTCCTGCCACATTAACTTTTTGTAAAATAAACATAGGCACATATGCAATTAGCACAACAACTCTTGTCAGTGGCAGAAAATCCTGATGTTGGTTATAATAGGGCCACCATCCCTTACTGGTGGTATGCTTATTAATCCTGATTCTGTTCAAGATCCACTTCAGCTAAAAATTCCAGGGAGATCCTCCCATTAATAAGATAGGAACAGATTCCTGATTTAAAATAAAAAAGGTAGAAAAATTTAGTCAGTCAATTTTTTCTAAGAACTTTATTTTCACATCCCTATACCACAAGTTGCTGCATCAGGGTTGGCTCCTGTGCCTACACACAGCTTTAGTCTCAAACCCAAACTAACTATGATCATCAGAAAGGGAAACAAAATAAAAATAGAAAGTGAAATTCATGATTTGGTTTCATGATGTAAGCAAAAAGGAAGCAAAAATCAGAAATGGCTTATAACACTAATTTCACTTGGCATGGATGAGTATGGTGTTTTGTTTTTTGTTTTTTTACAAACCAAGAGCTTCTTTCTCCATCTAGCAAAGCCGACAGATATCAAGACTGCATTAGGACCTCTGTCTTAATTCAAAACCCGCTGAAGTAAATGTAATTTTTTTTTAAGATGTTTAAGAATTTTTCATCAAGCTTTTAATTTTCTGTACGTAGATTGAGGTGGTATTTTAAACTGCACTATTACTTGAAGTATGCTGAATGAGTCAGTTTTGTGGTTTCTCAGGAACGTGTTGTGCTTCTAGGAATTCAGCCTGGATATTTGGTTCTGCAGACACGGCCTATAACATGTAGAGCCAGACTGCCAGTTCAGGGAATCATGAGTTTTATAGAATGAGATCTAAATCCGTGAAATATTTTTTTACAGTTGTGAGGGAAATGGGTATTTGCATCGAACATTAAAGGTGGAAGTGAGAAAATAAAAACAGCAGATAACAATGGGAACACAGGAAGAGAAAGAAGAAACACCATCCCAGTTAGAAGTATTAGGCACTATTCAGGTGACAGCTGCTGTAGCAAACACTTAGTGAATATCTTGAGGAGAAAGAGCAGGAGCAGATTAAGTTTCCTTTGTGTCATTGCAAATTCTCATGCAGGACAGTTTGTTTGCTCTGCCACACCTTAAGTGTCAGACTGTGAAACCCCAATTTTGCTATTGTCTGTTGTTTCTTGAAAGACGGGGTAACTTGTGCATGTTAATAAAATAGGCACTCTGAGTTTCACTTTAAGATTAATGCTGACACCAGTTGTCAACATTTTATAATCTTTCCTATGATAATTAAAAAAAATATTACTGTAAAATTAAATTCAGAAATTGCACCACTTTATGCATTTACTGTAAAGCTCATTTGATTGGAAGTATTTCTAGTATTACCTGTATTAGACAAACACACAGGCAGGCAAAACATTTGTTATTTATTAAATATATTCTCAGGAACTGAATGCAGATGTAGGTATTCCTAATGTACATCATGACTGTAAATTATAATGACAAAGTTAAGCTCTCAGAAATAAGAAATTGCCAAATACACTGTTCATACTAGATAGCTGCCTTTGAAATATCATTCATCTTGTAGTACGCAATTCTTGTTCCTTAATATTTCACTTTTATTTTGTTCATAGGGTGGATTATGTTTTAGAACTGAAAGAAGATATAACAAATGAGACTGTTATCTGAACCAAAAGTGGTTTTATTATCATTTTTTTTTCATATAAGTGTGTGCAATTCTTTTGAGGAAGAACAAAAAGCACAGTTAACTACTTATTGGAATCAAAATGAAATTCTCAAGCACTTTCCAAGAGTCATCAGCAGTGTTCGACATTTAAGAGTCACTTATCTCTACCACTGGAACCAAAAAAAAACTGGCAGGGGTAATATCTTGTTATATGGACAAGCCACTGGAGAGCAGAAGATTTTAAATAATTTGCTGGACAACAGAGAAGCTCAGGAATCACAGCTTCAGTTCTGGGAAGATGGTCTGACTTCATTTCTACACAGGTTATAAACTTTTGTCTTGTCTTTCCATATTTCCTGTCCCTTTTGTTCTGGCTCTGTGCTTCTATCAATTCCTTCAGCTCCTGTTGGTAATGTCTTCCCCAGCTCTACCTGGTTGCTTTTCTTACATTTCTGTGTCTCTGAACCCTGACAGTCGTGTATCACCTCATCCCTTCCTGTTTCTCAAATATTTTCATCTGTCAAGCTACCACTTCCTCCTTCTCACTGAAAAGACAGGGAAGCTTCTGAAAGAGCTTCTCTTGCCTTGGCTTCAGGGACAAATACCAGGGAATCTTCCAAGTTTCCAGGACAGCACAACAGTGGTGAGGTCCCACTCCATCCCAGGAGTCTCAAGAAAGAGTATGTATTAACTTTAGGGAGATAACACAAATATATTGGTCATACGAAAATAATGACATAGTAACAGCAGGTCCTTTGCAGTGAAAACATAGTCTCAGAGGAAATTTCTCAACAAGAAAGGTCTTTCTTTTCCTTTGGATTTTTACACACCTGACTATGAAGCCTTTACTCATACAAAATTTTACAGCACTTTTCCTGAGTAAGGATTGTGGAACAGATGCTATGCACAGGCCAAGAGTGAACAGATCTACTCCACACCCACTCATCTGTACAGCTACTCACCAGCTTACATCATATGAGAACATTTTCATTTTCCTTTAATTGCGTTGACCAGCTTAAGTTCCATGGCAGAGTCAGCAGTTACTCTGGTTAACTCCTACTGAAAGGCCTTTCACATATTGCACAAGATATTCTTCTTAGAAGAACAGCATCATCATATGATTCTGTCTGTAAACACTAGAGAATAATTCATCCATCAGCTATGTGGGCTGTCTTTCAAGAACTGTACTAAATGACACAGTTGATTTTGAAACAAGAGAACTGTGACAGGTTTTTTGTTTGTTTGTTTGTTTTTCTTTCAACAAAGGACCATCAGACTGGGCAGCTATATTTAAATTTCTTTATTTTTCCTTTGTATTTGAAGAGCCTACTGTTATAGGTACACACCTCCACATTTTTTGCTTTATGGTAGGACAATGTAAAATTCTGCCAGTTGGCCTCACCCTGGCCTTAACTGAACTCTCTAGCTCTGGGCACAGGAGATTTTCTCCATGTGAAAATTTCCCTTTTTGCACGTAGTTAGAGAATCAGTCATTTCTTTGGCTTTGCTTCCCTCCTTTGCTTGCTTCTCTTTTTGAATCGACTCCAAATCTTTTTGAGTCAACTCCAAATCCTCATAATCATGAATTATCTGTACCTCATCTCTTAGAAAATGCATCCATTTGGGATCTTATCTCTGTTTTCTGCCTCTGTCTCTGAAATAAATATTCCAGATTCTTGCACAATCACTTAATCCAAAGAGCTCTAAGAAAAATGATGATTATGAAAGTTATGATAAACTTGTAAAAGGAGCCAAGAGAATTTGAGAGAAAGCACTTTTGCTTTGCAGCTGATTGTCAACTTGCCTCTCATCTGGACTTTGCAGTTGTACCAGATTCTGATCTGGCCTTTATACAGCTCCAAAGCTTAGCAAGGAAGGAAGGAAAAAATGGTACTGGATTACCTCTTAGAACTGGTTCAAGCTGTTCTGTACTTCCAGTACGGTCGTTTGGTGTGCTATTACAGCCTATCCACTTTTCTGCCACTTTTAGCTGCTGACATCAGACGGCATCGGAAGGGAAATGGTAATTACAGGCATGCTATAGATAGCCAGAAGCAGCATCTTATCAGCACTACAAGTATTTTCAAACGCTTAAAAAAAAAAAAAAAAAAAAAAAGAAGAAAAAAAAAAAAGTCCTTCAGTCCACACTAAGCTTTACCTCCTTTGCTATTTCACGATTTCAAGGCGGATGAACAGCTGGGTCAGGCCAGGCCTGGGCTGAGAGGACATCCCGAGGTCCGAGCTGGGCTGCAAATGCTGTTTGTAGAGACTCAGCCTGTCTGACAAACAACTGCAATGTGCAACCTGGGAAAACAGGGACTGTTGGAAATGGGAACTTTCTAACACTTCTAAGCTGAATGTGAGAGTGACAACCGATGACCAGGGCTTTTTAACCAGCGGCCACCAGCTGACTTCGCTTTGACACTTTGACTACACAGGGAATTCCTCAAGGCGCTGTGAGTCAGCCAAGCTTACAAACAGCAGAGATACGCCTCGAGAGGAGCATTTCCTCCAGCTCCACAGCTCCGACAAACGACAGCCTGCGGCTCCACCTGAACCCACACCCACCCGGGAGCTGGGGCGCAGCTGGCTCGCAGGCTCCGCTCCCCGCCGTGCCTCGCAGCACGGAGGGGGCCGGAGCGAGGCGGGCCGGCGGCTGAGCGACACCAGCCGGGCCCAATGCGCTCCGAGATGCCCCGAGGGGCCGGCCCATGGCGGCGGCCGCCCCGCAAGAAGCCAGCTGGGCGAAACGGGCAGCGGGCGGCCGGAGCGAGGCCGCCCGATGGCTGCCTGAGGAGGCGCCGCCGCCATGTTGCTTCACCTGGCGGCCGAGTTCGACCTGCAGAGGGATGTGGGGCCCTGGCTGGCCGAGCGGGGTTGGGCTGCGGCTCTAGGTAACGCCGCGGCGGGGGGTGCCGAGGACAGCCCCGGCCTTTCCTCTTTCCCTCCTTCCCTCCTCCTTCCCTCACCGCCGCGGGTAATGGCGGCGGCGTTAGGCTGCCCCCGGCCGGGGCAGGGCGAGGCGAGCCCAGCCTCGCTGTGGGGGGCTCCGCCCGTGGGTACGTGATGCTGGGGGGGCGACAGGTCTGGGGGTTTCAGGGCGCTTTTCACACCCCCAAAGCTCTTCTGCACCTCACAGTCAGTTTCTTCTTCCTGAACTCTTTTCTCTTTTTCTCAAAAAAAAAAAAAAAAAAAAAAAAAAAAGATTATGCCCGTCTCTCCCACTCTAATACCCTTTCTGAGGAGTCTCCGGAGTCTCCGCAGCCCCACAGGAGTCTCTAAATCCCCCAGCCAAAAATAAATAATAAAAAGCAACACTTTCGTCTGCGCGGTGAAGGAGTGCTAATTAAAACTAGGCAGCGCTGGGTGTCATAGTGCAGTAGCGAAATTATCAAGCGCTTGGTGTAGTGGTGGTTGGAAAAAAAAAAAAAAAAAAAGAAAAAACAAGAATGACCCCACTGTATTCTTGGCCCTGTGGTTTTTCACTTGTGCTTGTTCTCATTCATCTGCAGGGAAGTTGGTTCAGCGCTGTTTTTCAAAAACTGATGGAAACTTTAGTCTAAAAGAGAGAATTTAAACCCCATAACAACAGTTACTTCAATAGACATAGGCAGTGGTTGATGCGCCATGTCGTGAACTCAAAACCTCAACTCCTTTGGTTGCTTCTAATTAACTAACCGGATTCACATGTTAAGGGGCTGTTATCAAATACTTTTTCAGAGCTTCTTTGTTGTAAATCAGAAAGTATCACTTGTATTTTTTATTTTTGGTTTTATAGAAACAAAGTTAATCCCCAGGCTGTCTCCAATGAGATCTGTGAACAGTTATTTCACGTACACAAGACAGTTTACTGAAAAACAGTCAGTGTACTAACCCACTGAAGGGTTTTGAGGTAAAATTCTGAAAATCTTGTAACATAATCAACTCACTTATGCATCTATGTCATAAAGATATCAGAAAAATGCTGGCTTGTGTTTGGGGAAGGGACAATCATTTCAATCTTTCTAAAATGTAATGCAGACTTCTTGTTCAGTAATTGCACCTGATAATACAGAATCAGAACTTAGATTGGAAGATGCATCTGATCCAGTACTAACATTTCTATATCACTCTTCAACTTTTTTGTGTACAGACTTTTTCCCTCCCCTAGCGTGATGCTCATTTTTTTTAGGAACGTGCAGGTGAGAAGTGGGAATGTAAAGATTCATTTAACTATCAAAGAAATATCTGTTCACAGAAAGCAGGTAATTTTTAGGAGTCCTGACACTCTTCTGTGAGTAATTTCAGATGCTATAGTTATTAATATTTATTATTTTATTTGCTGTGGACTTGAAAACCCTTGGTAGTGTGTGAGAATTTCTAATGGCCTGAGAGCTGGGAATAGCTATCAAGGGAGGGGAGTGGTGGTAAGTGAAGAGAACCAGCCTTGTTCTCTATTCCATTTATTTTTGTATGAGCTGTGTATAATGGCCTTCAGGAAATCAAACTGCATTCTCCTGAATATGTTGATAAGAATTGTTTGCTGGGCAGGCAGGTTGGGTTGGTTTTTCTTTTTCTTTTCTTTTTTTTTTTTTTCAGCCCTTCATCTGCTAGTCTAAGCTGTGGAGATGAGGAAGAAGTGTTAATTCCACATGCAAAGTTTTCCTGCAGGATTTCCCGAGGGCAGGGATGGTTGCCACTTCTTTGGCTACATATTCCCACCAACAATGCTCAGTGACATTAAATTTGTTTCCAAAACTGAACTTTTTCAACATCTTTAAGATGTCTATGTTGGAAAATCAAGGAATTCATTGGCACGGAGGTTTCTCAGGGACCTTCTTCTCTAGCAAAACTTTATTCTGAGAAAGTATTTTGTGAGAGAGGTGTGATTTACATAGAGGATGTTGTAATCTTGAAAAGTTTGTGGTGATTACTAAATTCTGGGAAGTTTCTGCTAAAAGAAGAGTGGAATGTATGGTTAGCTGAGACTTTCTCAGTTGTCACTGGCGAACCTTAGCATAGTGGTATTGTTGTGTACGTTGAGTGATCTGAAACCAGGAGAAAGTGGTGTGTTTTATGCATGTAAGGAAATTTTTCTTGTCCTCTCACAACAAAATTATTTGCCTCTGATGAGGTTTTTCTTGTCACCACGAGCTGTACAAGCTAATTCATAGTATCAGGCTTATGAAACTAAGTTTAATGCTGCTTACAAGGTACAGTGATAACTGTGAAGTAAGTAGCATTGAACTTGACTAAATGCTTGCCAGGAGTTGTGGAGAGTTCTTGGTCATGCTTACTGAACTACAGGCTACCTGTATCTTAAAACTGGGGCCAATCATGCAGCTCTCAAGCTTATTAAGAGCAAAATTCCTTCTTCGAATGACAGTTTCATCTGGGATTAATACATGTTTAGTGTTAGTCTGCAGTGACTATAAAACAGAACACAGAACCAGGAAAAGATGTGCTTCTGGCATTTGGAGTGCAATATTTTCCTTTTTTTTTTTTTTTTTTTTCCAACCAGTGTTTTCTGGTCATGCATTGCTGAATTCCCTTGTACCTGTAAATATATTGCACATGTGTTTTGTTTGATCTTGTGGGTCTTGTTGCTGTAGAACTAATTTCTGAAGACATGGTTTACTTCCAGGTATTCCTTTGGGAGGCTGAGGGGACAGCTGGGACAAGTGATGTTTTTTCCATGCTTAGTTCTGTCTCCATGTAGTGTTCTGAGGGTTGGAGCACAGCTGAACTGTTTGAATCATGTGTATAAGGGGTAAATGCAATTTTTGTTTTCTGGGAGTGTAAACCACTGAGTAATCCCATTCTATTTTCATCAGAAAAGATTGTGGCAATTTAGAATCACAATTGTAACGAGGAGTTAGGAATTTAGAAATGTAATTATTTCTGTATGCTTTGAAACCTTACCTATTTTGTTTTGAAGTTTATGAGATTTAAATCATAGTTTAAGAAATATTCTGTCTGTCTTTACAGAAGGTGGTAATTTTGGCATGTACAAATAAGTATTTATATGTAAAAATGTACTTAGTACCTTTTGCTTAAATTGTGCATATGTATGATAAACTAACTCAAGTGAAAATCTTGTGCCTTTTGATACTTATTTCAGATACTTCTGAGAATTCATCAGCACTCTACGTTGTAAATGTTGAAAGAAATGGAAAAATTATCTATACCTGGAAGGTAAATCTCTCTTGGAGCTTAATGAAAATATTCCTGAGAATATCACTATATGCATACCTACATTTACTGAAGTCTTTGCATGTTAATTTTTTTTGGGGGGGAGGAAACTTGACTGATTACTTGGAGGTTTGGGTGATGGGAAAATACCCATCTCCACTTCAGACAAAGGTTAAGAGTGATGAAACAGAGCGAAATACTGACTGACCCGACCAGGTCATAGGGTTTTTGCTGTTGATTTCATGGGGCCAGAATCTCACCCTGCATGAAAAAAACATTTCTTTAACAGATAAGCTCTTCATAAGCAGCACATTCTTTCACCCTGAGAGTTTCTTAGGGAGGTCTGACTCTTAAATTCAGGTGCACTCCTACCAATAAGTATGTTAAAATGCCATACGTGTAACACTAACTTTGCTTCTGTTTTTCTTCTTTGTTACTTTAAGATACATCTGTAGCACTTCACTGCAAGTACTAGGAAGTAATCTTAGTTTATTTGCTGTTTTGAAGTATGTAGCGCTGTCATTTCTAATATAGGATTCTGCTCTCATGGCATTTATATTGCTTTTAGGTTGAAATTCATGTAGTTCCAAGGCTTTTCTAAATAGTTTGGGAAGGCTTCCCCTTGAGGAGACAAGCTGTGGTTCTTTCCGTGCAGCTCAGAGAAATCTGTAAACCCAGCTGGATTCTGGAGGGTCTTGGTTCTTGGGAATTATGACTGGAGACAGCAGGCTCTGGTAGGATGGGGCTGTCCTGCATTCCCCTCTGGCTCAACAACACGAAAACTCTCCAGCTTTGCTAGGGTTAAGGGAAGAGGTGAGGCCTTCAGCAAGGTATAGCGCACTTCAGCTGTGGGTGGATGTTTCCTTTAGTACCAGCATGGGGAGGGGAGACTGTAAAGCAACAGGAGTCATGAAAACCACGCTCAACGAAGTATCATTTTTTTTTATATTGATCAAATCTCTAAAGTTTTAATAAAGACAATCCATCTAGCTTCGTAAAGGAGATCTATGCATAGATCTATAGGCTGCTTTCCAGCACCTATGGAATATCACACCGAGCTCTGAGTAACTCCTTTCTTTCCTGGGCTTTTGACAGAGGAGTCTGGCTGCCTCATGTGGTGTTCCAGTTCTTGCAGCTGGCAGAAGGGGGTGAGATTTAGCTCAAGGTGTATGAATCTAAAGGTAGGTGTCTGCTTGAATGCTAGGTGTCTAAGATGCCATTACAGTCAGTGCAGATCTGGTCAAAACAGGGGAATTTTGAGAAGTGACTACCTGTAGCCTGTGTTTATGGAGGAGGTGTGTGAGGTGGAGAAGGTGGACAAATTTTTGCCAGGCTCTAGTGAATGAATTGGCCAATGACTTGAAGGAGGTTTCATATGCCTAACCCTGAATCTGGAGGTAAAGCCAACACCAAAAATGTTCAGTGTTGTTTCTCTGTTCTGATCAGGGAATTAAGTGACCTCTGCAGCCTGTGTGGTAAGAATGGCTGGCTGGGTGACAAAAGGCTGAGAACGAGGAGTAGCAAACTGCACAGCTGTGCTGCAAATTTCACCTCTTTTATGCTAGCCTGAAGGAGGTGCTGCTGCCCCTTATTTTCCTGTTCTCTTACCATTATAAAGTAGTTCGATCTTTTTCTTCTTGAATGAGTCAGCCTGCAGAAGGAAGAACCAACATCTAGGTTCTTTCTGTATTGGCAGGACTGCTGACATACTTGGTTTGCTTTACTGTAAGTGTGGTACATTGGTTGTTTTTTTCACACTTGCTATGGGCAAACTGGAAGATACTTCCTGGAGTGTTTTCACAAAGAACATATGTCTTAAGGTGGTGTTGCATTAAATATGTGATGTTTCTCCCAGTCGAAGTTGTTCATAGTGCGTGCGATGTAATTCTTTCCTGCCCCTTTCTTTTCTGCTCTTCTTGTGGTGACAAGAAGAACATTGACCTACTAGAAAGAGTCCAGAGGAGGGCCATGAGGATGATCAGAGGGCTGGAGCCCCTCTCCTATGGACACAGGCTGAGGAAGTTGGAGTTGTTCAGCCTGGAGAAGAGAAGGCTCTGGGGAGACCTCACAGCAGCCTTCCAGCACCTAAAGGGGCCTACAGAAAAGCTGGGGAGGGACTCTGTCAGGGGTGTAGTGACAGGGCAAGGGGGAATGGCTTTAAACTGAAAGACAGGAGATTTAGATTAGATTTAAGGAAGAAATTCTTTACTCTGAGGGGGGTAAGGCCCTGGCCCAGGCTGCCCAGAGAAGCTGTGGATGCCCCATCCCTGCAGGTGTTCAAGGCCAGGCTGGATGGGGCTTTGGGCAGCCTGGCCTGGTGGGAGGTGTCCCTGCCCATGGCAGGGGGTTGATGTCATGAGATGATCTTTAAGGTCCCTTCCAACCCAAACCATTGTATGATCAATACAAATTCTGCTTGTCAGCTGAAGTTGTTGGTACCAACTTAGATGTAAATTAGTTATGTCTGCATCAGCTGCAGAAACACCTTGGGACAGCGATATGTTAATGCAGGACTGAAATTTTAGGGCTGATATTTTCTTTTCAAGAGTAGAATGGTATTTCTAAATGACTCTTCAAAAACAGAAGACAAAATGCCTTTCCCCTGAAATCGGGAGGGTGGAGAATGAGCTTTATTTGCAAGTGTGTTTTAGAGTATTGCATAGTACTGCAGATTTGAAAGTGTCTGTCTTCCGTGACATTGAAAGTTGGCATAAAGGAAAATGTTTATAACAGAGATGAGTGCTAGCGCCAGTGCTTATACTTTGCAAAGCGGGAGTAAGAATCTTTGCAGTACACCTGAAAGCAAGTGTATTAGCTTCTGCACTGATCTGGACACTGATGTAATCCTGCTACCAGGCTTGAAAATGCATTTTTCAGTAGTAAGTACAGCAGATGTTAGAGTTTGACACATTTGGAAAGAATGGCTATTTGTGAAATCACTTGCTTAACTTAAAGCTGCTAGGCCTGAAGCCCGTGTCTTAACATAAAGACATTTAAAGACATGTTTCCCTTGTTTAAAAGAGAAGTCAAAAGAATTTTGTCACTGCCACAACAGTAATGAAATACTTAGAAGTAGACCCTTGAGAAAGAGAATACTCTGACTTTTGTTTTAATTTCATAAAGCAAGATGCCATAACTTTGTAAATAACCACAGATTTCTACCCTTTCCCCCCACCCCTCAAGCTGTAATTAAAAACAATGATGTTCATTGTTGGAGTATGAACGATGTGGCTGGATTTAATTCCAACAGTTTAGCAATTTAGTGCATATATCTACAGTATGTTGCATGGATTTCAGCCTGATGTGAAAAACAATAAGTGCTACAAGGCAAAATTACTATTATTTTTTTAATTAAGATACAGTTTGAAAATTTAAAGCATATTAAGGAGTACCAGAAAGTACATTTTGATCTGTATAGGCTTAGGAGTGTCCCAAATACTGTATGTTGTTATAAGCTAGAAAGGGTGGATATTACGCTGCTTTTCAAAGGCAGCAGGCTAATGGTCTCATTTGAGCTTGTGAAATATATTTAGCCTTTAAAAAATTGTTTCTTAAGGTAGAGCTGAAATCCTTTTTCCAGCCTGCAGCCAGATCTCTGGAGGGTGTGTTTGGTGATGTTTGATGTTTCTGTGCCCCGTTTTAGTGTGGTGACCCAACTCTGTGAGATTCGGAATACCAGCCTTCAATCTTGCTGGGGCCAGCGTAGTGTCTCCTTTCATTCCTGCAGAGAGATCTCTTCCTTGCTGTGTAACTAAACCAGTTTAGAACCGAAGTGAGAGAGAGGCAAGTGGCATATGGCACGGCTAGTGGGCAGCGGATTGGCTACGTTTCAGCTTTGTCACATGTGTTAATTCTGAAAGGGGAAAAAAACCCACCACATTGTTCTCATTCTTGCCTCTCCTTCTTGGAATTAGATAATTAACTGCCTGTGTTATAGGACAGGGAAGTGTATGAGGATGTGTGCCAAGGAAAAGGGGGAAGAGAGGAGAAAAGGGTAGGAAAAAAAAACACACACAAAAAAACTGTGTTTAAATTTGTATGTACATTCATTGTTAATCTGTTTTCATCTATAGGGAAAGCAGAGAGATACCCATATTGGGTTGTACGACCTTCAAACTAAGGAAAATGAGGTGAGAACAATACCATGCTTCTGCCTGGTGAGGACAGTGCTATAGCATTTCAGATTTAAATGCTTAAAGAGATGACATGCTGTGTTGCAAGGCATCAAAACGTTTGTTTGAAATGGAAGAGAGAAATTGAAGGTACTCACATGATGCTCAGCGGCATTAAGATTACAGAACATCTAAATGACTTGGGAGTAGTAGAGTGTCATGTCTGGAGTCTTTATTTCTAAACAACCAATTCAAGATTCCCTCTGAAATGGAGCATGTGTCCTTAAAAGTAAATGATTTTTTGTTCTGTATTGTCATGTGTGCCTCCTCGGTCTGTCTGGTGCTACCATTTCTGAGAAGAAATTCTAAAACTGAATGCAGCACAGTTCATTGGCTGCAACCATGATAACGGGTCTTTGCAGGTGTCCCAATACAGTATGAAATGGGTAGAATTTCATGCTGATGTAAAGGTTTGCTGTGCAGCTCTATTGGCAACTAGAGCTCAAAAGAACCATTAAGAAACAAACAAATGAGAAAAAGAAGTGATACAACTGAGGCTTGAAGTTCTTCTGACTTAAGAAGGATTTGCTTTAGAAATAAAAAGGTGAACTGCTTAGTGGTGTTTTCCTAAGGAGTAGTAATTAAATGGTTTTATTTATGTAGTTAAAATTTACTCATGTATTTCTCTATAGCATCTCTATATGTTTGAGAGAGATCTGCACATTATCAGCTGTTCAGTCAACAGTGAAAGGACGTTACTGGGTAAATACGTTTCTTGATTCATCTTTTTGTCATCATTAAAGATGATTTAGGTTAGTTGTATGATACGTTCGGGTTTATAACTACATATGGGTCTGTTTTGAACTGTGTGTTGCTCATGTCATTCTATGCATTTGAGTGAATCCATCACCAAAAAATGTATGTAACAATACTATCCTTACTGTTACATTTAAAGAAAAATCTCCACCCCACCCCTTGATCACTTGCATGCTTGAACTTGCATGTATGGCCTCCTACATCTGGAGGAGCTTCTGTTGCTTCTTAAAATGCTTATTTTTCTAAAATGTTTGTGGTGTTTGCTCGCCAAGAGTGTTCAGTAAGATTAATAGCATGCTTGCTGTGTTCTTTTTTCTGGATTAGCGGTCAGCTTCCGTCAATACACAGAGGAAGAAAGAGTGAGTCGACTGTTACAGTCAGGTACTGCAAGTGGATTGTTTTAATACTGTTAGAAATATTTTATTCCTTCTTGTTTCTTTTTTTCTCTAAGTGATAAAATTGTATATATATAAAAAAGACTTACCTAAAACATGTTCTTTTGCAGTATCCAAATATTTAACCTTGCTAATTGAAATTCATCCTGTTAATAACGTGAGAGTCCTGAAGGCTGTGGATAGCTGTGTTCGAGTACAGGTAAATAATTCAAATAATCTGAATGCAAGACTTTTTAATGCACTGTGGAAAAAGTGATAGAGTCCAAAAAAGTCTCATGTTTCTTGCAACTGTTGTAGAGATAGTGTACCCAAGTTTTTGTTACATTAAAAAGATGAGAAACCTTGTAAAATGTTAGAGGTAGGATTTCTGTAACGCGTAGGCTACTTCCCCCCCTTCAGTCTTCTTAAGCTTCTATGATAGTGATTGATGACTCTTAGTCTGTAATAACAGCTGTTCTTATTAATTGAATGTCATGCATGTGCTTGGCTTTATTTAAATATGTGTAACTATTCAGCTAAATAAATATTTTAGATAAGTGCTGTAAACAACTTTAGTTATTTACTTACTTTTGTGAAACTTTCTGTATAGTTTCTTTATCCAGTTGAAGGCAGAAATACTTCTACAGAAAGTCGCCTCTTGCTAGTTTCAGAAGATAAATGTGAGTTAATATTTTGAAAGTACATTGTCATTCTTATCCTTTAAGATGACCATCATGGATTGTTTTTTGAAACGCTTTTGTTGGGGAAAAAATAATGAAAAAGTATGAACTATTCTAGGTATCCTGGATGTCTTTCAGAAGCTATATGCTTTAATGGGATTTTTTTCAGTGTTAGAAGAATGGACAGCTCTGGCTACGTTTTTTTTCTTGGTTCATGCATTCATCAGTCATCTTAAATTTTAGAAAAGCTACATTATACTTTTAGAATTGCCTGTAGAAATTTAGAGCAGCCCTGTTGATTATGATAGATGAATTCTGATTTAATAGCCTGACAAGGGGATAAGAACAGGACAGAAGTTCCTTGGATTCAGCTTAACATTGCATGTTCAGCCTAATGAGTGAGAATGGATAGAGGGGGACACTTGCAAAAGGCAGTCTTGCCTTTACTCTTACCAGGCTTTTCCCCTCTTTTTGGAGAGGCCTATCTTCTAAGCTAGATGCCAGTTGTTACATAGCTGGAGTTAAGTAGGCAGAGTTAATCTCATAATCTGTTCACCTAGGGCTTTGATCCAAATCAGTCCTGTTTATAAGATCTTTTGGATTGATTCTGCACCCCTAACATAGGTAGACTACTAACTTAGCAGCTTTGCATGGGAAGGCTTGTGAGGTGGTGCTCCTGCTAGGAAGTGAAACAGGGTTAGGATAGCGTGCAGCTGTGCATTGCTCTTTCTCTGCAAACATTCTCCTTGGTTTGGTTTGGTGTGTTTCATGTAGCACTCTTCTGACAGTGCTGCAACGATGTGGGCGGAGGACTGTTTGCACTGGGTGGTACAGCTGATGCCATCCTCTCTCAGGAGAGGAAGAGTCCAGGTCTCTGCATAGGCACCTGTGTTCATACGTCAAATATCTCCTCTTGCACTGAGTTGAGCTTTCTTGGGTCTAATGGGTTCCTATAATATTCTAAGAGGTGAAATTGTTTAACTACATAAAAACACATAAAAATATATGTTTTTACTGAAATGTTTTTTATTGTTTTAAAGATATTGAACAATTTGATATTTGTGTTGTTGCGGAAGAAGAACATAAAGTGGTAAGTCCTGAAAAATCTTGAGTTTTGAGAATTTAAGCATCTATCCTTTAATTTTGGCGAATTGTTTTGTAGCTTGGCAATTTACTCTGCTAACCACAAAGCTGGTTTAAAAAAAATGCATATCAAGTAATCTGAGAGGAAATTAACTTTGTTGTTTCTGAATTTGTCTGGATGTTAGAATTTGGAAGAAAAGATAGTTTATGTTTATTTTTAAAACATTTTGGTGTTTGTATTTTTAAATCTTTTTTTTTTTGAATAGATTTGTAGAGTCACCTTCCTGACTTTGCCTTCTGGGAGTCCAAGTGTCCCAGAAAAAGATTCATTAAAAAAAGACATGAAACTCAGACTCTAAGTACTGTGAATGTTCCAGACTTTTTTCCCTTTAACATTTTTTTTAAACATCAATTTGTTTTCATCAAACTGAATGTGCATGTTCCACTTAAAGCACTTACTGTTAATAAGCATACATCTAATACGGTAACAAAGCGTGTCACAAACCCCAGTGTTTCATTTTATGGAGAAAATGTAGGCTGTGGAAATACTTGGTAGTTGGAGTACCCTGGAAACTTTCTGACCTTGAACTTGAGAATCTTGCACGCAGCAGAGGTGGACCTTGTGCTGCTGACACGTAGTGTATTCCCTTCAAGCACCACAGTATTTGAGCCTCTTCTGTCATTGCTTTTCTCTTCAATGCACACTCTGTGTGTAATCATTACAGAACCTTACTTGATGACCTCCATTGCTTTTTCTTTCCCTTTTAGGTCATTCAAAACTCAGGTCAGCTTCCAAGAGCCAGAGTTGCAGATGATCTCATTTGGGCACAATGGGATATGACGGAACAGAGACTCTTCTACATTGTTCCAAAGGTGAAATCAAAGTTATTCTAGGAGCTTTGTTCCTGTCTGTCTCATGATGGTGAAGCTTTCTGAGCATGTCGTGTAATAATAGTGTGAGTTTGGTTTTCGTTATAGTCTGTCTCGTTGTTGTCTCAAATAACCCAAATCAAAAGCCAGGCTTGCTTTAACTGCCATTTGTGCATAGTAATTGCAGGAAGACTGATAGTCTCAGTGCTTCCTCTAAAAATGGATGGGTTTGTTAGTTTTCTTGGCTTTAAAAAGGTCTTTTGTTCAAAAGGATCTAAATCTACTAAAAGCTGCAGGGAATGTATTGCCTCTGTTATACAGAATTCACATCTAGAAAGCATGTTGTACGCAGGCTTACTGAATGTACCAAATGAGTTCACAGTCTTGGTTAGAAATGCTTGAACTCCTCACATTTTTTTTTCTTTGGTTTTTCTGAGGGACTACTTGCATTAGATGTATTCTGTATAAATGAAAGTCTATTTTTCTCAGCTTTTCTTAGCCACCAAAAAATGTGTTAGGAAATAACAGGAAGTGAACCGTCATGGAGAAACATATTCCTGTTTTTGTTTCAGAGATATCCTTTTTGAACTGACCAAAATAAGATATGGTCCCTTTTGCCACACAGGTAGCTGCAAAAAAAAAAAAAAAGTTGTTTAACATTCTAGAATGTGTGTGTGTGTGAGACATGTAATGCTGTGGGCCCACGCAATTATAGATGATTGGTAGATAATGATCTGAGACAGGAAGGAAGTATGGCGGAGTGCTATTGTGGGGGGTTATATGTGGTTTTTAATGTCTTCTTTTGTCCTCTAACTTCTGCATATTTGTTAGCAAAGCGTGTTAAGTGTGTAGAACGCGGGGGAATCCACTTTTCAGTCTATATGATGTGCATGTTTTTAATTAGTTAAAGAACATATCCTCTTCATTCTAGGAATCAAGGTGTATTTTAAAATGTGTCCAGTTTTACCCGGATGAAAATTTTAACTCAATAGTAAGTAATTAGTATTTTATCATATGATAGTTTTGAGTTGGATGTAATTTTATCTTCTAGGCACTGATAATGAGATCAGTTTCAGTGTCTATTTAATCTTCAAAAACAGACATTTTGCAGAGGGAAACTAGTTTCATTTTTTTCCTTTTTTGTGTTTTGGTTTTTGTTCTCGTTTTGTATTCTTTTCAAGAATTTATTCATGCACATTCAGAATACACCATAGTAAGGTAATTTTGGTGGAATTGCACAGATACTGACCTAGAAGTATGTGATATTCATGATATTACACTGATCTTATACTTGGGTATTGAAAAGCAGGATTATCAAATGCACTAGACAAAAACTGTGGACTACTGAGGCAGTTTTCAGTAAGACAGATAAAAATCTGTTGCTGTCAAAAGACAACATAAAAAATACTGAGCATAATAGAAGTTAACTATCTCACAAGTGATATATACATATATTTTTAAGAGTCCTTTTATGATTGTTCTGAGACAGTAAGGATTATAGAAGATATAAACTTTTTGTCTTTGTTATATCATTGAATCTATTGCAATGTGTGTGACACACTTTACTGGGCTGAAATATTAAGCATAGTTCATTAATCATACTGATCTCACTAAATAACAGGTTTGGTTTTGGTTTTTGATTAACAGCTGGAATCACACCTGGAGATTTCTGTAAATGACACACAAGTAAAGTAAGGATTTGCTTGTTTTCCTTTTAATATATAGACTAATATTTTATAAAGTGAAGCGAAATGTGGTTTAGAACCGTAGTATCTTTGATTGGAGTTACCTGTGTGGGACTGGAACGTAGGAATAATTTGAATGACACACTTGTGTCCAAACCTCCAGCTCTTCTCATTTTCATCAAGGTCAATGGTAAAATGTAATTTAATCCTTGAATGCTTTTTGGTGCTACTTTTGAAAATGATTTGTCTAAAGAGCTAGCCCTATGTTAAAACATCATTTTTCTGAGTATTTGGTACCTATTTAAAGAGAGTTGTTTCAGTCTTGGGTGTGCTGTAGCAGTGATGTGGAAACTCCTGTCAAGGGAAGCTCTCAACTTTTAATTGCTGTTACATGTTTTACTGGGCAGTTAACCAGACCAGTAGCTCCTTTTTATTGTCTGTGAGGCATTGCCTGTGCTCTTTTTGTTCTCCAGCATGCTATTTCCAGGCAGCCTGCAGTTTCAAAGGTTAAGAGTCATGATTCTGGCTGTGTCTATGGTGACTGCATCTGATCTTGTCTCCTTAAGGCTCCTAAGGTTCCCACTTAATTGAGGAAGAGCAGGATAGTTTCTGTCGTGATTCATCCCATCCTCATCTATCTGCAGTTAGTTGAGTTTACATTCCAAAAGGGCCTGTCAGATATCAGTATCAGTTCAGGTACCAATAACTGAAGGTAGCTGAGTAGCTCCTACCCAGAATGGGGTTCTCAGAATGTCTCAGCACTATGCAGAACGCTCAGTACAGTGCTACTGCATGTGCAGATTGCCCTAAATGGGCAATACATACTCTTGCTGTTAGTCCTGAAAAACATTCAACTCTTGTAAGAGCTTCAATACTTTTTTTTTTTTTCAAAATTCTTGCAGAAAACCTCAGGTGAATCTCACTACAGGAGCAAAATTCTTTTGCAAGGGGCAGGGGGTAACCAAACCAACCAACTAAAACCCCCCCAACCCCAAAAACCAAACAAACCAATCCAAACTAGACTGACTAGAACTATCTGTATGTTCTGCATGGGAAAACCAGGACTGGTAGATCTTAAAGATAGGAAAATGTGAATGATGAAGTTGCGCCACAGGTAGTTCAGGTTGGATGTTAGGAAAAGGTGCTTCACTGAGAGGGTGCTCAGGCACTGGGACAGGCTGCCCAGGGAAGTGCTCACAGCACAGAGCCTGCTGGAGTTCAAGAAGCATTTGGATAACGCTCTCAGACGCGTGGTTTTTAAGTAGGCCTGTGCAGAGCCAGGAGTTCATAGAATCATGGTTTCAGTTGGAAGGGACCCTAAAGATCACCCAGTTCCAACCCCTGCCATGGGCAGGGACACCTCCCACCAGGCCAGGTTGCCCAAACCCCCATCCAGCCTGGCCTTGAACACCTGCAGGGATGGGGCATCCACAGCTTCTCTGGGCAGCCTGTGCCAAGGCCTCATCACCCTCAGAGTAAATAATTTCTTCTGAGTATCTAATCTAATTGATCTCTCCTCTTTTACTTTAAATCCATTACTCCTTGTCCTATCACTGCACCCCTGACAGAGTCCTTCCCCAGCTTTCCTGCAGGCCCCCTTTAGGCACTGGAAGGCCACTGTAAGGTCTCCCTGAAGCCTTCTCTTCTCCAGGCTGAACAACTCCAACTCCCCCAGCCTGTGTTCGCAGGAGAGGTGCTCCAGCCCTCTGATCATCCTTGTGGCCCTCCTCTGGGCTCATTTTAATACATCCATGTCCTTCTTGTGCTGGGGAACCTGGAGCTGAACACAGGGCTCCAAGTGTGGTCTCACTTGGAGCGGAGGGGAACAATCACCTCCCTCGCCCTGCTGGCCATACTTCTGTTGATGCAGCCCAGGACAGGATTGGCTTTCTGGGTTGCAAGCACACATTGCTGGCTCATGTTGAGCTTCTCATCAACCAACACCCTCAGGGCTTCCTTCCAGTGTTTGTGCTTGGGATTGCCCCAGCCCAGCTGCAGGGCCTTGCACTTGGCCTTGTTGAACCTCATGAGGTAGCACAGGCCCACCTCTCAGGCCTGTCCAGGTCCCTCTGGATGGCATCCCTTCCCTCCTGCGTGTTGCGTTGGACTTGATGATCTTTGTGGGTCTTTTCTGGCTTGGGATGTTCTGTTATTCTGTGAAAAAACATTAAAGCACAACCAACATGAGACAGAAAAAGAATATCATGGCATCACACGTTCCATGTGAGCATGATTTTTTCCTTTCCTTTTCAAGTACTTCCACTGGAATTGGTGTGCCTGCTTGGAGATTTAAATGTAGCTTTACAGACACAAGAATGGTTCAGTTGGACTGCAAAGCCTTCTGAGTTCACAGGCACAACAAATGACTGGATTTCTGGTACTTGTTCAGAACTTGCACTTCAAAGTTGGGATAGTGGGGTTATGCTGCAATAAGTGCATATGAAATCATGCAGTTGTAATAAAAATTGTTGGTTTCTGGTGACAGTGCAGTTTTGTGATTCTTACATCTAACAGCACTGAGCTGATTGCTTAAAGCCTGATCCAACTTGCATTAGAAAACATTTCATTATAATTCGTGTGTTTTCGGTATGTTGTGACTGTTATCATGGTCTTTGTGTTGTGATGAGTCACTGTGGATGAAGAATTGATTTATTTAATGAACTTTATTTGCTCACAGACTAGTGAATTTTGGATATGATGACTACCAAGACCAAGATGTTGCATCCAAATCTTTGAAGTTTCAGGTTGTTACCAGTAAAGCAGGTAACAAATAAATACAAATGTTATCATATGTTCTCCACGTGTACTTTTCATACAGTGCAATCATAATCGATTACTAAGAATTTCTTCATAATACATTATATGTTTGTTACTTTCTGGACGTGTGAGACTTCTTTATTCCTTTAGAGTATACTTGCCAGATAACTGATGGAGAAGGCAAATGTATGCAGCTTTTTTATTGTTCAAATTGGTTACCCTCTGAAAGCTGCATAGCAAGTTAAGTTGAAGATTACTTTGGGTTTTACATATTAACACTAAAACAGTGACTTAAAGATTTTCTGGTAGTTCAGCTCCGAAGAACTGATAGAGTGCATCTATACAGCGAAACATTTCTGATTAAGCACACTGTAGCGTTTTCTTGTAGTTTTAGAGCAGGAGTGGTCCCAAAGCTTGGTAGTGTGTTATGTTAGAGCCATTTGATGTTAAAGCTGACCAAAAATGTGTTTGAAAGTAAATGCAGGGAAGGTGTTGGTGAGGTCTGTTGTCTGGGTATCTGACATAGCGTATAATTGTGTTACAGAGTGCATCTGCATAAATGGAGCATCTGTGTTACAGATTGCAAGAGCTTCACATGAAAGTCAGTATGTGATAGGGGGTCCAAGTATGTGGAACTTAGTATGTACTGAGTATGTGATACTTAGTGGTTTAATACATATATGCTGGTATGTTCCCTAAACCGTTAGGATTTAGGTCTTAACCTGCATCCTAATGCATCTTAGAGCTTTTTTTTGGTTAAAAACCAGTCTCAAGAGACATCTGTTCGTCACAGACACCTCCAGTTTCAACTTCTAAATTAGACCATACAGCCAAGCAGAGATGGTATCTGATTAACCTTTGAATAGTCTACAGAGTTGTGTAGAGGTGTGATGTGTTGCAGTAGTGGCTTTGCATCTCACTTTTTAAGGATGCTTTTGTGCACATGGGTGAGTTGCTGAGGTATTTGCCAGTTGCCTTGAAGTGACCATGAAGGCAAGTCAAGTGAAATACGGTTTCCTTATATGGATTTTTTTTTTACCAAGGCGGACAGTACGCTTAAAGATTAGAGGGAAGGAATTAGAAGCAAGAGAAAACCAAATTTCCGTCTAGCAAATGTAGATTTGGTTAGTTTTACTTTGTTAGCAGGACTGAGTATTTTTATGTGCGTTTCGTAGACAAACTGCCTGTCTAAGAATGGAAAAGTTATTGATTCATATACATGCTTCATTTTAAAGCTATGCTTTGCTAGGGTTTGCTTAGAGTCAGTCACCTCCTTTTAGGCCAGCGTGAAATTCAGTCTTCCATCAAGTGTGTTGTTTGATTACCCTGAAATAAACTGTTATTTTCCATCTGGCAATGCAGTATTTAAATGCTGTGTGGAACCTCTCACGTGTTGTACATTGTGCTTAATGTACAACACACAATTTGACAATTACACTTACTAAGTTACTTTATACGGCTCTTCACTGGTTGTTTTTTGAAACTGAGGATGACATTGCACAGTTCATTTGAAGTAGCTGCAGTTTAGAACAAACAGTTTTGGCAGTGAGGCCATATGTAGTTGTTGAAGGATAGTGTGAGTAGTTGAACTGAAATTCCCTTTTGTCTTTCTTGCTTATGGTGACTTACAAGACTAGATTGCATTCTCCTTGGGGCACAGACTATGCCTTCTGTGGAACTGCTAGCATGCTTCAACTATCAGTGCTGATATTCCTGTTTGTATCATGTAGATATCCCTGGCAAAGAATAATTGGCATAACTTCTAAATGGAATATTCCATGCAACTTCCCATTTAATGAAACTATTATTGGCCACTGCCAATCTGAACTCTGAATGAAATCACTCTTTATTTCTCAAACTGCTGCAGTAGAAGAAAAGTAGCCCTGTTCTTTATAGTTGGCAAAACAAGACAAAAAGTCTCCAAATAGAAACTGCTGTGTACTTCTAGATTAGCTTAGATCAAGTAGCTCTAGTCTCAGAATTAACTTTGTATGCTCAGAATTCAGTTCTTTAAACAATACTTGGCTGTTACGTTTTCTAACACTTCAGAAGTTAAATTTACTTGGTATTCCAAAAAAAAATATGCAGGTAGGAAGATGAAATAAACACTGTGTTGCTCTCACCTGACTTTAGCTGCCTAAAAGCTAAGCTTCTGGACTGTAATTACGGAAAGAAATAGGCAGCTCTAGGGGATGGTTGCTGCCATCCATATATTGTCATTTGTTTTGTAGAGGAAATGTAAATGAGAAATGTTTGGGTGGCTGAAGTTAGCTGAGGCAAGTCATTCCTGAGCCAATACAACTAATCGAAGTGCGCTTGTCCTATGTCATATCTGAACTGTGGTGCTCAGATGCCATGTTGAGAAACTGTTACAGCCTTTATTTTAAGGTTCTGCATAAACAGAAATCAGGAATTTGAAGTTAGGTTCCTACAGAAAGCTTCCTGCCTCCATGTGTATTTCATATGAGACTCTGGTTTTGGTGGTATGATGTTAATGTATGAAGCAGCAGAACTGTAGTTGCTGTTTTCCTAATGTTGCTGAATGTATTAACTCCTCGCTGCTATCCTATATGAGTAGAACTTTACTTTTAGATGCTGTTTTTTCTTTGTTGTGGTTGAGATTTTTTTCCCCTGTTATTTCTGAAAAGATAAGAGTGTCCAAATATATCTTCATCTGAGTTTTCTCATACTATGGCATTTAGCTCCAGCTCGTCCTGTTTGCAAAGAATTTTGAAATGGACAGTTGTAGTCATGCAAAGGCAGAAAGCTTTTACCATATAGGTGCAATAGAACGATAAGCTTTCCCTCAATCAACACAACCCAGCTCTAATTTGCAGAGAGCACTGGTGAGGAAAAGGAGGGGGAATTTGTCTTGCATTGCCAGTCTCTGGCTGCACTAATGGGACTGCCAAGGCAGTCTCAGATGGAACCTTGCTTGGACAGATGAAAATGTGTGCGTCTCAGATCAGCAACTGTGTTAACAAAGCACCACTTGATATTTTCTATTGCTTGTAGTTCAGCTTATGAATGCTTGGACCGGGATCCTGATGTTGAATATGTACGTCCCAGCAATAGTTCCCCGTAGCCACTGTTGTGATCAGCTTGCATATACACCCACCAACACTTCAGCCTGAACAAATTGACTTGCTTTCACTTGCATGCTGCACAATTTACAGAACAGTGTATACAGTAGCCTCCTGCTTTCAAGAAAGATGTTTGTAGTGTTGGAAGGGAGCTTTTGGGAATAAAACAGCATTGTGGGTTGCTGGAGCTTTTCCAGTCTTCCTCACGGGTCCTGATGCTGCTACTTTAAAAATTATGCATGCTCTGACAGCTGCCAAGTGTTCTGGCAGCGTGCTCTGTCTGTTTTCTAAATGACTTAAATATCCAAGCAAAACTGTATCAAGCTTCCCAACAAGATTCAGCTAAGAATAAGCAGAAGAAAATGACACCTCAGGAGAAAGTATTTACCTTCCTCAGAAGTGTGGAGTGCCACAGCCAGATCTACTAGGCATGTAACCAAGTAAAATACCTTGGTAACTGTGTGTTTGTATTTGTGCTTTTCCTTTTCTGTGCCTTTTTCTTAATCCCTCATATTCAGATATTCGTGTGTGTGTATATATATAAAACCTTCTTCTATATAAAAAAAAAACATTCGTTTGCTTTTCTCTCTTCTTAAGTGATAAACTTTCAGCAAATGTAAAAGGTGAACAGTTATAGCTGTGGCCTATCTTTCCCAACTGTGTTGAGATGATGTGGTTTGGAAGCTGTTTCTAGCATGGATGCCAAAGCAGCTTGCCCCAGAGCCTTGGAGTTAGCGAGCTGAAGTTTTTGTTAAGAGCTTGGAGGGAGGGCTGCCACCCAACAGAGTCAAGGCAGTCTGTCAGTCTGATAGAGGGTTAATGTGGATGGGGCACGGGGACCATTCCTACGCAGAGCATCTTGGCTGAAATGAACTTGTGACAAGGACTGACTTTTGTCCTAAAAAAGGAATCTCAGCTCTTTGGGCTGGAAAAAGGGAGAAGCGACTGTCATTTCTAGCTCTAGTAGCATATCATGCTGCTGCCAATATGAAATTATTATTTAGAAAGCAAACAAACTGTGTTTGTTGTTCCATGAGTATTTGATAGTCCCTTAACAGAAAATATCTAGGGATTGAAACAGATTGAAGAGAGAGAGGCTTGATCAGTTTTTTGGCTGCAAGGATAGTTTCTTCTGGGAAAAGCTAAAAATGTACTTCTTTAAAGAACAACAACTGGTCATGTCAGAACTCAGGACTCCGTTGTGCCACGTTGTCTCCTCTGCTCTCCCTTACTCTGTGTTTCCCTAGGTAAATGATGGTTGGAGATGCACAGTCTATATTTCCATAACCTTTGCCTTTTTGAGAGGTTGTTATTGTTAGTTTCTACTCTGAAACAGCCTGCTTTGGTTTTGTGCATTGTAAAGGTGTTGTAAGTATTCAAATGGACCAATCCATTTTCTTTTTTGTCTTTCTAGGAGGCTTGTGCATGTGTTGTAGTTCAGCTTCTGATATTCCTGATGAAATAACATACTCCATATATTTTTTACATAAAGGTAAGATTAACCTGTTCTGCTGTCTTTATTTTGGAGAATGTCACTGTGCTGAAGGAATTGCAGAATGCCTTGCAAAACAAATAACTGCCGAAGCCTGCAGACAATAAACTGCTGTCGCTGGTGTTCTAAAGACAGCAGCTGCATGTGTCTGCAGACTCATCTTTCCTGCTGTAGGCTTCCTGCCTGATGCTGAATTAATAACTTCAAACCAGTGACTTCATGAGTGGCTATTAGTTGGGTCTCTTATTTCTAGCCAGACTTTGTGACACGCTGAGCGCAAACAATATCAATGAAATCTGTGGGAGCTGCAGGTGTGTTGTGCTCACGCCATAAGGCATTTGTATGGGAAATTGAGCCAACAGCTCTTAGCTTGAATGTCTGTTTGGAGTCCCAGTTCAACGTGTCATTTTCACAGCGAGAGGTGTAACACCCACAGACTTAAGAATGGTAGCTATGTAGATGGTGCTTTAGCTCTGAATTTTAAGTTATTTTTTTCTTGAAAGTAATAAAGAACATTATTTAATATTTTATTCTGATCAGAAGAAAATATCTACTTAGCAAGATCTTTTCATTGTTTGATATACGGAAGAGAGGTGAATTATTTCTCAAGTGAGAAGTTGCACAGTGTAGAGTACATGTTTTGAAGCAGACAACAAGCTTCTGTTTTACTTGAAGTCTTTTTCTTGTGTCAGGAAAACTTTCATGTGTCAGTTGCACTAATGGTACTTAGCTGCTGGAACACTGTGGTATTGGGCTAACTGCGTTTTTGGCTTGAAGGCATTAACAATTTGGAAAAGTCCATTTTGTTTTGTGGCAGCATTCTGCAATGTGCTGATCTGCAGGGAAGGGCTGGCTTCCCCAGATGTTACTGATGTGTAGCTGAAGGGGGGTTGCATGGCTTGGACCCAACCATGCCCTTGTACATCTGTTTCTGTACCAAGAAAAAGATGAGGATAAATATGGTGACACTAACCAGGTGTGTCTGAAATGACCTTCAAGGAATGGAGTTGCTTGGTGCAGAGCTGTTTGTGGATTCACCTATGATTCACCGGTTGTGGGAGGGAATTAAGACTGGTCCTGAGGTATTCCATAGAAGCAGCATGCTATCAGGAGTGTAAACTGCATTTTAGAGACATAAGGACTGTGCTGCAGCGTCTCAACACTCAGAAGGAATCTTCCCCTTAAAGGAGGTCCTCACAGTTTCTTGCTCAAACACAAACGTGATGATGCTGCGGGTGTGGTCTGCAGTGCTGCTATTAGTTTGCACGTGTGCTCAGGTTGGCAAGTAACAGAACAGGGTGGTGAAGTGTGCTGATTCACTTCAAGCAAACTTCAGTCAGTAGTATCCTGTGTGAAAAACTATTTTTTTTTTAGGTATCCCTTCATCAGTTGTGTTGCTATTGGTCTTGGAGGTCTCACTTTTTTCTTTTTTCTTTTTTTTTTCAGCAGAGAGAAAGCACATGTCTTTGCTAGGGTCAGAATCAAAGTCCTGTCGCTCTGGATGAGTGGCTAAAACACGGCTCATGATCTACATTTTTTCTTGCTGGTTCTGCAAACTGTGGACCTATTTTGTCTTGAATTTTCGTACAGTATTAAGTAGCATCCTGATCATGACACCATTCAGCCTTCAGGATGTGGCAGCATGGAGAATCAGTCATTTTCTCCCTAGCTATTTTCATCTCAAGCTTCTCTGAGAGACTGAGGAAATTGAAGGGATTTGTGTCATTCTTAGTGGGTGCCAGAGGAGGTTTGCTGCAAGCCTAGAATAAAACAACAGTTGTGCTGGTGCACAGCCCAAGCAAGCACGTTGAGTCTGAAATTAGCATAGTTTAAACAAATGTGAAGTAAACCATAGCGATAGGGTGTGCAGATGAACAAACTGGAAATTTTCTAAATCAATTGAAAGACCACCAAAATGGGAGGTACAAGTATGTAGAGGATTTGTTTATTTTTTGGGAGTAGGGATTTTCGTACAGTTTTGCTCTGAGTTGGAATGCTTTTTAAACATTAACATAGACCGTGCAGTGCATGGCCCATTTCCTCACCCTAAAGAGCTGCGTTGTGTGGGTGCAGGTCTACAAAGTACGCAGCAACTCTGTGCAGTATGAAGTAAATCCATCTGTGCAGACAAGCTCATAAAGCAGTCTTAAAATATCACTGTTTGGGTCTATTGGCACTGCTGAATTTTCTAGCTATAAAGTTATACTTGGCTTATAGCAGATGGATTTATTTTTTTTAATATGTTATGTTTCCCTAGGTTATAGCAAAACTTTTACAGTTTCTCTAGAAAGAACAGAATCTCATCAATTGAAGGAAGTGGCCTTTTTGAATCTGGGTAAGTTACTCATGTTATTTCCCTGTGTGCCTGCCCCTCTCTGTCCCCAGTAGGGAGACAAAGGTCTAACCCTTTTCTAGAAGGAAAGGATTTTTTTTCTTGGCTTTAAGTAGTTAAGCTGTTTTGCCATGCCTTTTTTTTTTTTTTTTTTTTTCTTGCTTAACTTTTATATTTGGCATTTGATATTGCAATACCTCACTGTTAGTAAGCAACTTCCTCTGAAATTGACTCAGCTTCTGCTCTGGAGATCAGCTGCTGAGTTCTTGAGTGTCTCAAGCCTCTTGAAACCTCCCCTGGAAGCCCAAATGCGTTGCTAGTATTTCCTGTGTTAACACAACAGCAGCTTTTAATTAACTCCTTTTATATTTCCTAGATATAATCAATTCCATCAAAGAGAAGTGGGCTAAGATGGGAATCATGTGAAACAGCCTCTTAAAGCAAATAAATGAGCAAGTGTTAAATTGACCCCTGTTATTTCTTTAAATAGACTACTATGTGGCTGCTTATTTGCCTGGCCAGTTCCTGCACCTCCTGAATATTCAGCATCCTGACCTACTGTGCTATAGTTTATTTCTGACAGGTATAGTAAGACTGCTGTGTGAAATGATTTTATTGTTATAGTGGAAAATCGTTTAAATCTCTTAATGGGGAAGTTGGGTTTGGTCAACATTTGCTTTATTGTACAGTGCTCTGAAAAAGAGGGACTGAAACATAAAAGCAACATTTTTTCTACTTTCCATTTTAAGAAGTTTCAGAAAGGATGCTTCAAACTTGATCTATTATGTAGTTCTTGCTTGTTATGTAGTGGGCCTTTTGCTGAATTTGAAATTCTTTGCTTTAGTTTCATAGTTCCTCTTCACCCACCTTTGCAAATGCTTCTCAGTCCTCTGCTGTTCTCGAATTTCACATGGAGATGTAAATTTGATTTTACATTTCCTTCCTCCAATTGAGTTGCTCTAAATGTGTGTGTTTGGAGGGTGTGGGGAAAGGAAATCTGTATTTCCTTCACCTGATCAGGCTGATGCAATTTGATTTAGTCTCATCTGAGAGGCACGTTATTTCATTTCCAATAAACATGTCTTTATGGGAAGTGGGTTATTTTTGGAAATGAAGGGCCTTTGTTTGAAAACAGAAATCCATTCTTCTAATTGGGTGAATGAAAGGTAAATAATGGGGACTGGTGCTGGGGCATCACATGGGGCTAATACCTGTTTGAAATATCTAATTAAAAGCTCTCCTGTTAGAGAGGAGTGGAAAGCATTGCTGTTAAATGGTAGGTCTTATTCCTCTTATGCAAATGATCTGTAATCCTGCTTTAATAGCACCGTGATGGTGAACCTCAGCGCCAGCATAAATAAAGTGATTTTGACCTGATGGCTTAGTCCGTAACCACAGAGCAGACCCTTTCTTTTCTGGCATTTGGGAGAGATGGTAAGTGGTCTGCCAGTACAAGGTTGTATCGTGATGCTGAGTGTGGGCTACTCTGAACTGTGCCAATTTTATTGTTGTACCTCTGTTACTAGCCTTGTGTCCTTCTGTGTTCTAGCCTACATACGCTGACTTGTCATACTTATGCACTGTGAGCTTCAAATCTGTATACCTTCTCTGCCTCAGCAGTAGGGAAAGAGAAGATTAGATGTGGACTGTACTCCTGATTTACTTCCTTTAGCCAGCCAGCCCCATTCCACCTCCTCGTCAGCATAATACCAGGGCAGCTAGTACAAGTGGCAGACTGTTCCTTACTGCTGGGGGACCCGGGATTCTTGAGAGAACTGCTGGTAGCAGACAAATTTTATATTTTTATTCCTTTTTCTTCTCAATCCTATGCTCTTCAGGTGAGGATGCAAGAATTGATGCACTGCAGAACTGCTCCATCCAGTCCCCACTCATGTCAACAATCTTGGATGGCTGCGAGGGGAGAATGTACGCAGTGAGCATCAGTGACAGTGCCTTATTAGAGTTCCTACAGAAAAGCAAACGAGACAGCGAGAGGTTGGCAGCTCTACATTGTGCTCTTCTCTGTGTTAGAAGTACAGCTGACTTGGAAATGAAGGTGGGAAAAGAACTTTCTTTGAGTTCTTTCAGTGAGTGATGTTTCATACAGAACAGAGTCAGGGCATGATATAAATCAAAGAAAAAAAAATTGATCCATATGTGTACTTCTGGTAGTGCCAAGAGGTTCATCAGCAGGGGTGCCCCAGGTCCTTTATTGGTGAAAGCTGTCCTGAAAACATTTATTTCTGCATCACCATTTTATGCAAAGTGTTTTTCTGAAAGCAAGGTTTCTACAGTCCATTTCAAGTCCCTTACAACATGTTCCTAATCAGAGATATGTGACAAATGCCTCTGTTTTCATCTGACAGATTATTTGGTGGATTTCTGAGAACCTGTCAACATGTCATTCTTTTGACCCCATTCAGGAATTTATCATCGGTAGGTATTTTCCTGCGTACTAAATTTTCTGACATAACCTAGTTGACTTCATGAAAAACCACAGTGTCCCAAACTGATTGTTGTCTTTTCCAGTTTTTTAGCTATGATCTGTGTTCACTGATCTGCATATTGTGGTGTTAGAGACAAATTTAGTAGTTCAGGAGATATATAGATCCTGTCAAAATCAGAATAGTAGCAGAATTTTTGAATGCATTTTTCTCTCTGGTGGGACAAATAGATTTATTATTTTAGGTCACTGGAGAGCATGTTCTCCATCTGCCTCCTGTCTTTGATAGCTGACATGTAAATAACTGGGATTGGAGAGGAGGAACAAGTCTCTTCCAGCCCAGCCCAAGCCATTTTTTCAGAAGGATTTGGCGTATCAGGACATTCTCCTGTAATAGCTGACTCCTCAGCATAGCCAGTGTGTGCACTGTGCACCCGGAGCCTCCATACAAAGGACCCCTGCAGTGCTGAGCTGTAGCCAAGCAGCTGACCCGGCCCTGCAGCCATCTGGACTTCCCTTCCTCCTTTTGTGCAGAAAATGGGACCAGTTCCACCACGGAGGAAGCTGTTTCAGAGACAGCAGCAGGATTTGTCCCTAAACAAGTGTTGCATAGATAAGGAACTGACTATGAAGCCTGTTCTTGATAACTGATGGTTTGTACAGTCTCATCATTCTGATTTTTTTTTTTTGCATTGCATTCAGCCTCCCTATACTCTAGAATGTGTTCAGAAACTCACAACCTGGATAAGTTTTTGCCCTACACATCACTGCTGGACTGGATTGGGGTAAGATACCAGCTGGTGCTTTAATAGCTAGAGGAAGGTTTTTTTTTCTGCTTTAATAAAACCTTTAATTATATACATCCTTAGACATGGTCTAAACCCACATCTGTGCTTTATGCACATCTTATTTTGTTCAGTCTTAACCCTCATGGTGTTTTTCATGAGTCCTATATTTTGTCAATAGATAACAGCATTTATAAAATGAGAAGAGCTACTATAATGGGATGGATGATTAGATTTCCCAATTTTCTAATTCAGGTACTAATTTATTGATGATTTATAAGTTTATAATGAACACTAAACATAATTAACAAGCATGATGCTGAAGTTACTTCCAAGACAAACAGCACCAGTAGAGTTAAGATTTATGAATAAGCTTGCAGAACTAAAACACCTTTAGGCAAGATCCCGCAGTTAGAGCAAACAGCTAATTTGAATTTTTCTTACCTGTAACTCTCCTAGAGTTGCCTTTTTTCTAAATGGGATGAATGAGGGAAGTGTATTCCATTTTTCTTTTCTGCAAAACAGAATGTATAGTTTTGGCTAACTTTGGATATACTAAAACAGGCCTATGTTTTATGTGGATTGATTTATGTTTTTATCATTTGTCTGTATTTCTAGGTTATCCCTGGAGTAGTATGTACAACAGACATTATTTCTCTACCTGTGTTAGAGGTAAATTCTGCTATAAAAAACATATTTGCAAGTAAGGAGCTGCTTCTCTGGGAGGTGGGAGTGAGGGAAGTGGTGGTTCTGAGGAGAGGCTCAGTACTAATGGAGTGGTGATCCCACAGCCTTATCTAAAAGAGGGGTGAACAGAAAATTGCTGTTTGAGATGGCATATATATTTACTGAAATACCAGTTATCCAGATCAATGTTTGCTAGCTCAAAGATGTATTTCTGTTTTCCTTTTCTGGACAGACTTTTCCCATTCAACAGGGAAGTCTTCTGAGAATTAATTGTTAGTTTTCATTGATACCTCTTCATTTGTGACTTCATCAGATGGAGGCAAAATTAACACAATGTTCGTGTAGGATTTCTCACTACATATCTTCACTTTGGTGTGCTTGAGGGATATTTCGCAGTGCTGTCATTGGTACCAGTGGTTCGTGACCTCCTCGCTGTGTTTTGTCCAGAGCATCCTGTGACTGCACTGATGTCAGGGCTTTGGCTGGCTAAATCTAGGCAAATTCCTGTACAGCGTGGAAAAGGTGGTGAGCTGGATGGGGAGAGCACATGCTGTTTGGGTAGGAAGCTGTACTTTCCATTGAAAACAAGATGAATGATTCTTCCCATCTTCCATTCCGCTCCCTCAGCTCCAGTTCAGAGAAACACTTGAATTTTTCCTAAGCGTTCCCCACAAAATCTGAAAGAGGCTTTTAATAAGCCGCATGTTGTGGAGGGCTAATGTGAAGAGTCAGAGCTGAACCCAGCAGTACTGGCAACATACAGAAGACTCTGGATACATGAGAATGTTGTTTGTAGTGTTTTAAAGAGGTGAGAGTTTCCTGATGCTTACAATTAGCTTATAAAGCTTAAGTTTTTGTAAAATCTTTTTAAATTGGTGAAATGACCCCACTAATCACTCACTCTCCAGCAGTGCATCACAGCTGTGCTGCTAGATTCACATGGCTGCTGTCAGGGAATCGGGCTTTGTGTGCTTTGTGTGGGAAGGCTGCCCTGAGAGATGGGACACCTGGGAAAATCAGATCTTGGGAAATTTTGTTGCTAGATAATCCCTGTAATTCGCTGAGGTCAAAGTTAGCAGGCATTTAATTTGTCTGAGATTGAACCTCAAGCCCCTGGGGGCAAATGCCTTTAGCAGCTATACTTCCTGATTGTGGAACTCATTTCCTATTTCTGTCTGAAACCTAAACAGATTGAAAAGGTCAGAGTTGAACTAAAGACAAATATTTCCTGCTACTTTTGACTGCAAATCTCCCTGACTATTGAGTGAGGACAATGATGATGGTACACAAGGTAAGGCTTAATGCTTTGCCAGCTTTGTACTCCAGTGATGCAGAGCCACCAGAGCTTGAGTTCAGCTGCTCAGCTGATGGGGTTTCATTTGGTGCATCATGAATTCAGATCTATGTGGTGAATCTGGGTGTGTAAGAGTTATTTCTGCAATAGATCTTACAGCATTTTCCAGAAATGATGATGAATTGTTGACTTGAAGCTTTTTGGTCTATTCAAGCCAATGAAATGTTGAGAGCCTTTGGGAGGGCTATATCCATATTCACCAAAAAAATTGGTTATTTGGGTAAAGGTACATGTTACCACTAAATTCCTGTTCAGCGAGAGATATGGAGAGAACAGGTGAGAAAAGGGCAATGGTCAGAGTCAGACTGTTGAAAAGCTTTACATGAGGATTGAGATTAATACAGGTCTGTTTTTTCTTTTTAAACACAGAAACCAAATTTGAAGGAGTACAATAGGCTTGATCAGAAGGGGAGAAGAAAAGGGCAGGAGGAAGAAAGGAAGAAAATGGGAGGAAATCCAGGAGAAGAGCGAGGATGTGTAGTGCAAGCTGTTGTCAGGGAGCTCAGCAGAGGAAAAGGCAGCCTGTCCATCTTGTGCTGAGCCACTGAGGCAAAGAGTGAAGTTTTATGGTGTGTGCAGTGTGGTGGTTTTACCGTGCTAGGCAGCTGAACACCATAACTGCTCTCTCACTCCCCCTCCTCAGATGAGGAGGGGAAGTAAAGGAACGAACAACTCACAGGCTGAGATAAGGATAATTTAATTAAAGAGAAAAAATATTATTAGGGAAATATTATTAATTAAACAATTCAACTAAAGGGAAAAAGTGAAAGGGGAGAAGGGAGGGGGAAAGGGAATAACAATACAAAACAAGTAAAAGCTATGTGGAAGTGCAGAGGAAAGAAATTACTCTCTACTTCCCACAAATAAGCGATGCTTGACCACGTCCTTGAAGCAGGGCCCCAACGCACGTAGGTGTTGTTCAGGAGGAGGACAGATGTTTTCGCAATGAGAGCCCACCCCTGCCCTCTTCTTCCTTTTTCCACCTTTTATTGCTGAGTGTGACATCATATGGTATGGAATATCCCTTTGGTTGGTTTAGGTCAGCTGCCCTGATGATGTTTCTTTTTCACTTTTTTGCCCGCCCCCTTGGAGAGTTAGAGAAAGTCCTGATGCTGTGCCAGCACTGCTCAGCAGCAGACACAACACCAGTGTGATACCACTGCTGTTCTGGCTACAAGTGCAGAGCGTAGCACTGTATGGGCTGCTGCAGGGAAAGTTAACATCCAAGCCAGACCCAGTACATGCAGCTACGTGGTTGGTTATGTGTTGCTTTCCACACATTCACTGCTGGGTGAACATGTTCCTACAGTTCCCCAGGTGAGCACAGGTGCCTCTTAAAGGTTATTGGCATCCTTCAGCCCTTTGCAGAAGCGTAACAGAGAGCTGTCTTCATCTTCATTTAAAGCAAAGCTACTTATGAAAGGCTTTGTGGCACTTATTCATGGATTGCAAACTGGTACGGCCTGACTTTGACTTCTGGTAGCACAGTGTCTTTTAGGTGTTCGCATTAATTTCTGATTCTCCAAAAATGTCAGCAGAACAACCACCTAAGACAAAGGGGGCTTTTCTTTCCTGTCATTGGCCTGGTGATCCTCAAGAAATAACAGATTCGAGCTATCTTTTATTTTAAACTTCTGACTTCTTATTGAGATGTAATACAATGCAGGTTTTCAGTGGTGTCTGCTTTTAATTCTGAAGTGTACCACTTCCTGTTACGGACTCAATATATTAAAGAAGCTTGCTGTCTTGCTTCCCCTCCTGCCACACATCAAACAACATTCACTGTGGCCTGAATGCAATTTTGCAGCAGTGTCGCTGTCGCAATTGCATAAACTGGTCACTAGATGATACCCTTACGCTATATTGCTGATATTTTCCTGATTTCACATTGGTAGCATTCGGGCAACATACTGCAGTGCTAGTTTGTAGATCTTGGTGGTTGGCTTCAGCAGGGTGAACATATGGTGCCGTATGCACTCCTACTTTCCAGCTGCTTAATGTAACACGAAGCAAAAAGTACAGTTTCTGCTGCATCTACAACAATAGAACAGCAATCAGCACTGGCGGCAAGAGGGAAGTGGCTAGCAGAATTGAGTCTCTGCATTTTATTTTCCTTGGCAAATTGTAGTTTATAGTAGGAAGTGGTTTTCAAGGGCTTCTGAGGTTTTCTTGTTATTGTCATTGTAGAAAAGTGGGGAAGAGGGCAAAATCCAGCACATTATAGCAAGCCAGAGGAATGCTGTGAACTGTGTAATTCCAAAACCTTTCTGCCTTCAAATGTCACTGCTGTGATGTCTGTACTGGGAAGGTAAATGTATATACTGGGGGCAAGAACTGTTAGTGTCATCACTTGTTTTTAAAAAACTGCCAAAAAGTGCCTTAATCTCATCTCTTCCTCAGCAGAGATCACATTGCTCTCACTTTATAAACAGAGGCCTCAAATCTTTATACCCTGTCCAAGAACTAGCTCAGGAAACCAGTGTGTTTGTGTTTTTCCTCCTGCCTGTTCACAGTTGAGTTTAAATTAACTTTAGCATTAGAGTCAAAGGCTTTGGAATTGCTATGGAGATGCTTGGATCTTGTTTCTTTGCTGGGGATGAGGTGCTGTTACTCGAGGCTGGCAAACGGGTGTTTGCAATGGAAGTATTTAAGCAGATAGAAAGTAGTGGAAGCCTCCAGCTGCTGGGGTCGTGGTGGTGTTTCTCTGGAAATATTAGAAACCCAGAGTGGGATTTATTTGACCGAAGGTGAGCACTGGCATCTGAATCTGTTGTCTGAGGTGCCTCTTAAAGGCTCCTCTTACAGTCAAGTGGAACTCTGAACAGTACAGCCAGTCTGCAGTGTAGTTCTTCCCATCGGAAGCAGTTCAGATGGATTATGACCTGGCAGTACCCGTGTCTTTGCAGTGATTTAATAAGATCCTAAGGTGGCTAAATATCTGCATTACAGGCAACAAATCTTGAGTTCATATTTAGGTAAGTGCTACCCCTGCCATCAAATTAAGGAAATAAAACTGCTGGAAAAAAAAATGGAGCTGACTTTTTTTTTTTAATGCTTTTCACTTCGATTGCTATGTAGTTACATTTGCCACAGTTCTTTCGAATCCCTTGATGGGATAGAAATCTCTATGTATTCATGTTTTCTCTGCAATGCTTTGCAGTTCCAAAACTCCAAAGGCTTCTGGGAGAAACTCAACTCCAACTTGGAGAGTGTGAAGTATGCAGAGCCACACCTGCACTACCACAGTAATGTGCTCAGGAGGGAATGGCGAAACCTTTCAGAAGAGGTAAATACATGTGCCCTGAAATAGTCTCCAGAGCTGCCACTGAAGTGGATGTTTTAAAGCCAAACATGGAAAGGTTATGTTTTTTATTACTGGGAAAAGAAATGGGAATCAGATTATGAAAAAGGAAAGACTTGCAATTATTTACTTATGAGGCGATTGCCTCTAAGTCTTATTCTTTGCAAATAATGTGAGAAACTAAACAAAAACAGAGTTTGCATCTACCTGTATTGTCACATAGGCTAGACGTTTGTTTCTGCAGGTGTGGGGAGTTGGGAGGTGGTTGGAGCCTTACTGAGCATTATGTCAGTTCAAAGTGAAAGCCAATTTCATTTCCCATATGTGTTCTATCCGGAAACATTATTGGCATTCTGTTTTATTCATTTTGGGATTTTCATTTGTTTATAAAGCAGAAAGAAGAGAGAAGAACCACAACATATTTGAGGAATATTTTTGAAAATGCCAAAAAGTAGGTTCCATTTTCTATTATATTTATCCTTTCTTAATTTGTTCAAGTATGTTGAAGGATTTCAAGGATTTAAAGGATTGTTTAAATAGCCAATCAGGTATATAATTGAGTATCTTCTTCTAAAGAAGAGTATTAGGCTGAAAATCAGTTATGGCAATCCTTGTAATCACTACAGCATGATGTGAAATATCCAGGCCTGTAAAGCTAGGTAATTTATGGTAAACCTAAGTTATTCTTGTGCAAACCAGACTACAGTTTTCTTTATGCTAATATCTTTACTAAATATAGTCACGTGCACTTTTTGGATTTCTTTAGCTGCCTTTGAAAGACCAAAGGGTTGTTTCATCTTTTCTAATGTCCTTACAAAACCCTTTAGAGTAATGGTTACGAAATGAGCTGATTTTTGTTTCAAACCCCAGGGTGCTCTCTCATCTGGACACTTGGGACTCTGGTAAGTAAAACTTTTGTTGATGTAGGTTTCAGCTGTAAGGTTGGTTAGAACATTTCAATCTAGCTGTTGATGGCTCAGTAATAAATTGCTGTGCATGTTTTCAGCATTGAAGAGTTTGAGGCATTGAGATGAGTTTTTAAATTAGAGGAAAACTTGATAAAAGTGATGGGGTTGTATACTGACAAGGAAACTTTTGAAAATAAAGATCCTCCTTCACAGTGGATCTTGCGTATCATAAGCAGTAAATGTTTATCTGCCGAAGGATTTCTTCTCCAGGATTTTTCTTCTGGGGCAGCATATTACTGCTGTCTTGCCCACTTAGAGCTGCCTTTACAAATACAGAACTTGTGTGCAGCAGGAAATTACGGTTGGTGAAAATCAGTGTGGAAAATGCAGGCATGTAATGAATTTCCCTAGGTCAGGAACACCCAAGATTTTAAGTGATGTTCAGTTCCTCACACAAATAAGTAAAACTTAATTTAGTGGCAAATTATGCCTCTGTTGTTTCTACATCAGTGCCTTCTATGTCCCCTTTCACCATGTGCTATGAAATGATGCTGATCTGAGTGTTGATCACCCCCTTTTTTAGGGTGTAAATTATTGGAAAGAACTTTCAGCGTGTTCATTGCCAGCCCCTATGCAGGTCATTCGTACCACTGCTGGTTTTTGCAGTGGACTCTGATATTTAGGACCTTCTATCAACTCTGGTAGCCTCGGGTTCAAACTACTGGCATATTTTCCGAAGATCCTTATTGACAGAGATGCAACTGTTCTTAAAGAACTTATAGGTAGCTGCTGGCAAGTAACAACCATCAATGTAGCACGTCTATGCTGTAGATCTTCCTTCACGTCCTTTAAAGATCAAGCAGCAAAAGTATTTTGTGCTGCTAAATGGCGAAGTAAATACGTTTTGAGGTGAGCAGAGATGGTTGGAAAGTAATTTGTAAAAGTGTATCTGTTTTGTACAATACTGACTTGATTATGTGGGATGTGATGAAATACAAGTTTTTCTTCCTTTGCTCTTAGTAGGCAAGAAGCACTGATTAGGAAATAGGGTATTCAGTTTCAGTAGATATTGTAGGCTCCTTCCATGTAGTTGGAGAACTGTGTTCCTTTACTCAGTGGGGTGCAAGTCTTGGAACACAAGCAGCCAGACCATGGGAGAGAACCAGGGAATTGCAAAGTGGTTATGTATCTACTTTGTCTGTCCATCTCCTTAGAAAAACTGTGTAGCTGTGTTGGCTTTTGTTTGTAAATGACAAGATCTAAACAGTGTATGCATTTGCACTTGTGTTACCAGGAGGTTTTCCAAGCCTTTTTCCTTTACCAAATCACCACAATATGACACTTCTCCTTTAAGCAACAAAGAAAAGAGTAATGCAAATGAAGTGTAAAACTGTGTGACAGGCCTGCATTCCTCTGTGCTCAACGTTGAGTGCTTAGGGCAAAGATGGCAGGTAAAAGGTTATTTTCCATTCCTCAGTTCTCTCTTATGCAGTCCTTGATTTTGTCACTCAGTTCTGTAGGCAAGTAGATAGAACCACAGCCTCTGTTTATGTTTGTTTCTCAGTGCTTTTGATGTTGGTTGAAGTTTTGTGATGTTTTTCTAGTTTCACGTCCTTGAATGACTCTTGTTCTGTTTATTTCAGAGGAAAGGCTAGTACCTCTCTTTCAAGAAGAAGATTATCAGCAGCAGTTACTAATGGGACTGGTACGTGCTTTTGTTACAGTGTGCACTAGAGGACGCACAACCTCAACAAATGTGAAGAATAACATTGCCAGTTCCACAGCTGAGTGGAAGTCATTCAGAGTAGCTATGGGACACACTTGGTATTTCCTAAGTTCTGGAATTCATGGTCATGATGTCACAATATCATCCTAATAGGTCATGATATCATAAAGCATAGGGGAAAAACAGCAACATAAAGTTGATTTGTCAGAGATTTTCCCCAATACAAGTTTTCTTTAGCTAGAAATTTATTCAGTCCTCCTTGAACTTCATTTTAATCTGTCAGCTATTTTGGGGCTACTTTACATCCTTTAAATACATTTGAGTGAATGCCCCACATGCAGCTTCCCTCAAAAGAATGACAGATCTTCTTGCTTCTCAATCTAACACCTTTTTACTGTCTCCTTTTCCTTCTACCTGTTGTGGTTTAACAAAGCAGGCAGCCAAGCACAACACAGCCACTTGCTCACTTTCTCCTTTAGCTATTTCTGCAACTTGTCCTATAGGACTACGTACAGCAGCCTGGAGTATCCTCTTGGTCAAGAGGCTTTAACCACTTGTTTCACAGCCATGGATAACCTGTGCAGTAGTGTCTATGGTCAAGTCCACCCCCATCAGAGCCCATCTCTCCAAATACAAGTTAACTCTCCCAGCAAAAACTGTGACACTGCCTTACTGCTAGGACTGCTGTGGCCATTCTGAGGCCACTTCTCTTTTGTTTTTTTCTCCCCTGATGATCTCCCCTAAGGATCTACCACCTTTACGCTTCTGGATATTAAATCCTATCTTAATTCCCTACCTGTTCTTCCTCTATCTAAATACACATCTTCTCTTATCTCTCATTCTCTTGCTGTTAGATCCAAATAAAACTCTTCAGCTTGCATTGGAAGGTCTCAGCACTACATCTGTGAAGACTGTATCAACACTGTCCTGTCTGTCCAAGTCTAAGGCAAGTTCTCACTCTTTGCAGTCATGCTGTCTTGTTTCCAAGTGCTGCCTCACGTTCTCTGAAATTTCTCTACACTCTTTTTTCCTCAAGATTATTCAGACAGATCCCAAAAAGTAGATCACCACTGTCCTTTGTGCTTTTCTACCACCTATATTTCTGCCATATCTTTTATATGGAAACTGATCAATTTATAAACTACTAAAACCAGAGATTTTATTTGCATTGGCTTTTCTGTGAGCTTTGCCTCTTCTTGGCAAAGGCACCAGCATGGGCCAAGTAACAACAAGCTATGTGAGGTCAGAGAATATTTCAGAAAGGAGAGGGTACAGGTAGTGGTATGGCCTGTATGATAACGATTACCTGATTTTAAAAACATTACAATGAATATTTACCTGAAGTTGCCATTACTCAGATTCTCAGGTTCTTGGCTACTAGCACAAGTTGTACTTGTGCTAGCTTTCTGTATTATAAAACCCTTCAGGTTTATTTGATGTAATAACTACTTGTATTCTCAAAAATCAGTGTTTGTATTAAAATTCTTCCTTCACCCCCATTCTCACTTGGTTTGACACAGATTTAAGAACTGTAAGACTTCTCTTCAACATTCTTGAAAGTATAAAGTAGCACTCGTTTTGCTGAATTTACATCAAGTAACTATTTTGAATATTCAGATCTGCTGTTGACTTTGGCAGGCTTGTGTGGTAGCTTGCTTGTGGTAGCAGGGTCTCAGCCTGAACTGGAATTTTGTAATGGGGAGGAAGTTGTACTGATGCCTGCTGATCAGGCCCTGCATGCTGTGGGGCTTTTGCATCTTTCTGAAGAGACCACAAGGACACTGAACTGTTGGCTTCTTTTTCTAGATGGTTGCTCAGCTAAAGGATCACCTCATGAGACATCTACAGTACGTAGGAAAAAAGAAGATTGACCAAATAGTTCTGGATTATGTTGCAAATCTGGTTAGTTCCATTTCATAGTTGCTGTTGTGAGCAAGCGTGTATTACTGGGGATGAAGGGAGGGCTGGATATGTGCTGCATGTATCTCATGTATTTTTGGTGGGAGGAAGTTCTTGTTTAAGCTGTTGAATCATATTTTTCTGCTTAATGTCTATATTGATAAAGTGAATAATATTAAGGAGAATTGTACGGGGCACGCAGAGTAGTGAAGAAACAGTTTTGTTTACAGCTTGTAGAAATGTGATCTACTTCCAGAGTTAAACTCTAAACTCATCCTGAAAGGTGAAAGAACGGTCTTTGGTTTCTGTGGAATACATTGCTGAGTGCTTTGAATAATGCACGTGCCAGCAGGGGGAATAGGAACTAAGAAAAACTATTTCAGTCCAATATGACATGAGAGTAAATCACTACTCCTACAAATTGGCTTTGGGCATCTTGTGAGTGTAACAGAGTACAGACTTTTGGCTGAATCCATATGATGTACAGTGAAGTCTTTCTTTCCAAATTCTTAATTTTCTGTCTTTGATCATCTTAAGCATAAAAAAAGACTGTCCATAGCAATTATTACACCTGGTCTTGTCTGTCTCAACATCAAATCCTTTCCATGCAGAGTCCGTAAGAGCTCACATAGCAAGTAGTATGTCATGTTCTTTGTCTTTTTGCTAGCCTTGTCACCAGATTCAGTAGAACTTGATCCATGCAGCTCTTGGGTTCCAGAAGCTCCCCGCAGTGCTATTTTTGATACAGAAATCTCAGGAAGCTTTCCCAAGGCTACCGCTGCCTGCATCTTTTCTCAAGTCTCTTATAAATCAGTTGTGCTGTTGATGCTACAGTGTTCTGTGAACTGCTGCAACTTCTGCTGGGGTTACTGACTTTTATATTCAGGCTGTGCCCTGTAGCTTGACAGGTAGTTTCACTGTTAATCATCAGACTCTTTCCATATCTTCATAGGAAGAAAAGAAAAACTAGTGTCTGACTTAAGCAGGAACAGTACAGAGTGAACTGAAGCTTCATAGCTGCTAACAGTACTGAAAGAAGCAGAACTGGGGTGTTTGTTTTTGCTTTCATATGTTTTCTAGTTATCATTTGCTCATTCTTAATATAAACTAAGTTTAAAAAAAAAAAAAAATACCAGAACACCTCTGCAGCCTTGATCTGGAAGACAAAATTACTGTAGGCTGAATCTTGCAGTCAAAACAAATCTCAGCCCTTCCCACCCCACCATGAGTAAAACTTTAGGACTAACACAGTTTTATCTTTTAAACTTCACTAAAAGCAAGAATTCTCTCAACTCCATTTACAGATTTCTTATTTTTGGAAAAGCTGCTATAAACAAAGATTGTGTGTCTCTAAAAATTACTTCAGCTCTTTGGCTGGCACGTGTTGCTAGGTGCTGTTTGGAAATCTTTAGAAGCCGTTTTCTTGTTAGACTTGGGTCTCCCCTCATCACAGAAACTCTCACATCTTCAACTGTTCTGTACCCCAAAAGTTTGGAAGTTCTCTGGAGAAATTGTTTTGATTCTCCCAACGATTTTCTGTAGCATCAGCAATGTGTAGCTAATGAAACAGGAAGAGGCTTGAAAAATATTTTGCTTGTGTATTTGTTTTCTCAAAACATTGTTTTATTATATTCAGAAGCAATGGAGTAACGGAGAATAGGGTGTTCTAGAACATAGTCATTGTACAAATCAATTGAGGTTTACATGAGAGCAGCCAAGCCATGGGAGCATTAACAGTTTAAGAGAGCATACTAGTGGCTGGTTGCTAGCAGAGGACTGTGCATAGTAGCATGCAGAGAAGTACTGAGGTAGTGTTAATGAACTATCTCAGTGCTAATTGCCTTCCTACAGAGCCTGAAAATACCTGGTTACGAATTCACATGCCACCTAGCCTCTAGCATGTATATACATGGCCATGTTCTGTCCCCTCCCCTATGGTCTCTTTATCTTAGAAACTGTTTGTTTTACTCTTCTCATTTCAGTGAGTTGGGGAAAGGGAGAAATAACAGAAGCAGCTTGCCATTTGCTGCCCCAACAGCGAGTGGAAGAGCAGGCACAGTGACCAGGCAGCCTGTTGGCACAGGGAAAGGACAGATCAGACTAAATTGAAATTTCTCAAAGTCACTGTGGTGGGTGCACCTTTCTGGTAGATAACTAGCCACAGACACCAGGTTGTGTTCTCAACTGCAGAGAAATAGAAGACACCACTTGGATTTGAGTTTTCTCTGAAGAAGGGAGAGTGAAAACTGCAGGACTTACTCTATTTTCTCCTTTGCTCCTGATGCTTTTCTTTGGTTGCTTCCATGTCTCTCTTCTGTAGAACCAGCCATAGGAGTTGAAGACTTGTGGTTCCAAATGACTTTAGTGAAACATCAGTTTACTCTGAACCTTTGCCTGAAAATGTACGATTCAAGACAGCAAGGTACTTTGAACATGGCAGCTCAGGCCCTGCCTTGCTGTTGATCATGTTTTTTCTTGCTAGTTTTGAGTGCTCCAAGGGAAATGGATTCAGGTCATAAGCTGGAAAAAAAAAAATCTGTTGTACCTTACTGTTAGGAAAGGGAAGGTGGTTTTGCTGTGAAGGCACTGGTCTAGCTTTTCATTTGGTTCCACCAGAGACATGCTGCTAGCCTTGGACAAGAAGCTGCCCATACTCCCCCTGTACAACAGATATCTTGCCCTTCATCTCATGCGTGCTGTCCTGTGGGTTGTATGCCGAAAGCTGTCTGGGAGCTGACTTCTCCCCCTGTGTTTTCTGTGCTGTCCACTGTGGCTGATCAAAGTGAGCTGTGCTGTTGGTGTCATGTCAGAAGCATGCTAATATTTAAGTATGTTGTAATAGTTAAGCTGGAGATGACTTAAGAAGTTGCTTTCTTACATATTCTGCAAAAGCCATGTGGTTGACTGTATTTTTAAGCAAAGAATACTGATTCTGGAGTATCATCCCTGTGGTTTTGTTACATAAATAATGAGAGGTGATTATGGGGTTTAAGAAGCTTCTCCTCACCTTGACACTGATCTTCAGATCCAGCTGTAACTCCCCATGCAGAGGCCGTAACTGCACTCTGCTGGCCAGAGATGAAAGTCATTTGGCAGCAGGTGTGGTTCTTGTGACCCCTCTCTGAAAACTGGAAATCACTTGTTTCCTGCAAAATGAGTGGAGAAAAACTGCCATTCTGCAGGGACGTTAAATGGGAGCTCTGTGGCATCCAGAAGTATGAGCATGGACATTTTTAGGTGGTTATTCTGAGTCAGGTCGCTGCCTCAGCGTCTGCTCTGCAAGGCTGGGGGAAGTTCTGACGGGTGGAGGGAAAAGGTGTGAAGAGTTTTCTGGGCAGCCCCACAGAGGAGAGCGCTCAGGAGTGTTAGTGACCGGTATTCCACCTCTCGCCTTTCCGTAGGAACTTGGTTTTGTGCGTCTGCTTTACCCTCTTGGTCAGAGCTGGGACAAGTTAGAGGTTAGGGTGCGCCGAGTCTATGGGGATTAAAAAGAGTGGGAGAAAGGCTTCCTGGATTCTGGCCACCCTGGGGGGAGAAGGCTTATTTCTTCTTGTGACACCTGTCTTGCAAAGCAGGGATCAGGCTTGCTTCCTGAGAGTTTCCTGGGATTGATTAGTTAGGACACTCTGAGGCCCAGAGATAAAAGGCATAGAGGAAGTGTCCCAGTTCTGTAACTGAGATGTGGAAGTGGTTACACATGACAGCAGTCAGGGGCTGGCTAGAGGAAGTTATTTCAACCTTTTTGTGCATGGTTTCTCTCTTTCAGCTGTAAAAGCTTTGAAAGCCCAAGTGAGAACAGGGCTTGTGGCTTTTGTATGCTGATAGTGTTTTGGAGGATAGCCTGGGAGCGTAAGGAAGCAACAATGTGGGCCAAGAGATCATTGTAATTCACAGTAGACAAGAAGAAAACTCAGTAGAGACTCAGAGGCAGGGAGGCATTTGCTTGTCTCATCTTTCTTCCTTGCCAGGGCTAGATTTATGATTCTTCCTGTGGACTTTCTTTTATTCGGCAAACCAAATATTCCTGTCTTCAGCGTGATCCAACTTTGTCTGGGCCCTGGGGACCTTTCCTTGCCAGATGCTCAGTCACTTGGACACACAGCTCTTGCTTTCAGGGCAAACAGATTTTTGAGAATTTTATGCAAGAGTGGGAGATCAGTTGATCGCTGAGCAGCATGGTGTGTCAGGGTGCTGTGCGTCTTGCATAATGCTTGGATGAGCTGGGAGCACTTTAAACTTCTGGAATAGGGCGATCCACTTCCGGTTCAAATTATAATCGATTAACCATTCTAAGCCTCCAGGAACAACAACAACAACAAGGATAAATGCTGAAATTTTAGTGGGAGGAGTGCTGTGATAAGTTTATAATCTGAAGTGGTGTGTGAAATAAACGAAGGCTGAGGACCACCTGTACACAGACTGCTAGAAATGTTCAATCTTCTCTGTTTTAGCTGAATCTGGTGCATCGAATAATGAAAGAAGTCTGGAAGAGATATCAGCTTCATTCCTGCATCTTCTGCTTGTGAGCAAGTCATTTCTTAACAGTTTTCAGCCTGCCTTTTAAAATACAGGCATAATAATCCTGGTCTTCAGCAGTACTTGCCTGAACAGTCAGTCATACTGACGTTTGCAGTAAGCATTGTCACTTACTCTTTTAATGATCCTGTTGGTCTTATCAAAGCCAACGTGAATGTTAATTGTGCAGGCAGTTTCATGGCTGGAGCTCAAAGCTGCTGAATTCACAGAGCTCTCCAGCTGGGGAGCGGGCGTTGAGCATGTATGAGAGGCAGGTCGCTTACACCAGCACTCAAAGTATTTCACCTGCTGCTGTTGATACCAGGTACTGCCGAGAGACTTGCAAATACTCAGTAATGGGAGAAGGAGAAAGGGGGCTTCACAGAGACTTTGTGTTTGACTGTTATTACCAGGAGACGGGGGGTATTTCGGGTTCCTAATACGTTGCTATTTTGTTAAATAGTGACGAGAGAGGAAGTGCAGCAGAGTTTGCTGTGTTCCATATCATGAGTCGAATTCTAGAAGCTGCAAATGGCATGTGCATGCCTTTACCTCCTGGTAAGTCCTGTGTTTTGCTGTTTTAACACGTGTGAGGAAAGCTGTGCTATGAATTCCTCCCAGGAGAGCTCTAGTTGCATGTGTGCCAAGTTTGCTTTGACAGTATTTAAATCTATTCAAGACAGTTACAGATAACTTGTTGCAAGTGAAAAGAAACCAAACTGGATAGTTACTACAGAGACAAAACATCAGAGGTGTAGTTCTCCATTTTCAGCTTCCAGTGGAGCGCTTGGGCACAGCCCTAACTCAGAACTAAGATTTAGGCTTCTTTTGCTATGATTTATTTATTTAGGATAACTGGACTTAAGTGTCAAGAGCTACAAGGGAAAATCCTATCCTGGAGCAAAACCAGGTGTTTTTTCCTTATGCTGTTGCTCTGTTATTCAATTTTATCCTGAAGGGATTATCCCCAGCCTTGCTGGAGGAGTTGATCTGAACTGTAGATGTCAGTTTCCTAGAGCTCCTCCTGATCTTTTCAAAGCACTTGTTTATTTTTGTTAGGGAAAGACTTTAACACTGACTGTTTAGGTTTTCTGTTGCTGAACTTGCCAACGCAGACAGGGAATTTACAGCCACACTCTAGATTTAACTGGATTTGAATCCTTTTAAGGATTAAAAGGATTAGTCTTTCTAGTGGCTCTTACAGAACGATTGAGCTTGCTGTTGTATTGTTAGCTGTAGGACCGAGGCCTAGCTGTAACTACAGAATGGCAGAAACTGGTAGGAGGGTGTTCTGAATGTTATCAGAAAAAAAATACCCTCCCGTCTGTTTCTGCTTTCTGCTTCTGTTTGAACTTTTTTTTGCTTTGCATCTTCTGATCTGCCTTCAATCTGCGAAGCTGGTTTTGGTGTGGTTTTGGTGTACCTCAAACTTAGACTGTGTAGGGGCAAGTGCTGCCATGTGATGGTGTCCTGTGGTGCAAGACCATCATCTGGCTGATGCTCAGTGGGAAACTCAAGTCTTAGCACAGCCTGTGGAGATGTGTGGGTGGCAGCCACATACAGAGCGTGGTGAAGCCTCAGATTTTGATTAACTGGGAGGAAAGGAGATAAAAGACAAATTAGTGGCACAATTTGGATATAAGCCAACAGCTTGGAGCTATTTATTGCCTGAAATGCCTGTTGTCAGGCCCCTCAGCTTTCTTCCTGACAGGGTTGTTGTTGAGGGGTCTTAGAGGATGCCTACGTGACTTTTGATGAACTGATTTCCTCACTAACTCAAAATGGTTAGAAGTTCGGGGAGTGTTGGCTTTAGCTAGGGTAACAGTAGTCACTAATACAAAGTGTTGAAAAAGAAAAGTTCCAAACAAGTTTGTCTCTCTCATAGGTTTTCACACTCTGCACTTGGGGCTTGGTGTTCGATGTCTCCCTCTTCACACTCTCTTACACTATATTGACAATGGAGTTTTGCATTTGACAGAAACGTGTGTCGGGAAACTGCTGAAAGGTACGGTGAGTTTCTGGTGGGGAGCCATGTCCTTGCAGCCGTTCAGACTCAGATACGGGGTACACTGCCCAGGGGACTCGGCTCTTCTGCCAGCTTGCTGTTACATTTGGGGTGCATCTGAGGGTGTTGCTTAGCTAAGAGGAGAAAATTCAGGCTTGTACTGTATGATTGGGCACTACTGAAGTAGATGAAATATCTGTTTGGGGAGAATTTGAGCTCGCCATTTTTCCCCTTGGGACTTTTCTAAAAAGTGAAAGCTAATGATCACTCTGCAACTGGGGTTAGGGGGGAGGTTCTGTGATTATCTATGGAACTGTATACTTACGTATAAGGATGTTAGTCTGCTCACTGGTGTCAGCTTTTGTTTTAATTAAGTTTGGAACAAGGTGGTCTTAGTACTGAGATTAACAAATAGGTAGAAACTCAGTGCTGGGAAGTAAAAACTCAAAATAAGCAAACAAAAACCTACCTGACCCAGCATCCCAGTATTTTTAGTAAATAAGGAATTCGTGTACTCCAAACACGAGGAATTCTTAATGTATCATTGTTACCTAAAGGTGGGAGTTAAAACCAGTTCTGTCTGAACTCGTGTAGTCATCAGGAGTAGATCCTGTGTTGGCTGTGCCTTTTCCACTCAGCAGGAGCAGAGCAGCCTGTTTCCACAGAGGGGGCTTAGGGAACTAGGATACGTGCACTGGGAATGATCAAGGTCTGAGGCTTTGGAACAAAATGGGGAGTAGGACAAATTAGCAGTTGTAGGCACAGTTAGGATTGCACACGTATTAATCAACTTGCCTAGGTAAGAAGGAAGGGAGAACTGTAGCATGTTTCCTGAGCTACAGGAGCGCCGTGATAGGACTCTCCAGCAGTAATGCATTTCATCACAGCTGCAGCCATGGTCTCTTGTAATGTATTGCTTGCTTCTCCTGTGTTCAAGAGAAAGGACACAATGTTTGTATTAATCTGTGCCTGGTTTTGGTAAGTTTAATATTACAAATGTGGGCAGATCTACTTAGTCAAAACATGCTTGAATTACTGTACAAATTATTACCTAAAATGGTGAAGTTATATACAAATACACAGAAAAACATTTCTATAAACTGCATCAATGTAAATAACTCCCCTATTAACCCTTGTGCAAAATTTAAAATTTTCATTTCTTTACGTTGATACTTCAGAATGTCTTCAGTGGAAGTTGAAAGTTTTAGTTGTGTGTTTGCCGCTGAAGGGATTGGTTTTCTTTTTCCTTTTGCTTGTAGATCTGGATGACACTGAGAAGAATGAAAAGCTGAAGTTCAGTATTGTGACGAGGCTTCCTGAGGTAACTGGATGTTATTTCTTGGAATTTGGGAGTGGTACGGAATTCCTCCCTGTGCATAGGATCAAGCCAACAGAAGACTTAGCTGCCATTCAAGCAGGACATAGAGATAACCCAAACCTCCAAAGTTTCTCCATCTGCTGCTCATAACTTGTAGGGTACCCTGATAATTTAAATCATAGATCTATCTGTAGTGTTCTGCAGTGACCCTGCAAGAATCAAATTGACAAGGCGGGTGCTGTTCTGCTTAAAGAACGGGTGCTCATCTGCATAAAGCAGTAAGAGTTTGATGGGGTTAAAGAGGGTTTCTGGATTTTTCTTTTTTAGTATCCGCAAATGTTTTCTCACATGTGACCTCCTCATCTGTATGTGGTTTATTCATTTTATCAAATACATTTAAATCTGGTACAGTAAAAGCTGTAAAATCTGATCCCACCACAGCTCTGCGGTTATGTAATTACAAGATTTCCCCCTCTGTGAAATCCCTCAGCCTCACCCATGCAGCATGTGACTTATTGGGCACGTGCTGGAACTTGCTGTCTCTGCTTCTTCAAAAGTTACACCAGAAGAGGAGACTGCCTCCCTCTTTTCCCCTTTTGCTGTTAGCGCACAGCACGGTGCTTCTGAGGAAGTGCAACATTTGTGAGCAGAATAAAGCCAGGGATCCCCCTCTGGGAGCACTTTTCTGTGGAACAGGCTTTTCTCGACATAAGCTGCCTATTGTTTGCTCATTATGGACTCTTACGAACAGTTCAAATGGCCAGAAGTGCTGCTTCAGTTTTCCCCTAACAAGGGCTTCTTTATTTGGCAGCAGTTTTGAGAAAGGGGTAGGGAAGGAGGACTCCACAACATGTGCTTTGTCCTCCCTCTTGTTTTGGGCCTGGGTTAGCGAGTTGAGGTCATATGGGGGCCTCTGAGCTGTCAGCCCCAGGCCTGGTGGGTGGGGAACACCATTGAACTGTGCTGAGTGCTGCAGGGAACGTGCACTGCCAGCTACACGCAGTAGGCTCAGTGCCTTATTGTGTCTATTTAGAGCTTTGGGAAAAAATGCAGAGAATAGTTTGTTTGCCCAAAAGGACACTTTGGGATGACTCGGCCTATTTTGAGTTCAGGTTACGTTCACTAGATGACTTCAGAAGCAAGTATTTAAGCAACACTGAAACCCTTCAGAATTTCCTAAATGAACTCTTTCAGTGGTCTGTATCTCACTACAGTTGAAAGTGGGAGAGAAATGGATCTGGACTGGGAGAACAGCGGGCAGAACCAGTTTCAGTGTTCATATTTGCTTGCTTTTTGGTTAGGATTGGAAGCTTTGGGACACTTCAATTTGAATGTCTTTTGCCTTTGGGAATGTGAATCAATTCTACCATTTCCCAGGACTGTGCCCTAAATAATGGGATGTAAATTCTGTTGCCAGTATCTCCTTGTTGGCATTCTGCTTTTGTAAGCTTCCTTCCACTGAGCAAGAGAAGCCCTGTTCTGACCAGAGCGTGAATAAACGGGGCGTCTGCTCTTCTTTGGGAGAAGAATGAGACTAAACCAGTCATAGTAAAGGATAAACGGTCGTTTTAAACCTCAGTTGATATAAAAGTGCACGTGCAATGTGGGGCAGAGTTAATGGGACAGAATGACTGAAACTTACTGAGTAGCTCAGTGGGCACTGAGTAGCCAGGATTTGACATTTTTCCCACGTTCTGGGAATGTATTGTAAGCTCTTAGCTACTGGCTCTGGAAGGGTGGCTCTGTGGCTAAAAACGATGACATCTTACCTTCTGTCATCAGTGTCTAAAAGCAAACTAGTCTGTTGTACAGCCTGGATTTCTTGATATTTTTTTCTTCCTTTCCCCCCCCTAAGTTTCCACAGTAATGTTTTATGTTTTCAATTTTTGGTTTTTGCTTACTAGGCTCTTGGTCAAAAGGTCCGTCAGTTCTGGAATCATCCAATAAATGCAAATTTCATTGCACGGAAATATGTGAAACTTCTGCTGGAGAAGCTAGGGACTAGGCAGGTAAGAGCACATAATCCCTTTTCTCTTATCTTTTTGCTCTGATTGTGTTGAGATTACTGACCTTGCTGTCAACCATATCACACTGGAGGTAATGCTGAAACTTGGTAATGTGCAACTGCTTGAACTAATCTGAAACGTTCTCCCTTACAGTGCAGCAGGCCTATCTCTGAGAGACTCCCGGTCCCCGTAGAGTTTTTGCCACTTAACTACCTGACTAATATGCTGGCAGAGATAGAGAATCAAGGTAATTTTAATTCTGTACTTTGGAAGACTGGTAAGTGTTACTCTTTGCTTACGCTCAGCTATATCTTGACAATACAGATATAGCTAGGTTGTAAAACTCCAGTGCTGTCTGGCCATGCAGGTTTGGGTTTCTTTCTGCTGATGGCAATTGTCAGAGAACTTGATCACTGCATATCTTCCCATCCAAATCCTCTATGTGTCGAATCCAGTTGGCAAACTGGCATGCAGAGTGGTAGGAGGTGTTGCTCTGTGCCCAGCTGGGGAGAAGGGCTCGTGCGTTATGTATGCGGTGTGGTGACTAAAGCACGGCTTTTCAGCCAGTAAGCAGGGGCAGCCTCAGTCAGATCTCCCACCTCAGAAAAGAGTGTTCAGATCACTTAGGTGGAAGGTGCTCTGAAGTAACAGGCATCTCAAAGCTGTTCCTTTTGGGGAAATAAGATTGATCGGTTAGAGCACTTGCTTCATACAAGGAAACCGGAGATCTCCAATGTAGAATTTATATGGAAATCCCTAGCAGCCTCCAGTGAAGGTCCAGCTTTCCTCCATGTGGGATATTATGTACTTGTATCCCACTAGCAGGAAAGTTTCTGCCATGGGTGAGCATCCAGACAACAGCACTGAAAGCTGGAGCTGTTTTGAGTAAACAAAACCACAGTTCCACCTAATACTTATCTTGGCCTACAATAACAAAAGGTATTTAATAGACTGTGGGACTTAATGCGCAAGAACACTTACGGTTCTACAAATACTAACTTCCTTATGGTGTTCTTCTAGGTGTGCATCCGTATGAAAAACAAGATCATGTTAATGTGAGGTTTGTGGAGGAAGCAGCACTGAAACACACTATGATGCTTTTGGGCCTCAAATATTCCTGAAGTGGCTTTCTTCAACAGCACATTAACTGCAGGACTCAGCTTTTCACACAAGTGTGCAACTCATCATGTTGGTTTTTTAATTTAAATGTCATGTTGTTTGCTAAATCTGCAGGTGTGGGTAGCCACCATTACTGACAGGAGCTACTCAAGGTAGCATTTGGTCCAGTGTACTAAGGCTGAAAGTACTGACTTCTAGATAAATCCTAGAGAAATGCACCTGACACAAACCCAGTTTTCCAGTATGTCTGTGCTTTTTGGTCTGAAGTGGTCAAATAAGGGGAACTGAGGGGTATCAGAACATGCTGTGGAAATTGATGTTAAAATAGTTGACAGTAATAAGAAAGACAATGCTGAAAAAGGTAGTCCAGTTGTATAGTAGCAAGAAGTTGACCACTCTTTCTCATTCAGATTAATAAGAGCATTTCCTGATGCAATTTTGTAAAATAGGTAAGGATAACAAATGCATCCATAATGGTGTATTCATTCCTTGTGGTGGTCAGGTACTGCTTCTGCCTCTGGAGTTGGATTCTAAAATATTTGTTTTTATAATTAGCACAAAATGGAATCTCCTCCAAGTGTGTGTGGTGGGGTTTGTTGTTGTTTTTTAAGATGTGCATAATACATTGAATGCAATACAGGGCAAGAAAAAAATCTTCAGACATTTACCTTCACAGCAGCTTGGACAGAGGTTTATGTAATACTTTCCTTCCAACTTCTAGTGTTACAGTTCAAACCTCAGCTTCAAAAAGAACTGATGGAGGCTTTCTCCTCTTTTTCATTTTTTTTATACATAACTGAACCAGGTTTGGGTTGTCTTTGTTGTTGTTTTGTTTTAGTTTTGAACTGTGACATTAATTTCAAGTACAAATAGTGGTTTGGTACGCAGAGAAAATCTTCAGTTCCCACGTGTAGGATTTCTGCAGTCTGCATTGGATTGAAAAACAACTGACTCAAAGCGTCAAACTACTGAACTAGTGAAATGCATTGACAATTCAATGGATTTTGGAGGTTTTCACTAACATCTGATACTCTGGGTAGGTTCTTCTTTACCATTCCTTACCAGCTGTATAAAAAGATCTGGTTCTTTGAAGGGTTCAATGTACGCTTCTGCCTCAGCAAGTCTGTGGGCATTCCCTTGCCATTGCCATTACTGGAGGAAATGTTACAGCTTTCTCAGTAACTGCATGGAGGGAAGAAATATTTTTCTCAATACAACTATTTTTTTCTGACAATCCCAGACTGCAGAAAGTTCTGATGGTGTGTTTATATAAGATGCGGGGACCTTGTTCATGTGATACTAATAACCAGAGAAGATTTTTCTAGCCTTTTTTAAATGGAATGTGCTATAAGAAATAATCAGATGCAATAAACTTTCACCTGGAAAAAAGTGTATTATAATTGATTATTTTTCTTAACATTTTAAAATACTGCACTGCATTTGCGTACCAGGCTCCTCCTAGCCATAAGGAAGGAACTTGTATCACTGGCTGTTTAGCCATGCTTCTGCTGCCAAGTACTACTTTGTTTGCAGTATGGAATTTGGCTAAACGCTAATGGACATTCCTTCAATGTAGTATAAATGCTGTTGATTTGTGAGGTTCAACCACTGGTAATGGCCTCTCCTGCTCCAGATGCTGTCTCTTCAGATTTCAATTGGCTTTACAATTGGTTTTCTGAAATGTCTCATATTTGAGCCAGGTTCACTTGGTTTGAAAGGAGCCAGAGCACCGTAGGGCCGTGGCAATGGGAGGCTGTATTCATCGTTCGGGATGTAGGCAGTCGGGCGTTGTTCTGCTGTCGTGCGGACACAGCCAGGCACTGCAGCTTGTTCCTCTTCTGCAGCCTGCTGGAAAAGAAACACATTTTGCTCACATAATACGTGCTTTAAAAATTCCATCAGTACTCTTCTGAGCTCAAATACAGATTGCCCAACAAGGAAATACTGTTTAGCCTGATCCTTAGGAAACACAGGTGAGTGTTAGTTCTTTGAAAAGCGTGATTTACTGACCATGTAGGTGGGAGCTTGTCCTTTTAATAAATAGTGTATAGTTTGAACATGTCATGCCTTTATTATTGAGAAGATGGGTTAAAGGAACATAAATTGTAGAAATATGCAGAAATTGCAAATATGTAAAATATGTAAAAATGCAGATGTACAAATACGTAGAATATGTAGAAATATCTCAGGAACAAGATAGTAGTTCTGATGCTTCAAAACCCAGGCTGTATTTAATGCTGACAGCAGCTGTTCTTGAGAACTGTTACTGCAGCAAGCTTTTGTCCGCAGCACTGAAAGGAAACTGAGTCATAGCAGGAGGAGAAGTGTTAATGACACAGTTCTTACTCTAAACCAGTTTTACTGCAGCAGTTCTGCGTGACTTTGGGTTCTTTAAATATGCACTGTGTATTCCTCTCCCAGCTATGTGCTCCTTTCAGATTTCCTTGGAGTGATTGAATGAAGGATCCATACAGCAAAGCTCACTTCCTACCTGCAGGAGTTCCTCAATTACACACATCTCATTTATCTGTGACTTTTTCTTCTCCAGGAGCTTTCTGCTCAGGGCTTGGTGGTAGTCTCAACTAAAGAGATCTCAACTGCAGCCAGCAGGGTAGAATTGGAAGCACTATTTGTTATGCTACCCAATCTGATTTCTTGCTACTACTGATGCTCACTGCATCTGGAGGATGCTAAACTTAGTTCTGAACCTCAAGCCCTCCCTTTTGTGGCTTTACATCAAATTGAAAGCAGTACTTCACTGATGGCTATCTTACCCATTGTCCCAAAACTTGGTTGCATAAATCACTTCAGTAACTGAAGATAGATCTTCCTTTGAGTGTAATGTATTATCTTTCTAAGGTTTGATGACCACTTCTAAGTGGTGTGCCAGACTGTAGCTGTAATTACACAAATCCACAGGGTGCTTCTTTTGTAGTTGCCCCTGTCCATACCATCATCCCCACCAGCCCCTGGATCTCTGGTTGTCAGCACACATCTATGTAGGGAGTTAACACAGCTTTATCAGAAAGATGAGCTAGAGCAGTGAAATAGGAGAAGCTGAAGACCTGACTGTAACAGGGAAAAACTTACTCTAGCTCTGGCTTCAGCTGCTTCTTTATACAACTTCTCATTGCGTAAAATCTTCAACCATTCAATTTCTGTCTCCTTAGGAGGAGGAAGGCCTTGGTCTATCCTTGCTGAAACAGTCATCAAAAATTGTTCTTTGTCTCTCATTTCCTGCTGGAGTTTAATGGCAAGTGCTTGCTTCATGGATAACTCTGCAACAAGAGCCATCATCTTCTGGGTTCTGTCTTTAATCTTCTTCTGTAATTCACTTATCTGGAATAAGTGACAATTATATTTTAGGTCTTCCCTTTAGACACTTACTGGATGTGACGCTTCAGTAAGTATAAGGTACGTGAAAAAAGTCCAACTTGACTCTGTTTCCAAAAAAAAACCAGTTCTATACTTAAAAATAACTTAATGAAACAGTATGTGTTTGTTTCCGATGTACCCTCTGAACCACAGAAAGCTGCAGCATAAAAAGTCCCATTTACTCCAATATAAGTTATGAGAAAGTGTGTTTGTAATTGTAATCTGCTCTTTACAGCTGAATGCCAAAATTCCCCCTTACCTCAAAGGCAGATAGAAAACCTAGATCCTGATTGAGCTTGTGCACAATTAACTTCTTATTAAGAGGTGTAAGAAGTCTGATCCCTACAGGATAATTCAGTGATAACGTGGACAAGTTATCCTTAGTAGGGTGATAGACAGAAAAGGAACAAGATGGGAATCCTTGATTCGGACTGGAGGTGAGTTTAAATTAAAAACAAAACCAGACTCAGAATATTCTTCTTAAAGTGACTGATAGAGTATTGAGAAGGTCAGAGCAACTGAACTTTTGTCACACTGCCATTTTTACAGTAATTTTTTACAGTAATTTATTAGCCAGTGGCCATAATTTCAAAAAGACAAGTATCACCCATGCTATTTCCCTTTCTGTAGAAAATGAAAGACTTGCTCTGAAGATATTTTGATATAAGCCCCTCCCAGTGCCAAATCTACCACCTAAGAAAAAAAAGTCAACTTTGGCCTTGTTTTACATTAATTACATCACTTTTTCATTGAGCTCTATTTTTCATTAAGGAGGTGAGGGTGAGCGGATTTTTGCTCCTCCCCAACTAATGCTACTGGCAATGAAAAGGAAATAGCTATAGCTATATAAAAATAACTATACTGAAAATTGTATTTCTTGCCGATGTGGTTCTCCTTACTTAAATAACAAAGTGTGAGCCAGATACCGCATCTATCTTTCACTGTGTTGGGGGCAATATGGGACTTGCCTGGCTTTTCCCTGTTTTTGTTTGCTGTTAATGTGTGTGTTATTGAACGACCATAAAGTAAACATTCAAAAGGAGGATTCTTCCAAGCTTGCAAGCATTCAACCTGAGAAATAAATAGATGTTGCACCAAAATATATTAGTTATGATGCAACTTTCTTTCTCAAAGAAACATTCTCCAATGCTGTTGCTAGGCCCACATTACTGTTATTACCAAATGTCTAATTTTTTACGACTAACACATGATTTGCCTATCAATAATTCCAGCCACTGGTTTTGTAATTTGCAAGCAAGTCATCTGACCTTTGCCCAGTTATTTTGTTTCACATAGGCCAGCAAGCAGAGCATGCAATCCCCTTCTTACCCTTGTCGCTAATAGCAGCGTGTCCTGCTGCCCGTCTGCTGCTGCGGCTCGGATTCTGGCTGTTAGCCGGGAAATGTGGTCATGGAGAAAATCTGTCTCCAGCAGCCTCTCCTCTTTCTGTACCAGCTCTACCTCTAGCTGCAGCGAGAAGGAATACACACAACACGGGTAAAGGGCAGGGGAAGGTGCAGCAGGAGCAGTTCTTGGGGTTGGTTGGAGAGAGTTGACAGCTCCTGAACTAATACCGGCCAACAGCCGTGTTCTTCACCAGCTGTTTTCCTCAGTCTTCTGGGTCTCCCATATCTGGCTGGTCCCTTGTGGTAGACTGGTGATTACACTGCCAATGCTACTGCCTTACCATGCTTTTCCTGAGAGCAAATTTTTGTTGTTGTTGTTGTTTATTTTTGGTTTGTTTTTAAGCATCAAAACCAGGCCTGCGGCCCTCTGCCTGGCCTGGGTGCCATTTAGGGAACGAGCTCATGTCTCATTGTAGTGGAACCAAAGCAGTAAAGCCAAGCCCTGATGAGGGTGTTTGTTTTATCCTAAGCTGTACGTGCAGGTTATAAGAGGTCAGTAGGACTGCCTCCATCTCACAGCACTTGTGCTGTGGTGGGGCAGCTCAGAGCCAGTTGCAGAGGCTGGACAGCTTCATTCATTGTTTGTTATTTTGCATTTACTGTCCTCTGCCCCCTTTTCCATGTCCTCCCTTAAGTGCATCCCAAGGGGGCTGTGCTGAAGTGCCGATGATGTGAATTAAGCAGCCAAGGGAGGGTGATTCGAAGCGGGGTGTGCTGCACAGAGCCTGTCGGCCTCTGCTGGAGGAAGTCAAAATGCCCCACATCCATTTAGCCTGGGAGGCAGGCACAGGGCTGCAATTCCTGCTAACCAGCCATAAATATATTAATTCCTCTTACAAAATGTTTATTTTAGACATAAAAAACATTTGCTTTTTCTAAATAAGGTCAATAAAAGTGCGAGCAATTGTGAAGTGAATGATGCTACCTGCTCCATCTTCTTCAGCAGTTCGGGTGCCGATGGGTCCGTCCCTCCCAGGTCTCGCTTTCTGCTCTCATTCGCAGGGTCAGCAAAGATTGCCTCCATCTGCTTGATCCTGTCCTTGCACTGGGAATACTAGCAAACAAAAACCCACAGCAGTTATTTGTGCAGACCAGAGGCAAAAAGCCCCGTTATTACTCTGACAAGAGGTGGCAGGTTGCAGTGTGTCTGACTGCCTGCAGTTCCTGTGCAGTTTCCAAATGACACGGATGGGGCACACGGCTCAGCCACGCTCACTGGCTGTGCCTGGTCTTGGAAGCAAGGCTTCAGCCTTGGGTGAGTGTTTGGGATGCAAAATTATGCTGGTCAGACACTGAAAATGTTTCCCTACAAAACCAGAGGTGGAGGGTGGATGTACAGCATTCTCCTGACCTATTGCTAAAGAATGGGAATTTATTTACCCTCTGAATGTCTTTGGAAAGTTAGAAAAAAGCAGTCCTGGGGGAAGCTGATACCTTCTTCAGCTTCTCCTGGGTGGCCTGGATGAAAACTGTAGCTGGTTTGTCCCAAACCATGTCCTTCCCATGTCCTTCAGGCCATGCCAGGGCGGTGCTGAGAGCCACGCTCTGTGACTGCTGCCCACGGGTGGGAGGGCAGCTCAGCTGCTCGGGGGAATGCAGGCAGCTTTTGCTCTATCTAGAGGAGGGAGAGAAGCTCCAGGGAAGGTTGTGGGCTCTCAAGGCCAGGCTGGATGGGGCTTTGGGCAACCTGGTCTGGTGGGAGGTGTCCCTGCCCATGGCAGGGGTTGGAAGTGGGTCTCCTTTAAGGTTCCTTCCAACCCAAGCCATTCTGGGATTCTGACTCTCACTGGTGCCTGCTTCCTTCTCCTCCTGGTCCCCACCACCTCTGGCTGCTGCCCTGTATTCAGCCCAGCCCAGGGGGTGCCACCAGGACATGTGGCAGCACCTGCTGGGCTGGCAGCCTGGGCATCCCGCCACCCTGCTGCCGAGCACTGAAGGTCTCGTGCCTGGAGGCTTCCAGGTTTTCTCTGCTCGAGTGCCTGGACGCGGATCCTGATGTGACTCGGCAGTAACACCGAGTGCTGGGAGCTGCTGCGACCCCAAAGCACAGGTGTTCCCTGACCCTTCTGACGTGAGAAGCTTCCAGAGAAAGCCACTTCCCAGGATACACAGATGGAAATCCACATTCCTCCCTGAAAGTGTCTGGACTTTCAGGACTGACCATGGTTTTTGTGTGTGTTGATACACACCTGGCTGGCTGTCAGCACGTTGTCACACTGCCTTGATCTATCGGCGCTGCCGGGACACGAGCCCTGTGACTTGCTGTAAATGCTGACCTCCAGCTACAGGGGATGACATGGTCAAGGAAATAGCAGTCACTGGCTCTTAAATCTATGAAGGGTCACCAGAAATATGGAGTAAATGTTTAGCTGTTGCTACAGGGACAGGGCTGGTTCACTGAAGTGAACAGTTCGTGTTTAACTGCAGAAGGAAAGCTGATGGGTAGTCACGCGTGGTGATGGAGCAGCAGCAGGGCGCTTGTTCTAAACACCTCTGGCAAAGCAGCATTGTGCAGATCTTTTTTTTTTTTGTCTAAGAGCCAACAGTAAAAACCCTAAATAACTACAATTTCCTTTTCAAATCATGATTTGGTTTAAAATGCATGCCATTCAGTATGCAGCTAGTTTCAGGGGTACCGCAAGATTTGTTCTTGCTTACTCTTTGATAAGCAACTAAAACCCAAGCCCAACAACACAGAGAATTACAAACAGAAGAACAGGAGAACAGGACGAGCACAAACAACAGGATGAAGCAATGCTGCCAGGTATCTCATGGAACAATTGCTCAGACACTAACTCAGCTGCAATCACCTTGTCTGAGGCAGTGGTACCCCTAATGAGAGCAGGGACAGCTCACCGAGTCACATTTTCCAGGACTGAATTGTTACTTTAGAGAAGACAGACTAGTGCAGAACAAACACCGTCCAAACCAGGAGAACACAAATCTGTCAGAGGTTTCCTGTTAAATACTGGACTTACTTTTCAATGTGATATGAAGTGGGGTTGATTGGATGCAGGCTAACCCAAACGTATGGGAAGCAAAGCACATTTGGTGTGAACCATGATGTTATGTCTGCTTAAGTAATGCAACAGTAGGGATCTTTATTTTCTTTTAAGTTGTGGCATTTTCCTTGGACAGAACTTTGGCTAAGCTCTAAGAGATTCTAAACCTTAAAAACCCCCAAAAGCCCACCCTTCTTTCTTGGAGTGCGTTTGCTAGAGGGGACAGGAAAAGGCCCTACAAGAGAGGCTCACTGTGCTTGACTGGAAACAGTCAAAACAGGAAGAATTGCTGAAGAATAAAGAGGCAAGAGGGAACACATACCAGGTAAAGGACTGCTCTGAGAAAGTGAAGGGGCTGGTGCTTCTTCTGGAAAGCTCAGAGAAGGCAGGTGAGGTGCCTAGAGCACTAGAATAGGGCAAATTTCATACCTGTTTTTAAAAATGGGAAACGGAGGTACAGAATTATAGATAACATTGATAACTTCACTTTCTGATGAATAAATCTGGAATAAGTCATTCAGCTTCCTTTGTAAATAGCTAAAAAATAAAAAGGGAGTGAACAGTGGCCAGCACAGTCATGCCAAACTAGTCCAACTTCCTACTATGAAAACTTAACAGGTATGTAGATGAGAAATGGCAGGTATCGTGCAGCTTGGTTTCTACATAGCTTCAATATTGTTTCATATGATATTCTCATAAACAAGCTAAGGAAATGGTCTTGATGAAAATATAGGGTAAGTACTACATCAGTAGTATAGGGGTAAACTGAGAGGGACTGCAAATATTTTGGAGGGGATGATTCAAATCCCAAATGATCTGAAAAAAGGTTTGAGCAAATGAAATTATATCGAATGACACATGCAAGGTGCTGCATATAGGCAGGAAAAATTATCTGCAGGAATACAGAATCCAGGTCAACTGATTAGATACCTTAAAAAAGGGCCTGGTTGTTAGGTATACTCACAGAGTGAATGTGAATCAAGATGTGCTGCTGCAAGAAAGGCTACTGTCATGCCTGGATACATAAGCAGAACTACAACCAGCCAGACGCCTAAATGAATCCTTTCAGTCTCAGCCACTGCTATTAGGCACTGCACTTCAAGGACAAAAATAATAGTAAAATAGAAAAGGAAGACAGAAAAGAAGGATCTAAGCAATATGAGCTGTAAGGGCTGATGGAAAGTAGTGGGGTTGTGTAGCCTAACAAAAGGATGGAAGAGGAGCGTGGTTAACTTTATTCCAGAAACATGAAATGCTGCTGCAGGGAGGAAAAGAATGATCTGTTTGTCAAGTCCCTGGTGGATGGAAGAAAAAAAAAAAATCAATAGGCTTACGTTGCAGCAAGAGAGGATCAGGCTAAAGGTTAAGAAAATCTTTCATCTGTTAAGGATGCACTGGACAGCTTGCCTGGGGAACTGGAGTTTCCACCAGCAGAGGTTTGAAAGACCAGCTCAGCTCTCTCAGGAGCAGCAGAAAACCCCAAGCAGGAGCAGAAGCAGGATTGCCTCAATAAACCTTTCACTTTTCCACTAGCCCTGGTTTACTGCGATCAATGATGTGGTCTGTAGATTTTTGTGAGGAGGTAATAAAACCTGGATAAATTTTTATGCCAAATGCCTCTATGAGATTGTCGGTACATTAGCTTAGCTCTGAGGCATGAAGGTGCCACCTAAAGCACCCTGCCAGCTCAGTGGATCTGTTCATTGGACTAATGAATGATTAGTGCCAAGTATTTCTCATTGATGCGTGAAGGCAGACTGGTTTTCATGGGTCATTTCAGCCAGCAGGAACAGTCCCTTCATGTGCAGTCAAAATTAAAAGGATACACAGTTTTAGGCCCATGGAAAACCACCTTAGAAGCTCACCAAGTACTCGTTGTGTCAGATAAAGTACTTTGAAATATTTCTAACACTTTACATTAATAGTAACAAAAATACCTGTTCACATTATTAGCACTGGCTTAGAACAGCTCTGGTATATTGTTAGATAAAATCTATTCATCAGCATCGCTTTCTTTTGTGGAAATGTGCAGCTTTTGGTGGCAAGTGTAAGAGTGGAACATCCATGAGCTCGATGATTAAGCAGCTCATGTGGAATACGGGATGAAAGACCCAGATAAAGTTTTGTTCTAGACTCCCACAGCCCGCATCTGTGCTTCTCCATTCCCCAGCGGGTACCACGTCCACCCAGGCGGGGGGGCGGTTGCTGTAGCCTATTGCACAGAATGTGTTCCTTCATCCTTCTGGGCAGAAGTACACCTCCAACAGCAACAGACAACCCATCTCAGAATAGCTAATTTAGTGATGATTAAAGCATCTGGTTAGAATAAGTAAGACTTAGATTCAAACAATGTCTCTAAAAAAAAAAAAAAGATTTCCATCAAGTGCAAACAAACAGCAAATACTGAAATATTCTCTAAATTGTAACATTGAAGCTTGTTTTCATTTCAGGTCCCTCTATATTTGAAATATTACCGTATATGAAATTATATCTGTTGTTGGAAGATCATTCAGCAAGCAATACTAGAAAGTTTAATTTACCCCTGGGTTGAGTAAAAAGAAAGAAGTTCTGGGGTAATGGGAAGATTGGAAAATGCAGGAGAGAAGAAAAATAGTACAGAAAAGAATAAGAAGATGGCAAAGTTTGGAAAATACTCAAGATTTAAGAAGACGGGAAGTGTAGGAAAAGGGGGAAAAGAAAATTTAAGAGGTGCAGGTACAGGATTTGTCCTGCTTAATTCAGATGGTCTAAACTGTATTTCAAATGTAGATGTCTTTCGAAGTACCCTTCCTACATCACTCAAAGTTTCCTATGCAATCAAAGGGGAGAGGTAGGTGCCTTCAGAATAAAGACCTCCAAGAGGAACATTTTCCTTGCCACATAAGGTTATCAGGATCTCCTCTGTAGGCAAGGACACCTAACTCTTTCCATTAATAAACAGACCTTACCCATGTATTTGGATAATTTCTCCAGTGGGCTCCTAACATGAACTTAAAATTGGGGCAGCTGGTGACAACTCTTCAGATTCCAGCTTTGAACCATGGAGTACAGCTTCAGTAACCACAGTATTTAGTTACATAAAAAAGCTGAGAACTGATTCTTTGATTAATCACAGTTGTGATTATTGTTCGCCGACAAATCTTTGACTTGGGAACATTTACTGAGACTACTCTGTGCCACCCAACACTATTTTCCTACTTTCTAATTTTACGCTCTTATTGCATAAAGACATAAAGAGCCTATATCAGCAGCTTCTCTTTAACTGTGATTTCACACGAAACATCATCAAAAAGAAGAAAGTTTTGGGAATGCAGAACACAAATAAAAGCTTCACTACTGACTCTCAGTTCACAGAAACGATCTGCCTGTCGTTACTGCATTTGCCTCTGTGACTCTCAGTCTCATTCTAAGTCTTACCTTTAAACATCGATGACCTTGAGGTCTCTTCCAACCTGGAAATTCTGTGATCTCTTATGTTCTTCAGTCTATCACATTTTTTTGTACTCTATTCATCATTGAAATCTGTAATTGCACTGTACAGTTCTTTGGGGTATGACTTGTGTAAGGTATTATAGAAAATTGTATTCTTTTAGCAGAGCATATAATTTCTTTAAAAGACCAAAAGTAACAGAATAGTGCAAGCACTATTTAACAGTGAGTCACAGCTCCCATCAAGCAATTACAGAAGGCAATGTTACACCATAATTTACGATTTTGTGCAGGCACTAACTGAGTATGTATGGAAAAAATTACCATCTGGAGATAAGGTCAAAAGTAAATGAGCCATTTCAGAAAGCAAGGAAAGAATGTCCAGAACAATGACGAACACTGCAGTTTGTTAATGGTTTAATGCCATGTTGTAACTAGAACTAAAACTTACACTGTTTTTGTGTAGAAGAAAATGTATGTGGCATCACTGTGGGCAGCAGAGTTTCCAGAGTAGGCTCACAGTCAAGTGTGAATTGAGTTATTATTGCTGGAATTTGAAGACCTAAGTATATCCCTGTCCTTCCACCTACCCCCATCAATACAGTTTTAACAAATTTTATCTCCATTCCCATTTTGTCCCCATGACTACTAGTCTCCATTTTAGTCATGCTGACATTTACAGCTATGGGGAGGACCAGCTGAGATTCCATAGCCAGGAAGTGTTTGGTATGTGTAAGGCAAAGTGTCAGAGTCATAAGCTAGAAAGTCACAAATTTGGTGTTAAAAACATGCACCAGTGCTTTGTTTTAAAATATAGAATAACTCAAACAATCAAATGAACAAACACAAAGGTAAAGGCTTCTTTCCCACCAACCTGTATCTGAAGTACCACCAATTCCGCATCCAGGGCTTTCTTCCTTGGTATTGCTTTAAACCAAAATTTAATCTGTCTCTTCTTCTCAGCTATGCTCATCTTCAGAAAACTGATCTTTTCATCCATAGCTTGCATCTCAATATCTCCATTTCTACACAACATCTCTTGCATATTTATTTTTTCATATAAAATGCATACCTCTTCTTCTCGACTTTTGAGCAGAAGACCACTGCAATAAGCCCAAAATGAAAAGGTAAGACACAAAAATTTTTGGCTCGTGTTCAATGTATTCCATTCGAGAACATAACTGGCAAGCTTGAAAGATTATAGTAATAACCTAGGAAAATGTAGCAAATTTTCACAAATACTATTTTAATATCATTACGACACTTTAAATAGAGAACAAAATGATTACAATGTGAAAACTAGAGAGCACACAATTGCAAAGGTTACCCTGGTGTTTCATACAATTTTTAAAGCTCTTCTGGCTTCCGTCAGCGTTCCTTTTAAAGTGGATTAACAGGATCAGAGAGTTCTACAACTGTATTTTTATACGAGAGATGTACAAACACAGCAGGAGACTACAAGTCCTCCAAGCATTCAGTAGATAAGCTATGGTATTGTTCTGTAACAATTCTGAAGAACAATTGTCTTCATCTATGGAGAAACAATGAACACCTGTAAAATGCACAGCAGCACTGGCACTGCAGTGAGGTGGGCTGTTTATGAAGCACTGGAGTAAGGCAGCCTTGTAGTATTCCTAATTAGACTTGCTCATTAGTTGAAAAATATTGTTGATTGATGAATTTCAAAATTACACATTTTATTACATCAAATTTACACGCATACCTCTCATTTTTTTGCTGAATAGCCCTTTCGTATTTTTTGCGTAGCTGCACAATTTCCTCTTCAATGCGGGAGATAATATTGGTAAGTCTGTCAAGATCCAGAAGCTGTTGCTTTTTCTTTTCTTTCATCTCATCCGTAGCTTTTTCAAGCTTGGAGTAATCAGTTTTGAGACTGTCTTTAATTGCTATATTACTTGTATTCTTCAGATGTTGTCTCTGCAGTATTCTTTAACATAACAGAAAAGCGGGAAAGTTTTTAGTCCTTTTAAATTGAAAGTGATTTCAGCTATTAAAAGCAGAGCTTAAACTAATTCCTAAAATACACAAAGGGTCTTCTATGTCACTCTGCTTGGCAGACACACTACAAGAGGTAGAAAGACTCTCTGAGAACAGCTTCTCTGTACGAGTTCTTTCCAGCTTGAACAGATCTGGATTACAGCCCAGCTAAGTGCTCGAAATGGAGCCCTGCATGCACCACAGCTCTTTCCTTCTTTACTGGATTGCCCAAGGGGCTATAAAGAATAAATTTCAAGAGTAGAAGAATAAACTATGATGCCAATTCTTCGTGTGTAGAAAACCTGTCCTTCTCTCCATTTTAAGAGCAATATTTAAATAAGGTCTCAGAGTTTATAGCACACTGCAACACAAGAAAGAACATTATCAATCTCCATTTCTGAGAAATGAGAAACAAAACAATCACATCAGATTAGTGACAAGCTCCTATTACAGATCCTTAAAAATGAAGAAAGGAACACATTATTTCAAGAGACCCAGCTAGCATTTGCATGATGGTCCCCTGCTCAAAAGACAGCTTCTTGTTGCCATGTGGGTCATTTATTTGCTGACAACAAGGCACTTGGAATTTCTGCATTTAATCTGTGGTATAAATCACTTCTTGAGCAAGACACTACTTTAGCTACACTGGGAAGATATTAATGTCAAAGTATGAAAGAGGTAGTGAAAGAAGAAGCATTGTCCCCTGTTAAAATACAGAACTGCAAATGAAATATCCCGCTTCCCATCCTTGGTCCCAGCATTAAGCTGCTGAATTACTCCATGCAAAGCTGTGAGCTTCTTTCTGGTTCATTTTGCCTGTGTGTATAACACTTTCCAGGTCCAGAGGGTATAACTGTATTGAATTAAACCTTTGTAAAGCAAGTTTGAGAGTGAAAGAATGGCAGTATTGCAGAAATGCAATGTATTATTAATTAATTTATGAAGATAATTTATTTCAACTAAATGACTTAAATCAATAAAGTGTCACTTCTTTTCCCTCTTCCTCCAGCATGACTTTGAAACCAAGCTACATGCAGATTCAAAATATATTTTGAGTGAATGTATCCTGAATACATTCTTATGTCTGGTTGTGCAATTTTTTGTTGGCACCAGAAAACAAAGTTTGGGGCAAAACAAATTATTTGTAAACTCAGTTTTGGCTGTGCTGCTTTGCATACACAATTAACTCTTTGCTAGCTTCCTGCTTTCCCAGCTTCCAGTTTCAGAGACATTTTCATTCCATCTGTACAGCACCAAGCAGAATATCATCACTAGGATGACAAAAAGACTGCAAAAAGGCAACTCCACTAAATAGTGAACCAGGAAAAAAAAAAATAGAATCACACCCCAGCTGTTCCTCCTCACCCTCTGCTATCAATGCAAACTTTCATTTTGGTTATCCTTATAGAGTTCAGTTTGAATTTGAACCAAGAAACCTAGTTCTAATTTAATAATTAGGCAGCCATGTTACTAGCTAGTGACTCCTTTACTAGTACCATGCAGCAGCCTGCTGTGGAATAGCTTATGTTTTGGACCTCATTTTTGCCCAAGGATGAGCGAGTAAGAGTACAACAGTGTTCTTATTCAGATGTCAGAGGCTTGAGAACTGTAATTCAAAGAAGTGCAGTGACAGTTTCTTGCTTCAAAGGTTAGGAAAGTGAGACAGATGCCAGACGAACTTCAAAAATGCTTCCCTACCATGCAGTGATGCCCAGCCTAATTGTGAATTATCTCTTAGGATTTTCTGTAATTTTTTCCTATTTTTATAAGTGTGATCTACAGCTTAGTTAAAACTCACCTTTCTTTGGTTATAACAGTATTCCTTAAAGTTTCCATTTCATTTCCTAACAATTTTACCCGGTTTCTAATTTCAGTTGCTTTCTGCTGAGCAGTATGCACCAAATTTATACATTTATTCCTTTCATTTTGGATTACATCATATATTTTAGCAAATCCTCGGAGCCTGAAGAAAAGACAAGTGTAAAATAATTAATTATTGTAAGTTAATGCACACATTATCTCAATAAAAAATGCCTTAAAAGGCATTATTTTATTAAACGTATCATTATTATTTTCTTACTGTTTTTGGATTTTTCTTTTCCTCTTTTTATACACTTCTATTTCAAGATCCTTTCTTTTCATTTCTTTAAGACTGTTTTGGAGTTGTATCTGAAATGTAAAATAGAATTCAGTAAGCACTTCAGAATTTTCTAATCTAAAAGTCTAAAAACTTTAGATTTTTCAAAGAAGTATCTTCAAAGAAGTGACTCAAATGGCTACTCCTCTTAAATGAGGAAAAGACAGTGAGGTAGAATTGTTCCAAAAACTTGTTCTAATTATAATGAAATACTTTTAATGTAACATTAAAGAACACAGTCTTTCTATGTATACTAATCTTACAATGACTGTTGTTAATGTAGATAATATATTTGATGCTGCATCTTAAAATGATTAGTCCCCTGCTATCTGGAGATCTATTGTTTCTGTTAATCAGCCTCTCCATCACAATATAATTATCTGGCATATGCACCACTGAAATTGTACCTTGAATTTCTGGTGCACTTTTTCAAATAAAATTCCTTTTTAACTTTTTTTTTTTTTTTTTCCCTGCCTTTTAAACAATTACGATGATCAAGTAGAATGGCACACTTACATTTTGTTAGGGATCTTGTCTTTTGATTTCAGTTCTATTCAGTCCTTAATAGCCTGGGTCAATAACCTTTAGTGGACAGGCCTTCTCTCACCTCCCACTGATATCAGCAGGATGATATTGGCATTAGGAAAAGCTGGTGAATCTTGGTTTGCAATTCTGGGCAGGTGTGTTAATAAATTTATATTCTTTATGATTTTACCTGTTTATGGACTTACTTTTATCAAATGTGTAAAGCCTGACATGAGCCTTTGACTATTTCTATAGACAGTCAAATATTCCCAAAGTGCCAAAGGGGTAGCTTATCTGATTTATTTTAATATAGACATACATTGTGAAAGTGTAACCAGTTTGTTCCTGGTATTTAGTGCAGACTGTGCAAAATCATAGGACATGCATGATACTATAATGCCAGCAAACCCAGTGATTATTCAGAAGAAGAAGTTTCTTTCCCTCTTCCTTCGAATTAATAGAATGACTTAAACCTTGAAGTGTATCAGGAAAATAAAAATTGCCACCTGTCCTTGGAATAAGTAGCAGGTCTATTATCTTCTAATATCCATATATTTGCACAATAAAACACATGGTTGTTGTACTTCTGAGAATCTCAGCTGAGGCTATCTGCTTTTCTGCCACTTTTTTCAGAATTACTTATTTTATTCTTTAGAAATAAAACCTCCTTTCAAACGTTTCAAAAACGTTTCAAAAGTTTGTTGTACTTCTGAGAATCTCAGCTGAGGCTATCTGCTTTTCTGCCTCTTTTTTCAGAATTACTTATTTTATTCTTTAGAAATAAAACCTCCTTTCAAACACCTTGTTTCAATTGTGTTGAGATATTGCAGTACACTATTGCACTGCACCATGAATTGCCACTAAAACGAGAATTGAGAGCTTCCTGTGTGATGGTGGAACTTTGAAGAGGGAAATGAGAGTCTTTAAGGTTCCCCTCACCAGTAATTTAATTTCTCCTTATACCAGCTTTTACTTTAGAATAGTCTTCCAATTATATGAGATATATCTTTTTTACCTGGGCTTTCTGAACTTCCCTACATTTTTGCTCCTTCTCTTCAACTTTGAGCCACATCAGATGTGCAAGTCTGGATAGCTCATTTCTGTATTTTTCCTGCTCTTTAAAAAGCCGTCTCTCTTCAGCGATACATTCATCTAACGTGTGGGCATCCATATCTGATATCATTTCCTGAAGAAAAACAGATTCAGTTCCTTATGCATTGATGCATCCGTGTTGACAAACCTGAAGTACGAAACACTTTGGGTTTATCTGCAAAGCACACATATATACAGACTACACGGATTTAAATATAAATATATAATAAAACTGCCTTAAAGATACCAGCTGGAATGCTATGCATAATCCCTTAGCAACAAGTTAAAATACTTTATCACCTAAGAAGTTTCTCTTCCTCAATCTAGCAGGTCTTTCAGCTATTAAATAGAAAAGTAACAAAACTGGAGTATGCAGCAATCTTCACTACAAAAGGTTTGGAAAACAAGTTGTACATGAGGAATCTCAAAGAGCTTTGTCTCTTTAAATCAAGATGAGAGGATAACTGGATCAGAGTCTGTTGTAGCCATAAGGTGAACAGAAGTCTGATAACAGAATTCCCAAATTAGAGGTCAAACATAACAAAATCCTGTGACTGAAAGCTAAAGCTGAACAAATTCAGATGATGAAAACCACACATTTTTAACACAGATTAACCATCAAAACAATTTACCAGGAACTGTGGCTGTCTCTCCCACACTGGCAATTTTAAATCAAGATTTAGACTTTGAATTTCAAAGTTTTCACTGTAGTTCAAAGAAGAGTTAATTCAGGGAACTTCTCTGATCTGTATTGTACTGTTGGTTGGGTTAAATGATCAAAACAGTTACTTATGTAATCTTTGAATCCTCTATACTTACATCTCTCTATAATCTTTAAATAAGCCTATTTCCAGACTTCACCGACTATATAAAGATCATTACTGTCTACTGTGGTCCATTAAAAACATATCCCATACACAAATAATGATATGGAAATACCTACATATATGTATTCAAAACAAAGCTGAATTCCACCTGAAAAAGCTATTGAATTCAAAGATGGCACAAAATGAAAATGTATACAAGGGTAAGAAGATAAGAGAATATGTTCTTAAGAAAAAAAGTATGTCTGAAATATATTGCTTGTTATAAAGTCATCTGTATAGTGGCAAGTACTAATACTCTTACAGTTGAAGAATCTGCATTTCCACAGTGTATTTGACCATGGTGAGCATTGACAGGCATCTACAAATCTAGTAGAAGTTGTCACTTCCCGTGTCAAGGGATTTGGAACTAGACAGTCTTTAAGGTCCCTTTCCCACACAGACCATGATTCTGTGAAATGACAAAACTACAAAGATGAAAAATTTAGTTTAAATTTACTTAGCAATTCTGAATCGTCCTTGTCTAAACAAGATACTGTGCCATACACAAAGAAAATTTATACCCATCACATTTCTAGCTGCAATATAGTTAATGATATTCAGAAGGACTTAAACTCGAAAAAAATCTGTATTCTACTTTCCAATATGTGACCAGTAACACTGAAAAATGTTTTCTAAATATGACAAACAACCAGTCTTTAAAACTGAAGAAAATATTCTTGTATGTTGTCTCACCAGAAAGACACAGCAAGGAACTCTCAATTTTTCTTCCTTCCCTTTATTCTCATAGCTGTAAAGCAACTGTTACAGTGAGTATGAGAAAGCAGAACACATCACCTGTTCAGCTAAACTTCTCTTGTTCATTTCAATTTCCTTCTGCAGTTCTCGTCTTCTTTCTAATAGCGCTTCATTACTTTTATGGATAGCTTCTGCCTACAAAAATAAATCACACATTCTGCATGATGCCAAGAAAAGATGTGAAAAATGTAAAATGCAGAAAATCTGTCTCAATTACTTACATACATTATGAAATGATTTTTTTTTCTGTCTTGTTATAGTACCTAATCCAAGAGTTATTGGTTGTTGAGTTGAGCTCCTCAGCAATACTTGCAAGTTGTTCAAGTTTTTCTATCCAGAATTTAACTGTGATTACTGAACTTCACAAAGCCCAATTTAAGTAACTGAATTTACACTTGTTATTCTTTTCAGCAACTAAGCCACAATTAAAAAATAATAATAATAATAATAAAACAATTACGTAAATGTGTTAACTCTGACCTTTCTGAAGGAAGAAAATACCAAAAATTTTAATGGGGTTTTTATTTCATGCCTGTGTCGTTTTTTTTTTTTTTTTTTTTTTTTTTTTTTTGCTTTGTTAAAGTAAGATTTTCCTGTTTCCTCCTTAGCCTTTTGAAAGTCCAAACAAATAACAAATCTATGTGCTATATATATTTTTTGTACAATATGGGAGAATATGTTTATTATAAAATTAAAATGAAATGTGTAAGGGAAGAAATTACTTTCTGATTAAAATACATCTGAACAATCCCACTACAACCATTTGCATTCGCTACCACTTCTGCTATGCCAAAGGCTGGGGTGGCTGTAAACAGACATTTCCACATTTCCATGATGGGATTCAAAAGATGCCATTGAGTTCTTGAGTCTAAATGTAGAAAGCTCATACAAACATCTTTAATCCTTTAAGGACTCTTGTCCTTATACATCAGACAGGACTAAACTTAGGCACTTTTGGCTGTCTTTGCATTGGGTTGCTAGAAGAAAGCACGTCCATGGAGGGGGAGGAACAGCAGCCCTGCTCTGGGGCTGGTGGCAGCCGGGGCCGCCAGTTCTCTTTCACACAGAATGTCGACGTTTAGCAATAGCTGACTTTCACAACTTAACAAGAAGAAAAACACATTTGAAGGAAGTGTTCGTGTAATTTCCTTAGTCTACAAACTAGTCATTCTGCACTTCTGCAGACAATTGAAGAGAAATGTGGGGCAACACACTGATGTACTGCTGTTTCTGCAGTATTTGTATTAGCAATTAATTCTGGTGAAAATTTCACTTGGAATCACACTGAATAAATGCAAATCTGGCTTATATCAGTCAAACAGGCACTTGAACTACTTGAATATTATAATATTGTAAATTCTGTGCTCACAAGTCTTCTAAATGAAAATCATCTCAAGATAGCAAATGCAAAGTAGAATTAAGCTGGCTGCTCCAGCTTTTGCATTCCAATATTGCATTTGAATGACCGTGCTGCAGGGCAGAGGTGTTTTCACATTGGCTCTTCTAAAAGAGCAAAGAAGAGAATCAGAGAACAGGGTTGGTGGGCTAAAAAGACTATATTTTCCTGGCCTGGTTATGTTCTGGTACCATCCTGTAACTTCTGCAGTATGTCACTGCTTATAACTCCACTTTTATACCAGTATTCCCTTTCCCTCTCTCCTCATGATGCTGCAACTGGCAAGACCCATACAAGCCTGCAGTATAACCTGGTGTTATAACCTGAGGGAATCCTTTCAATGTAATTTAAAATTTATGGTCCCATTACAGGTCTCCAGCCCTTTCACACAGTGTAAAGTGTTTGGGTTGGGATCTCACCCACGACAGTGAACTTTAACCACAGCTGTCAGTGAGTTATGGCATTTGGCTTTAACATTACATGTTTCTGATCAATTGCGATTCTCACTCCAGGAATATTTCTTCAATAGGAACACAGAAAAAAAAAATAAATAAAAAATTCTCAGATTCTCTAAGCTGATACTGAACAAAATCTCAGTATGAGCTTTAATATCAAAGTCTGAAATATAAGCATGCATAATCAACAGTTCAGGAAACTCAGTTTAAAACTTTTTTGTCTGGTTATATAGAGCTTCCCCCCTTTCCAAGTAGGCTAGCATTACCAGGTAATTAATACACAAGGCAATTCAGGGGGCAATTTCAACTTCATCTATGAATATTCCCTATTCAGACAGTAAAAACAATTTTACAGTAATATAAATAAGAGGTTTTTGGTTTTTTTTTCCTGCCTGAATTGCTCAGAAGGATAAAAAAATGCAGTGACACAATATCAAATTAACCCCTTATGCTTCTAAATCAGATAATTGATAAATTATTCTCCTGGGGAAAAAAAAAATAAATTACTTGAGTGCGCAAGATGAATTTTATAAGATTGATTATATAGGAATGGATATAGGAAAAAAGCATAAGAAAGAAGGACTAGAAGAATCAGTGATAGGAGAAAAACAATATGAAAAAGTTGTAAACAAAATATTTTTTTAAGAAAGAATGGGAAGGAGAAAAAAAAGGAATTGCTTCAACTAGACAAACAGAATGAAACTGCTCTTTAAAAGCAGAATAAATAAAACAGGAAAAAGTAAATCAATATGGAAAGAGTAATGTGTGAAATAGTAATGTAGGGTGAGAACTGAGAAAAGAGAGATCTGAGTGGAAATGAATTAGGGAATTATATCATTTAATACCAAACTTACAGAGGACTTGTTTCCTGCCCCCAAGAATAATGTTAAATGCATTATAAATTATTTAGAACAATGTGCGAGCAATCTTCAAATTTAAAAAATATGAATCTTTTTGTCACCTGATGTAAGACCTGGGATTCATGCAATACTTGGCTTTATTTGCCAGATACAAATTTCTCTGATGCCAGTGGGCAAGCTACTGTACTATGTCACTTCTAAAATGACCATAATCTCACAGTATTTTAAAGGAAGACATGATGCCACAGTGCCAATAACCTCCCAGGTCTCTTTGATTAGGATGCTCCCAACCTAAACTCCATTCCTCAAGAATAGCTCAGTATAGCTTGATGCAGTATTTTTGTTACAGCTATAGAACCTTGAGCTTCCTTAGTCGTAGCAACATTCATGATACTTTTCTGTGCATAGAACACCGAAGAGACATGTACTTAGAACAATCTTCTCTCCTTCCATCTGTTAGGACCAGTCAAAAGATTTCATAGATGGATTTCCTGTAAGAAAATTTGGAATTCTTACAATAAATATGTTCATACAGACCTCTGATTTGAGTCTTCTGTGCTGTGACTTATCTTGTTCCAAAGACTCATAAATAACATTCAGCTGTAACTCCATCTTCTTTAAATTTCTCAGTTCTCTATCTTTCATTGTTTGCTTCTGAATGAGAATATCGTGTTTTTGTTTTTTCTCCAAGATACGTTTTTTTAAATTATATTCCAGAACTTCTCTATATTAGATACACAGATAATTTTAGAAACAGGTAACTTGAGCAAGACATGTATGAATCAGGCATGATTGTTTTAATGGGGTTTGAGTACTGCATTAATTATCTATGAGCAGCAAGATAAAGTCATAAACTACTGTCACTGGTTACTTTAAAATTAGCAGGTAACTTTTTGATAGCTTTAATCAATGATAATATTCTTAATTATGTCAATGAGGTTTCACAACCTGTTCAATCTAAATCTGCTAAAAAAACTATAGAAAATAAATTATTACTGGAAGAAGAGGAAAACACATTTATTTTTTTGAGTATGAGGGAATATTTACATGGTTGCTTCACTCAGACACTTCAATTTACTGTGCCACTATCTAACCCAAGATTTCAAAGGCAAAAGCATTGCTGTTGAGGGTATAGCAATGACTGCAACTATACATCTTCCTTTGCAAAGAAGGAATAATGTGAAGCTTGAAATCAACCTAAGAGTTTATTTTACTTTACTAAGTATATCTAAGCTCATAATTTCAAGGGAATATGAAAGATATAAGTGGCCAGTCCCCACTGAAATTCGGGATTATCTGGGTCAGAAATTTGCAATGCTCATCTAAAAATGAGAATACTGATTATTTATTTATTTAATTAATTTGCTTAGTTTACTTTCTGTGAGCTACACAGAAAAAAAAAAGCATCTTCACTGGAGAGATAAACATTTTCCCTTTCAGAGCAAAAACTAGAGTCTCACTCTCCCAGGATTTTATCAAATACTTATGCCTTTTAACTTTTTCTTCAAGCCATATCCTAGATTCCAGCAGTTTATATAAACATTTCTGAAGTCAAATCAAGCCTGATAATTTCTAGTCTGCATTGACTGCAACATAAAACTTGAAAGCATAAGCAATGCAACAGAGAACAGATCTCAGAGAAGTGCTCACTCACACTCCACAGATAGGTCTACTGCTCTAACCTGTCTGCTAGGATTGCTGATTCCTTCTCTCTGCCAATTTCTAGCAATCTTGTCAGAGCAACGCATTCTTGTTGTTTGCTTTCTAGCAAAGCTTGTTTTCCATCCAATTCCTTCATTACAACTTCTCTTTCTTGCAAAATCTCTTCCATCCTTTTTTCAGTAGCTTTTTGAGTATTGTTTAACTCCTGTATTTGGTTATTAAGGGCTTCTTTCTTCTTCTCTGCATCACTGTGGATATATTTTAACAAAACAGTAGAAAATTCACATTTCTACATATGTATTTTAAAGTGAAAATGGAAGTTGGACACACAAAAGTGTTTCAGTGCCACAGCTATCTACCTGATATGTTCAAAAACAGATTATGTATGCTGAAAATTGGCATTGAAAGTGCCAATACGATTCAACAATAAAATTGCCATGAGACTAACAGGTATCTTAGCACCTTAACAGGATTATAAAGAGTTAACAGACTTCTGAAACCATGATGAGGTACAGGGTTGTGACACTTCTAAACATGATTCCCAAGGCTGGAAGCTCTGGCAAGTTCATTCTGTGATATCACTGAATTAGAAAGACTCATTTAAATACATCATTAATAATCTACACAATGCACCAACGCTTCAAAACTGCTTTCCTCTAGCTCTGTAGGGAAAACTTAGATTTATTACAGCACAGTTACATTAAGCAGAGTACTGAGGAGAAAGTAAAGGAAAACCATTACATAGATTTGAAAACTGAGAAACTTAACACTGACAAGTAATTACTGTATTACAAATCGGGACTGCAAGCAGGAGACACAAAACCTTCTGTGTAACTAAAAGGGCACAAAAAGCACTGTTCAGCTGAATGGCAATTTGACTGCCAGCATCTGGGGGTGACCTGGCCTACATTGCACAGCAACAATTAGATTTTACAGATGCAGAAAGCAGCATGTCATGCTCTGATAGATGAAAAAAACACTACATGAAAATAGAGAAATGAAAGGCTAGAGACTGGCTTACGTTTCCCAGCTGAAATATTTGACACCAGAATTCATGATGGGGGCTCACAGTAAAACACACCTGACTAAAAAACTGCTCCATAAGCACTGAGGGAAAAGGGTTATTTTGCTCAGACCAGACTGTCATCTGTGAAAACTGCTGCAGTTTCACTGATGCCAACAGAGATAAATTAATATCCTTCACTGAGGACTAGAATATCTAAAAAAGGTTAATTGCTAGAGTAAAAAGTATACATAGTATAGCATTATTACCTATTAAAACCTAGTAAGTAGATCTGATACATGTTATTGCAGTGCAGTAAGATGGTTAAGCAATTTTTGACTAAGCTTTGTACTAAAATTTTCCTCATTGTACTTAAATTCCGTAGAACCATAGAACACTTGGGTTGGCAGGGACCCTAAAAGTCATCAAGTCCAAACCCACAGCCATGGGCCTGGACACCTTCCACTAGAGGAAGGTATTTAATCTTAAATTGTTTCACTGCATATACTACTATTTTTTTTTTTTTTAAGTGCATGGATTTTAACTGGGTTGCTTTTGAAAATGTTGATCTTAATTTTAATCAACTATATGTAAAGTCTCAATAACAAATGGATGAAAATAAGTAATACATATATATTTAATTATTTATTGAAAACATACTTTTTTTTCCAATTTATCTTCTCAGTTTCTTTTCCAAGTTGTGCTGGAACACCAAGGATCTTAACTAGCTCATCCTAGCAACATAACAGAAAGGTTAGGTTAATAGTCTCAAAATCTGGTGTGATTTCATAGAATTAACATTCCCATTGAACTGCTGTGAAACTAGGCAAGAAATGTACAAATTACTTGAGCTTATCCCAGGGAATAGTAGCTGCTACTGTGGAAACTAATCATTATGGTATTTACCATGCCATTATGTGTGCAAAACAAAAAATACATTTGAATATTATTAATATGCCTGCATATCTTATCAATATCATAGAAAGGAAAGTTGCAAAGACCTGGGTGCATATTTTTTAAGTCTCTTGGATCTGAGCATGTATTAGAGCAGCTTTCAATAACACAGCATAGCAAACATGGCATTCTGAAAACAATTTTTTTTTTTATTATCAAAACCAGGATTTTCATTATTTCCTGAAGGAATAATAGTGAAAATAGCACAGCAGCATGTTTCATGCTTATTGAAAAATGATGAAATAAGTACATTTAATGATTTGAAATGACAACATCCAGCAGATTCACTGCTCCCTTGGACAAATGCATGTACCATAAACACATACATGCATACACATAGGTATACACACACAGAGATATAATAAATTTTGTGTTACTTTTAAATTATCCTGGTTCTCTAGAAGCTTTTCCACTTCTTTTTTGTCTGTTAACATCAAGTTTTGCTTGGATAAAATGTCTTCTCTCATTGCATTTACTTCTGCTTTCCTTTGAATTACTTCTTTGCTGAGCTCGTCACAACTTTCTTTCAACTTTTTAATTCTCTTATCTGCTTCCTTTAAAAATGAAGTAGAAGATCAGGTTATTTTCCCTTTTATATTTGCAGCTGTGTGCTATTAGAAAGTTAATTGGCATTGAATTATGATAACTTTTTTTTTACAACAAGGTATGAAATATGATTAATAAGCAGAATTTTATTTCCAACAAACACAAATTAATTCATCAGGATTCCTGTCTGCAAATGAATTTTCCCTATTCACATCCTAGAAATTGCAGCTATCTTTACGTTATACGTTTACTGAATACAGTGAAAAATATTGTTGAGTAAGCTTAAGAATACTGAGATCTTTTATGAATCAGGTATGCACTGCTTGCCCTAGAGTTATCAAACCTATATACTGTTAATTTTTCTATGTAATTGAAAGAACTCTAGAGCTACACACTGTAAAAATATTTTCACTGATGTTTTAATACGCTATCTGACAATATAAAAAATGACTTCTCCCATGTTTCATACTTACACCTTGTTTTGGAATTCTTTCATATTCTTTTTCCAGAAGTGTTTTTTCTTCTTGCAAGCTACAGGAAAATCAAAGCAGAGATAAATATATTAGTAATATATCAAACAATAAAAAAGTGTTGAAGCCAGTCTTGTGTTAGATTAAAATATATGGTGATCACCCTGAGGAACAATTTAAAGGTGTCCAAATTTAGAGGAAGATTACTAAACAGTAGCTGGAACTATGAAAGATAGACCATACATGATTTTTTTTTTCTACACTTTTGAACCTGATTATTTTTTAGCTTTACCACCTTCTATAGGGGTGCCTTCTTCACGCTTGTGTTTATACAAACAAAATATAAGGGGTCAGAAGGCACACTCCACCCACAGGTCCTCCCAACTGCAGAAAACAGCATTTTAATTTGGAGCTGAGGCAAAAGGAAAGAGTAGGTGGGTTATAAATATCCACAAAGACATCACACATCAAAGAAAGTGCAGTTGCAGGTATGAAACTTTCTTCCTTTGACTGTTCACATACACTTTCATGCTGTAAACAACTGTAAGTAAAGATCCTCGAATCTAAATGGGCTCTCATGACAAAATAAAAAATTAAAAAAAAAAAAAAAGTCCTGAAAATTGACAGGGGTTGTAGATTAAGGCAATTGGGTATAATAGAAAACTAAATAGAATATCCAAGGTGATCTTAACCTATGTTTAAAGCTATGTTGCCATTTAATTTCAGAAAACAGAGATGATGAAGGAGGGCAGGAGGAAGAAAGAAAAGAATAGGAAAGCTCTGGACTTATTTTAATTGATGTGAAAAAGATGGACAAAAGGGAAGCTGAGCCAACAAGACCTACAACAGGAGCTTCTTGGTGGTGAGTAGGTAAATAGTGCCAAGTATTAAAAACTAGCTTTGGAATCAGTGAATAAATATATCAGTACAACCCTAGTGCATGCAATGAACATCTCTGATCCTAAATGAAGTGTTTCAGCTACAGCAGTTGCATGCTGTCACAACCAACTAAACTTAAGTCCTTCTACTACCGACTGGGGAACCAGGAAGCAGGTTCTCTCAGTGTAGTTAGTACCTCTGATGACACTTGCTGAGACTCAGGCTATAAATGAGTAATGATTACAACTGAGGAACAGGTGGAACAGCTAAATTCTGTGTCCCAGACATAGAAAAGAATCAAAAGCAGCAATTAAATTCATGTTTGTAACTCCAGCCAGAGGATGTGCTGGTTTGGCCTCCTTTGAGACTCCAGTAGTCTGTGAGAATCTGCTATACCACTCCTGCATTAAGTGCAGTATTAACAGAAGTGGACAAGTTGCATGAAATAGCTTTCAAGGGCAGCTTAAGTCTTTGCAAGGTGGTGGCTCACGTTTCAGGTGGTGGTGGTCATGGGTAGAGAGTTCAGCCTTCTAGTGGAGCCTCATGAAGGATCCTTCTTTGGATCTTGAGCTCATCTCTTTATCAGTGCTAATATGTTTTACCTTTTTTCTTGAATGAATTGTTTCTTATGTTTTGGTCTTCCAACAAAAGGAGCAAAGCTTTTACTCAGAAGCCTCAGGTGACATCTTTCCAATCAGTCAAGGAAAAAAAGAAAAGTCCAAAAAGAAAACTGGGTAGTCAAAGCTACAGTCCAAAAATTCACAGAGAGCAAGCACTGAATCAGATGGACAACACAGAGGAAATAAAGGCACAGAGTAGATTTTTTTTAGTTTGTTTTACAAACATGTAAAACATGTATGTATGTATATCTGTTTGGACAGACTGCAAGCATGCCTCTATGGGCACTGCTAAGCCTAAAAACAATTTTGAATGTCAGTGTTTGAACACCTACAGATTGAATGAGTGTAGAAAAAGTCTTTCAAAGAAAAAAGCTGGGTTTAGATCAGTCTTCCCTCCCGCCCTCCACCCCCAATATTATTAAAATAATTGTAAAATAAAATTTTATTGCAAAGTCTATTGTAACTTCAGAAATTGCACAGCGTGCAGACAGACACAGGAGTGATTTGCAGGTATACAGTGCAAGTACAAGTGAGTAGAAGGAAACATCAGGTGGTTTCTTTGCTGCAGTGGGGCTCAGGTGCTACTCCTTTAGCGTACCTTTGTTTATAGACAACATTGGATCAAACTGAGCTGAAGTTGAGCCACTTTGAATCAGTGATAACAGCTTTAGTTCTGTGCACTGTACAGCTGTGTTGGAATGCTATGCTGGTCAAACACAATATTTTCACTTACCAACAGGTTGTCTAAGTGTATTAATGAGTTAGTAAGGACAATTTGTATCCCCCCCACATTTCAGCAGGATTCCTAACAGGACTCCTTGGGACTGGCATAATCACACTAATGAATGTCCACTCTGCACAAACACCCATAGCTTTCTGACTGCCACAAAATCTGATTAAATAAGTCATGCTCAAACTGATTAAAGAGCTACTGCATTGCTCGTCATCAGCCTGTGCTGTGCCCTCTTTAATATCATGCCAGATGATCAAAAGAGCAGTCCTAAAAATCATGAGGAGAACATAGTTGACACTGTTTTTCTTTTGTCACATTCCTCACTCATGAGGACAGATTGCTGTGGAGCCATTCCAACTTCACAACAAAGACTTTGCCATCCATCAAAAATAAAATGATTTGAACACCTCATTTTCTGTGACATGAACAAAGGCAACAGGGAACAGCAAGCACCAAGTGAAGTTGCCTTAGGAGTGAGCAGACCAGCTACTTTCATGCAGAAAACAATGAAGGGGTAAGAAGAAAATGGAGGCAAAAGAGAGAAAAGGGTAAAAAGCACAGGGGAGGGGAGGAGAGGGGAGATCTTTTTAAATAATAATTTCAAAAATGTGAACATTTAAATAATTTACTACATTAATTTTGCATACTTAACATTCACTTTCACTGATTGCTTTTTACATTTTACTTTGTTTAAACTTATGGTTTCTCCCTGGCTATTTTTTTTTCTGTTTTGCAAAATAGTTCAGTTTCAAAAAATTGCTTTCATTAGATGCCATTTACCTTTTTACCTTTTAAAAAATGCATTTAAAGCATAAAATGAATGTTTCAAAATGTTACTAATGGAATTTATCTTACCCTTGTTAGGGTATGGTTTTATGAAGTGTTATGAATCAGTTTAATAGGTTACCACTAATAAATACAGAGTATCTCAACTCCCACTCCCTGGTATTCTTCTCAGCTTTTGGCCACAGAACCCTCATGCCAGCTCCAGAGTTCCTAGGGGATTACTCTGTGAGCCACAGTAACTCATCAAAACAGCAGAAAAAACAACAAATAAGAAACTTTTTTTTTTTTTTCCCTACTTTCAGCGAGTTTAAAAGTCTCTCCGAGTTCAAGTAGCTTACTGGTGAGTACCAGCCAGGGCAGTGGAGCAGGAGAGGAGCATACACCTGGGGGCAGGACAGGAGTACTTGCTAATGTTTCTCACTTTGCTTTACTTATTTTCATGAAGTTTAATAGCAGTACTGTACATGAAAAGCTACCATGGATGCAGATGTAATGAGCTAAGAAAAAAGCATGAGGCATATTGGGCCATTAATGAAAATACATTCCAGACTTCTCTCTGACAGATGTTTGCTCACAGATGCAAACTGCCACAGAAATAAAGTTGTCAGAGAAATTAAGAAATGTGGTGGTAGTTGTCAACAGAGGTCCATTTCAGCTCCTCAACTAGCAAAGAACCAGAACCTTCCTACCATTACGAATCCCATCACACAGGAAGTTAACTCCCTCAGCTACCCTTACACACGTGGGAGTGCTGAGGAACCCATGGAAGATGCTCAGCACCTCTCAGCTAAAATCTAGTGACCACAAGGAGAAGGTATCACAGCTGACAAGCTGCCAGAATGACATTCCTGCAAGGCTCTTAACTCTGCTTAGTTTGTGTGTACTGGGAATGCAGTCACAAGTCTAGTTGATAACAAGTTCAATTGTAACCTGATTTACTTATTACTTTTAGTTCTTTACTAAATAAACTATGGATACAAACTTAGCTTTTCATTTTGTAATTACTGAATGACTAATCCAGAAATAATTGCAAGCATTGAAATAATTTTCCATACTTGTAATGCTTGTACAAGGACTAAGTCAGTTTTGCAATCTTGACTTGCCTGCAATAGCACACAGTACTTCATGAATAGCTATTCTGCTACCTGGATAAATGATTGTGAGGGCTGTAGGTTAGACTGGGGGGTTGAAAGAAAATTGTTTTCAAGAATGAGGCACCCTTAACCTCATCTATAATCCCATTACAGATAATTTCATTTCAGATTAATATCTTACTTTTTAAAATATAGTTTAGAATATATATTTGTTTATATGATAACGTCATTATTTATCAATAACAAAATAATTGATGCTATAACCTAATAAAACAAAGCATCTCTTCTCTAGTTTGTCTCAAAAGCCAGGGTTCAAAGCCTCCCATGGGCACTAAAATGAAAAAAGTTAATGAAATGAAAAATTTCCTCAAGCTAGAACACAGCCTTCCTGACCCCATTGATCCTTTTTTTGTTCTCTTGCTGATCTGATTTTTCAGAGGACATTTGCACTCAGTGAGCTACTTCAGTTCCAGCTATATGAAGAAACATCAAGGGTTTGAATGCAATTGTACCAGAACTGAATTGGGACTGTTATTTTTCCTCTTTGCTACATTTGCCCAATATTATTTGAGAGGAAGAATATTTCTGGAATCAGATCTGTGTTTGGGGTAGTGGTCCAAAATTTATAATGCTGGCAAAATCTTTTCCAGCTGTTATTCACCTCCTGTGCTTGGTGCATAAGCCCCATACAACGGTATGACAGAACAGGAACATAAGCTGGAAGAAGAGTCACATGCCTCTGTTGGAAGGATGTTGCACCCGTGCAGTCACCTCAGAAAGGATCCCCAAAGCACATCGGAACTACTTCTGAATTGCTCATGCACTTTTTTTTTTTAATGCTATGAAAATGTCACAATATATCTGAAAATGTGCTGATATGACAGTGCTGCAAACAATTTAAATTTACTCTTGGGATGTTGAATATCCAGTGAAATGATAAAGAATTAAAACAAGAAAAATAGCACCTTCAGCTGCTGGAAAGTGTACCTGGTCTGGAAAAAAAAAAAAAATGTTTACAGAGACAAGCAAATAAGAAATGCAACATGGAAGAGAGAACATAGAAATAGTAAGGGAGAAGAAAAATTACTTTGCCTATGTTATGGTATATCTTCATGATTCTTGAAGAGAAAAAGCCAAGTTTACTGTTGTCACTTTTGAATCTGAGTGGACAAAGGTAGCTGAATGGCATTAGCTGTCACAGAAAGTGAAAGGAGGCAGGACATAAAGGCAGCAGGGACTAGAGAAATGCCTCCGAGAAAAGGGATTAGAGAAACAGGGAAATGGAAGGTTTGCAGAGGCTGTCTCTCACTTCCAACTCAGCAGTATTTCCAAGCAGACAAGATCTTAGCCAAGACCAAAAAAAAAAAAAAAAGATAAAGCAATAGATAAGAGATGTGGATATTCCCTTCAAAAGCTTTTTCCCTTCAAGTTTCCTGCCTGGTATACAGCAGAAGGTAAATAAGCAGTATGTTTGTTTTCAGGCTAAACAGCCATTAGTCATAATTCCCAAAGAGAAGTTTTCTTGCAAGTGCCAAGCACATCTGGGACTGTTGTCCAACACAGTTGGACAACGATGGAAACTGTGCTCCAGAGAGATCAAAGGTCAAGAGAGGTTGGATCATGGGATTCCATCCTTTCCAGAAATAAAGGGAACCTAAGAGCAAATATACAGTACCTTTGATGAGGTTTGCCCTAAGTCTGTGTATTTCACATTGATGTTACATTTAGATCACCTGCCATGCACTACTCTATTCTGGACCCTGATTTTCACTAAATTTTACAGGCACCAACCCATCATTTCTTTACAAATGTGTTACCATCCATTTTCTGTTTTTCTTCATAGCTTGTTTCTCGTTTCCACACTTACATTCTTGCTACTTGCCAGAGCTGAGAGGGATGTTAGTGTTGGAGTAGGGTAGAATGAATAGGATTGGCAGCATACATATCTATGTGGCTCAGGGGGAGAAAGGAGACGCTCAAGGAAGAGGGATCAGCTGAGGATTCCTAAATACAGAGGAATGCATTTGGCTCATGAAACCCTTGCCTCACAAACAGTCAGGGGCTGCGCTTTTGGTCTCTCTTAGATACTGCGCCATATGGACTTCTGGTCAGACTGTACAGATGGTTTTGATCTCATGCAATACATAAAACCAGAGGAAGTTTCTTATTAAAGTGAAAGAACTTTTTTTTCACCTTATTGTGGACCCTAAAAAGTATATTTTTAATCCACACTTTTAATCCACTGTTTTCAATTCATATATAAGAATCCGTGAACTAAACGTTCACGGGTAATTGAAACAATACCTAATGTGTGTTTCTGTAGAAATCTCCCTTTGACTAGAGGTAGAAAATACAGTACGAGTAAATATCCCCTAAACATACAAAAACCCATATTTTTTGGGAAAAGTAGTACAAAATTATTGAAAAATAATGTAAAAAAGGAAATGGGTAAAAAGAATGATATTTTGAAAAAAATGTTTTTGGACTGCTTGCAAATTTCAATAAATTCTGTATTTAGTAATTATTTCAGGAAATCTCATGATGTTTAGCTATCTCATAAAAAAATAATTTTTTCCAGATGATTCCTCTATTGCTCTCACTCCCAATTTGCTTCCTTCTCGAGTTTCTTTCTCTCTTAGTGCAAACATTTGGCTCTAAAAAAATAAAAAAATCAAGAGAGAACTGCCAGAGAAATCTGCTCTATGCAGTTTGTACAGTGCCCCTACTCTCATTGCAGAAAAATAATTTTAACTGCTGAGTTGCTGAGATTATTTATTTGTGTTTATATACCAGCTAAACTGTTTTGAAGATGGGTAAAAATATCAAGAGCCCTACAAAATGAAAATATGAGTTCATCTTTGTAGGTACATATTTTCAAAAGTACAGTAGCACTGGTTATCATTCTACCATAGAAGCTTCAAGCACAATACACTCATATATGCAAATAATTAAATGCATATAATATCAAGCATATTCTGAACTTTTTTCTTTTTATGTCAGGTATTCACACCTTTCACAGCAAATTTATCATTTTTCAGATATGGAAGTATACAAATACTTCTCCTCTACATAACTGAATAGAAAAACGTGAATGAAGTATGCTTCTGATGTTTAAAATAGTGTCGGGCCCATTTATTACATTGTTTCCATTTAATCCCAGTCACCAGGTCTCTGAGACACTTTATATTGAAGGTGTCCTAGACTAGAATTGTAGCCGTAATTTTTGCCCTCCTAAATTTTAATCATACAATGCACTAAATCTTAAACAGTATTCCAAAGGACACCAAGGCGCCTTCTAAACTTAAAATTATCTAAAAACCACACTATAAATCACACTTCAGAGTAATTTTATTCATTACTAAAATCTTGTTCTTACTAGGGCAAATTCGTGGCAATTTGCTTAACAATAACTGTCAAGAAATGTATCCATGTAAGACAGAGAGGAGACTGAATTATAGTTTACGTTATTATCTTTCTAGATAAACTATAATAAAAATAAGAGGAGATTGACCATTATCACCTACCATTTCACTCTGAACTGAATTTCATACTCTCTTTCTTTAATAGCATTGTATTCATTTTGGCAACTAAGAAGTTGTTGCCTTATTCGGCAAACTTCACTGGAAGATTCTTCAGGGAACTGTTCTGCTTTTTCCAGTTCATGTTGCTGTTGTTCCAGGTTTACACTAAGATGTTTGGCTTCCTGCAATAGCTGGATCTCAGATTTCTGTAAACTACATTAAATAGAAAAATTAGAACCAGTCAATACGAGGCATAAGCTTTGTATTTATATTTCTCTACCTACCGATAATATTTAAAGAAAGGTTTTGAAGATGAGATTGTACTAAGCTCTGAGTAATCTCATCTGATCTCATAGTTGTCCCTCTCTTGAAGAGGATGTTGGACCAGAGACCTCCTGTAGTCTGTTCAAACCTGAATTATTCTATGAACCCATGAGAACAGTGGAATTTTATGTGATTTCTTTTCCTGCATATGTAGTGTTGGTGTGGGATTAATCTCATCTAATTTTAACCAGATGCAAGTTTAGTTAGTCTACATTACTTGTCTAGCAAGCCCTAGTATCAGTGAAGAGATAGCATTTCAGGTAAATATACCCAAGTCAGATCTGAATCAGTGTAGTGACCAAAAAAAGCAAGGTATTCATCACAACAGGGCCCATATGGGCTATACAACACACCCCTGGGCTATACAACACCTCCAAGCTCTAAGCAGACACCTGGACACTGACTCAGTGCTGAACTGCACCTTGCTATCACTGGAGTGTCACTGGTAGCTGAAGTAACGGTCTTAATGATACCCAAGCTGCAATTACATTTGTGGACTCTGTGGAAATGTATGATAAGGCTTGTAGAATCAATCAATTATCTGATCTCACTTGCGTCTCCAAAGTCTGGCTTCACAGAAACAAGTTGTAATAGCCTTTCAATGTTAAGAGACTTGTATTCATAACATGCTTAGGAGCCTTTGTGGTGGTAGCTGAGTAACTCATCTTAAAGGCCGTTATTAAAATACATTTGTAATTATGGAAGAGTTTTAAAGGGAACCGCAATACAAAAATTCTTACACACTGCAAAACATATAAGCCTAGTCTTTATGCTACAGAAATCATTGTGTATACCTTCTCAATATTGTCACATGATATGACTGACTAAAAGAAAGAACCACCACACACGACTTGAAGACCTGCTCATCCAGCATAATTTCCACATGGCATTGTAACAACAAAAAAGTTATTGCTCCACAGAATTGTACTGCACATTGAAAGGTGAAGAAATAAAAATTAAAAAATTGTATTGATTATTTGAGTATTTGATTATAGGAAAAGAACAAATGCTTTATAAATTATCACAAAGGGTCATACTCAGTACAGGCTGAAAAGAACATGATGTGAGTCATGAGTGCCCTAGGATCTTTTAGTATTTTTCCTGCTCTTCAGAAGTGTGACTTTTTCCAAGGGTGGGCAGGGCTTCATTTCAGTTGACTGAGGCCAACAGCATAAACATATATTGAATCCATCATCAGGACTCTGTTTTAGCCAATGGAAAACAACAACAAAAAACAGATGCTTACAGATGTCCATTTAAGGAGGAACTGTATGGACCCTGTTTCTTTCTACTGAGTGTTAATGGACTCTAGATAACAAGTTAGATGTGCATGTCTACAGATGTCAACATACAGGAAGGTGAATCCTACCTTGAAAGTCTGAAAAGTCCTCAAAATATACTAGAGATTTTGATGAATTTCTGGTAATTGACTTCCCTTGCTTTCTTTCAGTAGTAAAAAAAAAAAAAAAAAAAAAAAAAAGCATCTGTGGGAATTGACATTCATGTGTTTGTGTTTTGCTTTTACATATGGCTACATCAAAGTGAAAGAGTGCTACACAATTCTCTCTGATTGACTATCGTGTAGAAGTATGGCAATTATGTACTACTGTGTGAAGCACAGAAAGAATGAGAGATGTAATCTGTCATCCAAAATTTCATGTTTTTGGTAAATGCTGTTTACAGTAGTTATATGTGTGAGAGAAAAGACAGTAGAGTCTTGTTTTCTCTCAGGTCCTATTCCATTTATTATACACACAAAGAAACTGTATTTATATAGAAGAGTGTCCTATATAAAGGAATTCTATACAAATACACAAAATAAGTAGCAACATGATTGTATTTTTTCCAGCCTAAGACTGGAAAATTACACTGGATAAAAAATCAATCAAGAACAGCATCTACTGGATTCCTCCTTCAATTCCATGAATATTGGTGTAGTAGAAAACTTCTCAATCAATTAATCCCAAATCCACATAATGTTTTTAGCTCTGAGCTAAATTTACACGTTTTAAGGAGTTGAATTGGTTTAGAAGTGCTGGTTTAATTTTCACTTCTCCAAAACATTTGCCATGCACTAATCTGAACAAAGTCAGATGACTTTTTACACAGCCAGGGCCATATTCTAGCTCCCCATTTTATGGGGATGAAACTAGAAGACTCGGTCAACCTTAAGGAAAACTGGGTTTTCAGGATCAAACTTTCCAGTCACAAATATGAATTACATATATTGCAATACTGCTGCTCTGTCTGTGAGACACCATTCCATACAATGCAACTGTACTATCTCATCCCTCTTTTCCTTCCACTCACACAAGACCTGCTCAAGCCTGGCACAGAGCTACGAGCACAATCCCTTCTTGTCTCCTCTCCAGCAAACACCAAAGCATGGCAGACTCACAGCTACCACACCAAATTTCAGAGTTTGAATCATACTTTGAAGCTTCAGGTTATAACCTCTCAAATTTCTTACCAGACCTGTCTGATGTGACTGTGAATATCCTCATACCCATTTAGCTATGAAAATAGTCTTATTTTCCTTCTTAGAAACAGGCCTTTACCTTCTTCAAAGCTCTCTAATATGTTAGCTCAGCAGGTTCAAGTTTTGTGATGTTACAATTCTGGCCGCATAATCTTCACATGTATCTTTATTTCAAACTTGTGTATTATTTACTGCAGTTTGTACTTCTTTCCATTGACATTATTATTATGTTTATATTGAAAACAAAGATATTGTCCAAACAAGCATTTACATACCCCAGATTATCTTGAATCTTTGTGTTAAACAATATTGTTTTTTTCCTCTTTCACATTGTAAGAAATCACTGTAAGAAAGTCTTAAGTGAGAATTAGGCCACAACATTATCAGAAAATTACTTTAAAAAAATAATGTTTTGGCTACTCAAAGTCTAAATGGAGGCAGAGTGCAAGTTGTAAAATCAAAAATTCACAAAGAAGCAGGAGAAGATGCTTAGAAATCTGTAGATATTGTACCTTATCACAGTCTCATGCAGCAGGGTGTACTTTGCCTTCAGCTCAGCTACTTTGGAGCCTGAGAGTTTTCCAGCAGAAAATAGCTATGGAAGGGAAACAGACAATTATGAAATCTTCTAAGCACTAATACTTTCATTATGCTGCAACTTGTTATAACTATAGCTGGCTGTCTTTTTGTTTATTGGGTCTTCATTAACATACCAAATTGAACACGCAGAAGAAAAAATGTTTATTTCTATAATAATTCAAAGCATAAATAAAATAACGTAAAGAAAGTGACTGTCATAACTACAGTGACTCTGAGTTTCTGTCTATATTAATATTTCATGATAATTCTGTCTTGACTTTGAACTGAAGCGCTAAGTCACCTATTGCCCACATTGATTCCCTGGGCATGGTACATACCGGATGGCTTGTATAGGTGAAACTCAGGCTCAAAGCCTGGTTTGTGCTCAACCATCATCTCCATCAGCAACATTGTTGTGAGAAGGAGGAGTGTGGCTCAAAGCAGATCATCCCCAAGCCCCAGGAGGCACTGCCATACCGAATGCACTGCCTTACATACCCAGGCAGGCCTTCAGCAAACATCAGAAGCAAGCAGCTCCACCTACTTAGTTCTACAAAAAATGTGTGTGAGCAGCAGCTTATCCATCTCTTGGGTGATTCCTCAGATGCCTTCAGGGCAGCATTTTGGCCCAGTGAGCCCGTCCTTCTGGTATAAGGAAGGAAATTAGGAAATTAGGTTGGACATTAGGAAAAACTTCTTTACTGAAAGTGTTGTTAGTCACTGGAATAGGCTGCCCAGGGAAGTGGTTGTGTCACCATCCCTGGAGGTCTTCAAAAGACGTTTAGATGTACAGCTTAGGGATATGGTTTAGTGGAGGACTTGTTAGTTAGGTCAGAGGTTGGACTCGATGATCTTGAGGTCTCTTCCAACCTAGACTATTCTGTGATTCTGAAATAAGGAATAAATAGGAAATAGAATAAGAGCCCAATTTTGCCATGGGGAGAAACCACAGCAGGAATGCAATACAATTTCCTAGGATATTTATTTAGAAAAACTTTCTTTCCCCTTTTTTGGTTACAAGTTAGGAGAATTAGGTACATTGAGTGAAAACACTTAAGGTGACCTGTCTCTATCAAAGTTGAGTTGTTTTTACAGAATCTGTAGCCAGACTTTTGGGGCAGTAAGTCAAATCTGCAACTTGTATGGGAACCTGCCAAAAAACGTGGTTGTGCAGATCTCCTGAAATAAGAAACAGCAGAACAGCTCCTGCACCACCAAGAAAAGCCTAACAGTCCTTACGTTTGACAAAGCTGTCAGGTAGACTCCTTTTCCTAAACTGAACTAAGGGCCATTTAAGAGACTCATATGTGGTCTATTCTGTAGATGCTGTTTCCTGAATACCCAGGAGAAAGTGTCCATAACTGGTCCTACAGTCAGGAAGCAGAACTCAAGTGAATATGCCAAAGGAAGTATATATTTTGTTGATTGTTATTTGATTTATTTATTCTAAGATTCCCTCCAAATTACTTCAGGATAGCAAGGAGGATTCCTATTTTCTGCAGGCCTGAGAAAAGAAAAGCAGATCTGGTTTTCATTTGTTTGAATGAGATTAAAGATAAGCAACTCTCAGATATTTATTTTGGCATTGTTTATGAGTTAAAGATGCTGTTCACTTAAGTTCACATTACGAACTAGCTCTGCTGTGAGAAAGAAAATATTACCCTGTCTCGACCCAGTTATTTCTTCGCCTCATGTGGAAGTACTGTTTTCCTTTTCCCATGCTCACCTCATTTATACCTGTGACTTCCAGTTCTTCTTACTGCTTCGCTTCTCACTGCAGACATAGGCCATATTTGACAATATTTCCATAGAAATAAATTTACTTGTCCTTTAATGTGTGTCTTTTCCTTTATATGCATAAGTTTTCTACACAACTTAACACTTAATGTCATGGTTCTGTTCAAAGCTAAGAACTTCAAACTACTAAGGCTAGTCCTACATAGTCTTGAAAACCCACGTAAGACAGGTTGTATGAATAGCATAACCAGCACATCAAAATGGGGCAATGTTTGTGAAAAGTATCATCACCATACAGTTCCCATTATCGTAACTTTATCTAGAGAACCATTAGAGAACCAGCACTGGGCTACTCTGATCCAAGGATTTGTTACTGAAGCCCAGCACAGTGTTTTCTCCAAGATTATTGGGAGAGCAGAAGGGAAAAAAACAGAGGAGAAGAGGCAAAGGTTTGAGAAGAATTAATCACTTGTGGAAGAAGGGAGGAAAAGTGTGAGCCAACTGCAGAAAAATTGTATTTGTGGTGATAAAACAGTTTGAGGGATGATGCCCCTGATTTATGGATATGCACTGCCTTCTGGCCTACTTTTCCCACATATGTAATAGTGAGTGATAATGATATGTAAATGAAGAGAAACTCAGAAGCTATGTTAGCTGAAATATTGGATGATCCCAACAATTCACTGAGTGCCTAGAAAGGGGATAGCAGATGTGACTACTTCCCTTACACATTTCTGTCATGCTGATGAACAGTAGATTTCCAGTCCCTGAATCCACTGCCTATTGATAACAAATTTAGGGATAAGACTGAAATGACAAAAGGTACCCACTTGGACCTGAAATTAAGGTTGTGCACAGTAAGTGGAGAATGAACAACAGCTGTTTTGCAAACAATACTGAAGACAATCTTCTTTTAGAGCCATTATTCAATGGACAATGTAAAGGAGAGAGTCCATGTTGCTTGCCATCACGAGGCCATGAAACATCCCATTTCCAGTTGGGATGACTTTGGTTCCTACTATCTAAAATGCAAATAGGGCCAAGAAATTGCCTGTCCCTCTATCTGCTGAAAAGGCTACCTGTAGCCCTGAAGTAAAGCTCCTTTTGTGGCCATGAATGTCCTCCAGCTCAATGACAATGGCAGGAGCAGGCAATAAGGAGGATGAAAGGCTCAGGCAGGAAGACTCTATTCTTGGTATATAGTGCATAATCATGCAGGGTGTACACATTGTACTAACCCGTTGTTAGTACAAGATTTCACAGAAAAATATTTAATAGCTGGGAAACAGCAAATTAGTTCTGCCAACTGTAGGTGACAGATGTAGGTGACAAGGATGAGCTAAGTTCTAATACATGAATGCGAACGCTGAAACCCAAACTTAAGTATGGATAGAGTCACAAAAGACAGTACAGCCCCTTTGTACCTAAATGCACCTCTTCTTGGACCAGCTTTAATGCTCTTACCTGCTTTAGGACTAAATTTTCACCATGTTTCCAGTAATTAAAGCGAGACACCTAAGTCATACATCCATTATTTTGCTATTGTGACTAAACACCTGTGATTGTTTCTTTAGAAACTTGTGACAACATCAAATGATAGCCTATTTGAAACAAGGAGTTTCACTTAAAAGACGGGAAACAAAAAGGCAAAAAAGATACCATTTAAATATACAAAAGACCTAAATCTACCCTTCATTACAAACCTTTACATGGGATTTACTGCTGAGCTCAGAACAGCACAAAGCCAGGTTACCTTCATTTAACCAGCAGAATTTTAGAATGTAGCATTCTGTCAACTAATTTTTCACTGAGTGTTTCTACCAAACTTCTCTTTCTCAGGAAATGTATTATCCCTGTTAAATCTCCTCATTTGAGCACAAACACAAATTACTGTACATTTCAGGTTTTTTTTCATCATATGCATTGCTAGATTGGGGGTTTACCCAATGACAAGACATTTCATGGGTTTAACTTTAGTTGAAAATGATCTTGCATTCAGGCAAAGTTCAAGTTTAAAGTACCTATTCAGTAACTATTCTAGCAATTTTTTTCTGCATAGCTTATTCTAAGAATATTTTACTCTTTATTACATAGTATGGAAACAAACACATTTGGCCTTCTTGGCTTGTAATCATAGACCTTGCATATCATCTGTCTGTGGGAACACGCTTCTGCCCTTGATATTCCATTCCAGGTCATCTCCTCACATATCTTTTCTATATTTCTGTTTACAAGGACAAACATCTTATGATGGAGAACAATATAATCCACTATCTATCTCTTTAGTCATCAGAATAGCATGTGGAAAACTATAATCTAAGGGCAAAGATCCAGAACAAATCTGCTCATGAGGATAATTTTTTACTTATATAAACCAACTTAATAGGGATACCTGCCAGAGTGAGAGTTATTTCATTAGCTCATGGCTGAAACATTGAATTTCACCATACAACCTTCAAATCAAAATACATATGAATTTGCCTTTTGATTTTGTTTACATCAATTTGGCTTTAGAAGAAACTGTTGAAATCAGAAGTGAAATCATGTCATTAACTTTGTGTGTCTGTGCTCACAATGGATTTTCTCCTGAACATTTGATAGGATATAATAGGTATTCTCTCTCTACAATTTAAATATATATATATATATTTATAAATATATATATATATATATATATTGGTAAGGCTAATACAATTAACAACAACAACAACTAGACTAATTTAGCTGAAACTTAAGGCTCTGAACTGACTAGTCAGTATACAGCTATAAAAAATACATTGTAGACAAATCCAGAGCAATTTTTAACAAAACTGAAAGATTTCTTTGCTTCTCAAACTCCATTGATTTGTACTAGGAATGGTTACTTATCTCTACATAAAACTGAAGAAAAAAATCTACTATTTTTTACTTTACAGATTGCACAGATAACACAACTGTGGAAGGAAAGAATATATTAATATACATACATCAATATGAAAGAACTTTTTGTAGTATCTTGCAAGAAAGAACAACTTGCATCAGGCTCTGTAATTCTTAGCTGAATGACTTGTGTGTATGCGTGTGAAGGGGGGAGGGTGGGGGTGAAGGAAAAACATGTATCCCTGTATCTGTATTTTCTAGACTTTACCTGAAAATACCGCCATGAGTCCCGATGGCCTGTTAATTTTGTGCAAATAGTCCTCCTCTTGTTGGCTCACAGACCTACTCTATTCTGAAATCGGGGACATAGGCTACATCTCTAATAGGACCTATAAAGAACTATGTTGTATGGTAGTAGTTGTACCTAAGTCAAGACTTACAATGGTGTAAACACTGAAAAATCAAGCAGGAATATGAAACTCATATATTGAATTTATGGATGTCAGTTGTCTCTCTAAACTACAGGTTTTGCATTTGGATCTCAGAGAAGTATATAAAATTTCTTGTAACCAGATGCCATAATACAAAACATTTGTACAGTTTTATTACTCAAGTTCAGCAGTAGATTTATTTAAATATCACAAGCTAAATTGGAACTGGAATTCATAAATATTTCTTTTTACCTTTATTTCTGAACGTTCACAATGGATGAGTCATATTTTCCTTTGAGAGTTTGTCTAATGTGAATTAGGCTCACCTTTGCCTTCACAGTCATAAAAGGCATGTTTTTACATATGATATGTAACACATTAATTCTTAAAAGGCACTAGAGACAAAGCACAAAACTTTTATTTCTCTACAGATAACTGATGCTGGCTGTGGACACAGATGGAATACAGATATTGCTGTTTTCTGCCACAATTCTTAATGATCTTAATTTTGTAAAAATGCTTGTTCCTGCTATATCTATCAGTGGTTAAACAAAATCTATATTAATTTCCACAATATTCATTATAAAAAGCACATAGAGTCATTAACACAACCTTGTTTTAAAATGCAGCATAATGCAAGTTAATTTCAAAAAATAATAATTGAAGTGGTTTAAGTGAATACTCAGTTCCCTGATGCTTTTCACCTCATCCAGAATAAATTTGATCTTGCGGACAATTTTTTTATATAAAATTATTAACAAAGCTTAGCAGTACATACTACTGATTTATACTATCAAAATATGGGTTTTCAACAAAGAAATTACAGTATCTCACATTTCATCCGGATGGCAAAATAAAGTTAATCACTGGTTTAAATAAGTGGTAGTCCACCTTACAACGATCCTGGTCTAGTAGCATTTATAAAGAAAGACATCAAATGTCAACATTTCAAAGATAAAAGTACCTTTAATATAGCCAGAAAGGAACACAGATTCTAATATGAGAAGGTCTTAATGATAGTTTGGAACTATCTGACTAGCACTCAATAAATGGCCATAAACGCACAATCTCCAAAGATAAAAAAAGACACTCGGAGCTAAAATATACTGTGGTTGAAGTGAGGTATGATAACAGCTGCGTCCATAAAATATAAGGAAAATAAAAGTAAAGACAGCTAAATTTACAATGCATATTAAAAACTGTATGCAATAGATGAAGTCAACCAAAGAAATCAAATAAAGCATCAGTAATCAATGTAGCTTGAAATAATAGTGATTTAAAACAAATTTTAGAAAAAGTAAAAGCCGTGGTTCGGGTGTATGTGTACTGCAACATCAATATAGTAAATTCTAAATTAAAGTTGTAGAAAATGCAAGATCATCCAATAATTAATTACTTTTTTATGCTTGAAACATAGCAGAGAGATCTGTACCTCCCAACTCATCACTAGAACAGGTAGAATGCTATTTGTTGTAGAGAAGGATGTAATGATGCTCAATTTAAATGGCACAAAAGATGTGAAGTTGCTAAAAGTAAACCTTTTCAAATCAGTCAGTCAGGTCAGAGCCCAATGTTTCTAAAAGGAATTAGCTAAAGAGCTCTCTGAGCATTATGCATGACTGAAGGCACTACATATGACAGGAATTCACACCTGAAAATAATTTTTTTACTCTGAAGAAGAATTCTAAACCAAGTTCATAATTGGAATGTAAAAAGTCATATGGACAAATAGTCTCAAATCAATCAATTCAATATTTATAATTTATAATTTGTATAAGACCATATGAAATAATAAACACCAATAAATATGTTACAAATTAATAATAATAAATACAAGCATTAATAACTATAATGTGTAAAATTAATAGATACACATGACGTAAGTCTGTATGGAAGTAGAATTCCTGTACAAGGTATTTAACGCCCCAGACATTCAGAAGAGATGCCTCACAGAGAACTATAATGTCTTGTATAAATGTCTTTATTAAAGTCCCCATATTCCTGTGAAGCCTAGCACCAAGAGTGTTGCCAAGATTATTCAAAACAAAACAAGAGAAAAAAAAAATCACAAAATGGTCCTTCTTGCACTAATTCCTAATAATTGCAACGTGGAAATTCAATGTAGAAAACAGAAAATATTACTAACTTGCTTTATTATTGGCTAAAATACTTGAGTTTAAACAACATATGTTTGAATAATATCTGAGTTAATTTTTAAAACAAACAAACAAACAAACAAACAAAAAACACACACACAAAAAAACACAAAACAGTATACTTTGGCAGCAGTGACTGTAGGTTAGTATTAGAGTTTCCAGGTTTTGATTTTCGGGAAGTAAGCTTACAAGTTAGTTCAAAGAAAGTTATCATTAGTTACTGTATTTGTGCATTCCTCAATGATAAAATAGCCAACAGTATTTGCATATGAACATTTCTAACTGAAGGTTTTGATCATTATTTTTGGGTTTGTTGCATCTGCATTAGCAACTTTTCTATTTAAAAAAATCTGCATGCAAGGCTAAGGTTCCATGTTTAAACAAGAAGTTACAGTTCATTCCTCCACCCCAAGATGCAGTCATAGTTCATTTTAGTGCTTGTAAGATCTCCTATTGCTGGGGTAAGTAAAATGGTAGTTCTCTTTAGTTGAACTAATGGTATACATTAAAAACAAGGGAAAGAGCAAATTTGAAACTGGAGTGTAGAGGTGGAAAAAAAGAGGTTGTGAATGACAATTGAAGATGCTTTTTTTCAGTTCTGTGTTAGTGCTCTGGAAAGAATTGAGATCACTTGGTTTTACTGGCAAGGGTGAATTTCAAGTCTGGATTTTGGCACATTGTCGGGTAAATATTCTGAAATTGTTGAGTCTTCCAGTCCCCATCTACATCAATTATACAGACCATATTTTGCTTTTCTCAGCTTTTCTTTCTCATTTTACAATTAACTGGGACTCCATATATTTTTAAACACACTCTAAATTGTTAGATCATCTGGGTAAACTAAAATAAATTTTTCTTATCTAAATGGAGAATTATTGGAAAGTTGGACTAAGATTTGGCTTCGAGTAGATGGTTGCTTGGAAACTTCTTTTTGCTTTTTTCCCTGTACTCCCATAAATGTAATTACATAAAAAGTATGAAATCATGTATCTGATTACTGGATTTACTTGTAACTTTCCCTTTTAGGTTTTCTGTTAATTTTTATGTTAATTTTATACTATTGTTACCTTCTATTGTTTTAGCTCTAATTAACTGATTAACTTGTTACACTCCATTGTGCATAATTTTCTAACCTTGTTACATTTTTGCATGTAAAAAATGCAAAAGCTTCACTATCTGAAGCTTTGTTTTTCTCACAGAAAAACAAAACAAAACAAATTTCTTTCCTTCAATCAGCCAGTCCCATGAAATGGGACTTATAGTATACTGCATAATTCTGTCATATGATAAAGATTGTGGAAAAAGATTTTGCTGAAAAGGGCAGGAACCTTTTAGGTCCAGGAATCCATTAATAAAACAGAAGAATACTTATGCTTAAATAACAAAAAAATCCTTCTGTTTAAATGGCTGTTCTCTACCCCTGAATAACTTTACCCAGCGTCAATAACAGCAACAAGTTCATATTTACTGTCTAATAACAGCTTCCCATCAGAACCCTCTTGAACATCTCTTGCAGAAAATTCCAAGACAAAGTGAACACAGTCTGAGGTTACATACAGTCTTTGCAGGATCCCAGAGAGCTCTTGCATATCCTTTCAGCTTGACTTCAGGTTAACTAGCCTCTGGAGAAAGGATTACAGTATTTTTTTCTGACACAGGAAGATGGATGTAGACGAGATGTTGATAAGAAAAGTATTTCAGAATAGGCATGTGAATTAAAACCATGGAAGGGAGAGGACCCACCTCGTAGCTCAGGTGCTCTTCATGTGATCAAAACTAGAGAAGTCCACTCCTAACTACATCTGCACAAGTATTTTCTCTATTTTAACAGATTATATTAAATGCTTTTTGTCAGACAGCTCAAAGCAATACACCAAAAAACCTCATCTGTGATTTCAAAACAGATTTTCTGTGACTCCAGTGTCATATAAGGAAGAACCATAAGAACTGTGACTTTTCTGGTTTTGAATTTCAAGGCATTTTAAACTGCTTTCAGAATTCTCCAGAAATGAATGAAACTAAGCCAAATTTTAAGCCTAAAAAGATTATGTAATCTGAATATTTATCTGAATATCTATCTCACATGTTTTAGAAAAAAATGCATCAAGAAAAGCACAGAAGATAAATATAGCCATCACCAGGAAAATAGTGATTAATATCAACTACTCATAATCTTTAAGAAAGTGAATAATTTGAAGGCTTCCTTGGAAAGGTTTAATTTCCACATTCCCCAAAACCTCTGCATTTCAGGGATGACGGAGCCAACACATGTTTCTAATAATGCTTGTAGATGTTGCAGAACAACTAATATGTATTCTGAGCTTTAGTGGGATGATGCCACTTTCCACCTCTTCATTCTGAGCTGTAGGTTGTTTAGTTACAGCAAGACATTGTAACCACACTTACTGTTATTTTAATGCATAGAATAACCCAATGTTTTATATATATACATATATATATTTAATTTTAAACATCTAAAGGTCTCCTCAAACAACTATTTTGTGTCATAATAGGAGACAACAGAAAAATATCCAGGGATTAATACATTTTATAGTTTGTGTATATACAGGATTTAAGTAGAGTATTAACCACTTGGCAAATGGTTCTTCTTGCCAGTCTGCCATGTGAGGTTTGGAATTTCCTCTCTCTGTTGTTTATTTGAAGAGCTTTTCTTACCCCCTTTGGATAATATTTAAATGCTTAAACATTTAGTGAAGAAAAAAGGATTAATGTTCCACTTTGAACAGAAAGTTCTGTATCTCTGTCAAACTTCCCTTTTAGTCCACAATGTTTGGACATTTACTATATTGCTCAAGTGTTTCTTAGTGTGGGGAGAAAGCAGCAGTGTCTCCCACTGACTTTTTAGGGGTTATGTCAATATTGTAGCGGGGAACAGGTACAAGCATGCTGAACCCATGCTATGACTCTTGGTTTTTATCCATATTGCTGTCTATCGGTCTCCAACTAATCCATTTCCTTCCTTAGGAGAAGTGAGCTAAGGATATTTGCTGGAATTTGGCTTCTCTGCATCTGTGTTTGATACCTCCAAATTATCTAGACATAAACTTGGACCCATGACAATGCACTAAGTGAACTGGAGCTTTGTCCTCGGGTTCAGTCCAAAGCTCAAAACAGGTTCATAACTGAGCTTGCACTTGTGCTAAACTCTGCAGAACGGAGCTCAGCTTGAACACGCACCACTGTCTACTCAGAAAATGTAAAGGCTTATCTGCTCTAGCTCTTTAGCATCACTGTTGCCATCAACTAAAACTGAGAGTGATAAGAGGAAGAAAAAATGCAGTATAATAACTTGGCTTCTAAATGGCTAAATAGAATGGTTTACATTGTTCTTGGTTTCCAACTGAAACTTTCCATGACTTCTCATTAATTTTGAAGATCATGTCCTGGATAATTCATTATGGGGCATCCAAAAATGAAGGAACAACAATGAAAAAATTATACAGGTAGTTATTTTCACCTTTGTGGCAATAGATTTATCCTAAAAACACAAGAAAACTGCCCTAAAAACTGCCAGTCCAGATAATGCAATATTTGTAAGGACTTCTATGACAATTTCACCTGATTTCCTATAAAAATGCACAGGACAATTTTTACTTTCCTCAATATTTTTGCCCCAGCTTTTGATGTATGCACCTCAGTACCACAAGACGATTCCTCAAAATACAAAACTCACTGCTGGAATCAGTCGCTAAGAAAATTTACATCGATGTTGGAAAAGGGATGAATCCTAAACCATTTAGAGCCAAACCCAACTCCAAGTGCATTAACAGATAATCAAATATAACTATTTTATGGTTCCTAGATTTGAAAGACACACACAAAAAAAGAAAGAAAACAAAACAAAAAACAACAACAATAAACAAGTTGTTTGGTTTTTATTTTTTTAAAAACAATTTAGAGAAATTGTTAAAGAGTAGAGTTAATGACAAGGGTCATACTTAACAAATGGCCTTACTTTTTACAGCAATGAAATTTGGTCCAATTTGTGACTGGAAAATTAGGTGAAAATTTCCACAATCCTAATCCCATTTTCTTACCGCTAAACTAGGATTTCTCACTCAGGCATTCTTTTGTAACAAAAGGTCAAGATCAAGCTCTTTTTAAATCATACTACTTTAGAAAACAGTTTTCCTGTAAAGGAAACAGTGTAATATCCAATTTGGCCATAGAAGGTAGGTTCCCTCCACATACACTCCAGGTCATTTGGAAAATTTAAATGTTAACGAATGAAAGCAATTATTTCAATCTTTTTATTTTGTTTGTATTTTCTACTCTGTGCAAAGCTGTTAAATATATATATTTAAGTCATTCTTTGAACTTTCCAGAATGTTTGTTTACATAGTTTTTATTATATAGTCATGCAAAAAATAAACTCCAAGTAATAAAGGAGAGGTGTAGAATCCTAGGAAAACTAAGGCTGGGAGGAACCACTGGATGCCATTTAGTCCAACATCCTTTTCAAAGCAGGACTTCCTTCAAAGTTTGAAAAGCTCTGTTTTTAACTTCCTGATGTTTTCCATGGTCATCATTTCCAATCCAAACACTTCAAACTACCTTTCTATTATCTCCTAATGTTTATGATGAGTTTTTAACAAGGTAACGTACATTTGTATAAAATCACATTTATAGGTAAATCTCATTTCCCTTATAAGTGCTATTTTTACAGGAACAAAAAAAAAAAATTCTAAGCTATTTTTGTTTGGAAGCTGAAATAATGCAAAGAGATTTTTTTGTATGTCATGAATTGATTCACAAATTTGGCCCTCTTTGCTATTCCAGGAAAACTTGAAGTGTCATGAATAAGAAAATAGTTTTAAGTATAGCATATATTTTTTTTCACAAAGTAAAAAGCATAAAATTTATGTTTCCTTTAACTTTATCACCTAAAGGAAAGTGACTTGGTTGCATTGGTTCCAAATTAAAAAAGACAGTAACTCAGATGAAAGTCAAGCACTAAAAAGATGAGCCTGAAAAATAATTGATAACTATTCACTTTGTTTTGACATGGAGTCTTTTATACCAACAGACCACTGAAAGTCTCAGTCTACTACAAAGTATTTCACATAGAAAAGCTATATAAAGATGATGCTACATAAACCAGACAACAGTGAGTGAGTGGGGAAAGCAAAGGCATACATGGAACACATTAACGTACCCAGTTACAATAGATACAGCACTATATAGCCGTATTTGGGATTTCTACAGTTTTGCTATTTTAATCATGGATGGATCAGCCAGACATCCTTTAATGAAAAATAAACTGCTGAAAAGCCTTCTAAAGCTAAAAATTTATAACTAGGAAAAATAATATCATGAATTCATTCCCCAGGCATAGTTCATAACAGGAATTTGTACCCCAGTTCATAGGGGAAAGAAGTCCCTGCATGGAAAATATCAAAATCAGCCACCATAGAGATGATACAATGGGTCAGAAAACATTGCCTCCAGTAGTCAGTTGTGTCTCACATGGCTCAGTAACAGGGGGGATACAAGACAAGAAAGGTAGGCATCTCAGGGAAGGAGACAGGTTTCTTGTCTACTTGTCCATAGGTCTTGAAAGGAGCATACAGAGCATCCAGTACAGTCTCACACCAGCGGGTTTTTTTTTTTTTGGAGCAGGGTTTTGCAGGAATCAAAAGGGAATTTTCCTGAGAAGACAGCAGGGAGAGGCCTTTGTCTTTGCTGTCATCACAATTAGAGTGCATTCTAGTTTATTTTCCCTACATACTCGACTAACCATGAGGTCTTCCATGGCTATAGATAAATGAAAATATTCAGCAGTAAATTCTAGATTTTCGTGAGGCAGTTCTGCAGATGTTGTGGAAAAGTAAAGATATAGAAGCTTAGTTTCATGGCTCTCTTTCTTCTTTAAGAATATGCTCCTTGCCTTGACAGAATGAGTGTTATTCTCTGGCCACATTAATCTGGTAAGATATATTATATTTACATTTGCTTATAAAATATGATTTCTACTGCTTATACTCCGTCACTATCATCTTTTTGCCTGTTATCAGATTTTATACATAAAGTGAAGACCAATTTAATTAGGTAAGGGAATATATGTTGCTACTAGATCTCTGTAATCTGTATCTGAATAATATCAAGTATTAGTATCAGTAATAATATATAATATCAATAATATTCAATAAAGAGTAATATCAAATGGAATAGGACTGCCTGCCTTTTTGTGCTCTGATTTGTTCTTCTAGACACATGAGGGAGTGGAATAGGCAGTAATAGGATCTAGCAGGCTACATAAAGACTGCTTTCATAAAGAAGGACTACTGTATTAATAAAGAAAGCAATTAATCAAAAAGAATCTTAAATCAGAATATGTTTCTAGTAGAGAGTTCTGGCATGTATCCCACATTGTGAGAAAAACTGAAGATGAATCTATCTACTTTTCGTCTCCTTTCCCAATATCCTGTGTCCACAGAACCACTGAGGTCTAAAAACCCTATCAAAATATTACTGCAGAAGTTGAATCTTATCACCTCACACGTGCTTCAGGTTTGTTCATATCTGCTATTCAAATTGCTTAAATAAACCCCAATATTTTGTAGCAACTCTGCTGCAGGAGATGCTAACTGCCAGCACAATGCCAGAATCAGATGGCAAGCTGTAGTGTTTTGTCTTAGTCACCAGTTAAATGAACATCTGCCTGCAGTCTTAACTTTCTTGTTTTCTATTTGACCTACATTCCATGATATGCCAGAAAAAAACCCTGCTGTAAAAAATCATGGGAAATGGTTTGTTCTGCATTTGATAAACGTTGAATAAACAGTCCTAAGACAAGTTTGTGAAACAAAAATATATTACTTCTTTAACCTTGCAACCACTGGGTAGCTCTGGGAACAGAATTAAAATCTTCAATAGAATTTGAGGATATCATAAGCTCTTGGTTGTTTTCTTTATCTTTAGGAAAATATGTCTGTAAGATGAAGATCTCTTGTCAGTCAGAAAATGTCTCTTTTTCCACAGAAGGAAAAATAAATTTTTAAAGAGAAGACTAGAGGAGACTAAAAGCTACAAGAAGGAGACCTTTAACCAATGAAAAAACCTTGACAGAAGATTCTCACTTGTGGTCATCAGATATTATTCAGTTAGACCCTTTCACAACTGGGAAAACAAAACAAAAAAAAAAAGTGTTAAAGGTTGCTTATAAATAAACTCTGCAGTTCTCAGTTTTGATCTGGTCCTTTTTTCTGCTATTTTTTGCTTCTGCCATTAGTTAAGTTACATCAGTATATTACTGTGTAAGATTGCTGAGTGGCCCTTCTAAGGTCAAGGACTTGTGAAAATCTCAGTTTTGAAAGTTGCTTCATTTATCCTGAGGAAGATAAGAGGCACGGAGCACAAAGAAAAGGCTATGGCATGCTGTTTTGAAGAAAGAACAGAAGTGAGCCAAATTGTTGAGAATGGACATTCCCTGACAGAATGGGAAGAAAGACTGGTCCTCAATTAAAAGACTTCTTCATATGGGAGAAGCATACAGATACTTGATAAAGAAATGGGTCCTTCAGGCTCCAAACAGACTGCTGATAGCATAGCAGCAGAACATCAGGTTAATAATGAGGACAATAGCAGAGTATCTCAAGACTACAAAAATCTTACCTAAAGGAGGAAGTAAAGATACCAAAACAAAGGGATATGAGGGAGCAAGGAATGAATGTCTGAAGGCAAAGTGTTGGAAAGGCTTAGACACCTCATGTTACTATCTCAACTTTATTTTCTTTGGCATTTGGCATAGCTAGAAATTTCTGCCCTTCCTGAAATCACTCAGTTCTGATGATACTTCCAGTGCAGCACAATAGTTATATAATAATAGTTGATATGCATTTAAACATTTCAAGGCAACTCATAAAATGTGGTCTGAAAAATATAATTATTAATTTTATGGATACAAAAGTTTGTCCAATCCTAGGTCACACAGCAGATAGCAGAGCTCTTTTTAAACTGAATGAACAACAGTGTGTGTGGGGACTATGGTTTCACAAATAACAACGATTCAGGAACTCCATTGTATTTTTAAAGCTCCTCAAAAAAGGCTGGTGTAGCTTTCCTCAGTTTGGCAATAGCAGCCATACATGGGAACAAGGCTCTGTAAATACCTGATACAAAAACATAGGTTGCTATCAAGCAGATTAAAATTTAAACATTTTATTCACAAATTAAAACTGTGCATTTCATCAACTGCTAGAAACATTTCAGTTTTATTTCTATTTGATGCATTTTTAGCAAAATCAAAGTGATGTCAGTGACCTACACCTGCATTGCAGTCCAGGGCTGATCTTTCACCTCACTGTTGGGGAGCTGGAGAAAAAGATTCAAAACCATTTCCCACGAAAGTGCTCAAACAATAGTACTATGGGAGCATCTGAAGGAATTCTTGTAGCAGGTTAAACAAGTAGTTGTTGTTTTGTTTGTTTGTTTCTTTTTGCCAAGCCTCCCTCCTGCATTATCAGTATTTGCCTGTGTTCTCTATAAAAACTAGTAATATTCCAGAGATCATGAATTATAGAGTATGTGTGACTAACGTCTGTTTAATGTTTAATCTGTAGTATGCGTAACTTCAAATAGAGTTTAGGGAAATATATCATTCAGATTGGACTAATTAAAGAACTAGTGTAAATATCCTTTACTCATGCAAGTTATTTGACCTTTGACCGAGCTATGAATGCACAAAAACATGTCCATTCAGCCCTACTTTGTGGCAGAAGGAAAAATCATTAAAACCATGTAGGCACCAAGTGAGAATGGTAAAGGTTGCTTAGAACAGAAATGAGGAAGTAGATGAAAGCAGTCATCTACTGCTAAGGTATTCTGGGTGATTGGATTAGCCATGCAAAGTACATGATTAACTCTTGCAGCTCATAGAAGGCACAATGAAAAAGAAAGAAAGTAGGAGCTGAAAATCAGGAGTACAAAAAAGAATGCTGGGCCCATCGGAGCACTTTCCTAGCTCCTAGCTGGGCTTTAGATCTAGAATTCGTGGCATGTTTCAGAGAACCAGTTCTTGCACTGGGTTTTCTGGACAACTAATCCAAGAGTTAGGATCCCAAGCATTGAGGAGGGGGGGTCTTATCTTAAGTTCCCTTACTTTCACTTCAAAGTGTTCAATGACCAGTTCAAAGAATCAGATAACAATTAATTTTAACTTTGTTGTCCCATAGAATTCATGAATATTCCTGATAACTGTTCTAAACAGTGGTAGGCAGAATAGGGAGAAGAAAGAGCTGTTCATCCTCTTCATGTCTCTGTCCTGAAAAATGGAAGCAAAACTATATGAATTTCAATATGCTGTGGGATTAAAATAATTTTAATGTATACATTTATTCAATTTTATTAAAAAAAAAGTTTAGAAAGAAGGGGACTTGATGTGAGTGAAGCTATTGTTCTGATAAACCTCAAACTGGGAAGGGGGTTGATTTTCACCTTCTCCACCTGCTGTGGTAAAACTAGAGTCTGGTTTTCAAAAACAATTTTAGAAAATCAGATGTTAAGAAACAGATGTTAGAAAACAATTATAACACAGTTAAGTAATTTTCCCCAAAAGAAAGTCCATGTACAAGAAGAAACTAAATAAAACTGCATAAATGATCGGCACACATGCATTTCATCATTTTGCCTACATACACAAGTTCTGAGTCAGGAATAATCACTGAAACATGTTACTTCTGCCAAGCACTACCTACTTTGCTCTGCTATTAATATCACTTGTGATGCAAGCACTCCCACCCATTTCTGAGAACAGTGCAGGCAGTCTGATAACTCACAGGCTTCAAGCTGCCCTTATAAAGTTGTTCCACTTTTGCATACTTCCTCATAGTGCTAGTTTCTCTGCGAAGATGAAGCTGCTTGTTTACTTAGTCTTGCTTAAGACAGCTCTCCTGGCTTTAACAAATGTCTTTGCAGTTGTTTTAGAAGATGAAAAGGATGCTAAAGAAGGAATAATTACCGGTACTTGTCCTATAAAGCTCAAAACTAATGGGGATTGTGATGAAGGAGAGGATTGTCCATATCAGATAAATCTGCCTCCAATGACTATCCAGCTACCCAAACAATTCAGGCTGATTGAGAAGACTCTCAAAGAAGTACAGACCCTTAAAGAAGCAGTAAACAAGCTGAAGAAGTGTTGCCAAGATTGCAAGCTGCAGGCAGATGACAACCAAGAAAGAGACAGGAGTAATGAATTCCTGCCACCTAATGCAGAAACTCCAGCAGAAAACAGTGAAATCCAAGACAACAGAGTAAAGGAACTGCAAAGCAAAGTGAACAGAATGGCAACCAGCTTAAAAAATGCAAAGAACCAGATTCAGACCCTGCAGGGTCGTATAGAGAAGATGAGTCTCCTGAATATGAACAATGTGGAACACTATGTTGACAGCAAAGTTGCTAATTTGACGTTTGTTGTGAACAGTCTTGATAACAAATGTTCTTCTAAGTGCCAAGCAATGCAACCAAGACCTGGTATGTAAATCTGTTAATTCTTAATGCCTGCATAAGATTTCTGTGAATGTTACAAATATTAGGTAAAATAATTTAAATGTATTTTAAGCAAATAGCTGTGCTTTTAATTTCACAGGATAAGCGTTTGCCCTTTTACTGCTTATACTTCTGTACAAGATTTCAGCTGCCACTAGAGGGTTACTGAGAGCTGCAGGTGTTCAGTTCCTCCTAGGACCGAACCTTACTGTGGCACTTAAAACACAGATTGTTAGAGGACTGATTTTTTTGCATTTTAATAAGTAAACATGAAAAAAAAGATATTATTTTACACCCTTGATTAAGGATGTCAAACAGTTAGATATATTTTCTCCTTGGATGACAAGGGGCAAATGTACTCTTTAGGTATGACTTATAAAATTGCACATTTTTATTCAATGTGAAATTGCAACTATTCAGAAATGGTCTGCAAGTCTTTACTAAATATCAAGTTAATCAAGCAAAAAGTTTAGTTTTTAAGGGTTGGATAACACAATATTTTTTTTTTTCCATCACAGTTAATATCTGAAAGGCTTGGCTAAAAAAAAAAGCTTATTAACAGTACTTCTCAAGTGGGTAATATATGCACCATCATTTTAACACTAAACAGTTAGTACAAACCCAATATACATACAACATAAAATAGAAAACAGGTCTTTTCACTGACAAACTTTTTTTTTAAAAAAAAATGTCCTAATTAAAATCAAGAAACAGAACAAATAGTTTCTTTCCAATGTTATTTGCAATTAAAGGAAGACTAAAATATTTTTGTAAATTCATAAAGTTTTTATACCACATGTAAGAACCTCTGCAAACAAGAACAATTCACAAGATTGTAAGTGTATTGTAACACTTAGATATCATACATATGAAGGTAGAGGTCTCTACAGACCAAGCAGAGGCAGATCAGAAGGCATCACAGTTTAAGCCTTTGTTGCTTAGCATTCAAATTTAAAATGAGACTATTTTTCTGTCTATCCATACTAAAATTGAAGGTTCTGCAGATGGTACAGTGTATGTACAGGTGAAATTCTTCAAAGTGTGAAAAGAGCAAATGAATAATAATAAAGGTAGTGATTATTCTGTATCAACAATCAGCTTCAATCAGATGTAAGTCAGTGTAAATCAATTACTCTAACTCAGATATAAAACATTCACAGAAAGAAGTAATGGTGTCTGCTACACTGATGATGGGCAATGAAGCCAATTCATGCACAGTACTTCAGGATGAACTGAATTCATTTTAGATGTCTCACATTTTTACTGAAATGTACTGTTTTACTGAAAGGTACTGTTCATAGCATATGAGAAAGTAGATGTTCCTTATGTTTTAGAGCAACTGATGTCTAATAGTGTTTGTAGCAACAATATACATACCATGACAACAAGCAAGGGTAACAGCTACATTTTTTCCCATATAGGAGGAGCTGTTCCTGCTTCTACTGAAAGTAATAGCAAAACTTTAGTCAAATAGAAGTTGGATTATAAAAAGCATTTTAGCTGAAATGAATATTCTCTGTCAATGTCTGCTCTGAAACTTAGTCCACAGAAGATCTTAAACAAAGTACAATAGATTCTCATTTATTTGACTGAAGACTTAGATTTTGTTTTTAAGCCTCTGATTCCTATACTTTACACTTCCATAGATGGCCAATTTTCTGTACCAGCAATCCTGAGTCTTAACCCCTGCTGTAGCCTGAGAACGATTCTCCCTTTCAAGAAGTAGTTCAATTATTTAACTTTTTCTGGAAAAAAATATGCAATTGAAGTCTGCAAATGAGCATGCTTATCAGTTCAAATCTACAATAGAAAGGAACATTGTCAAAATGTTTTTGACTCAGCTCAGAACTTCTGAGAGCTATCATTTATTTAGGAACACGGAATTATATAACAATGCTTTCTGAATGCTGTTGAATGCTGTCATTGCTACGTTAATGATCAAAAATGGATTTTGACTCTGCAGGAAACACCTGGGGATATTTTTCTTTTGAGTAAAATAGTGCACTGATGAGGGGAAAAAACTGCATTACTGGTAGATGCTAAACCTTTTTCCTTACTTTAAAGCCAGCAATGCCACATACACAGGAAATCTCGTCACTTTTCTAGCTGCATCTTTCTAGGAATCATGGTATTACTACAATAGATGAGACAGTTCTATCACGTTTTTCCAGCTTCCTAAAAAGTTGTAAAATTAAAACATGAGAAATTCCTAATGATGTAATGTTCTGTATCAAATGGTGGCTATTGAACATCAGCCAGCTTAAAGTCATTTACCTACGAACAAGGCTTTTTCTCTGACATACTGCCAAATGAAGGTTTGAATTATCGATACAGCATGATGGTATATATTGAAATAAAAATAAATAAATAATATAGGTGTTAAGGAAGGGATGAAGAAAAGGAGAAAAGGGAAAGAAGTGCCCCTCTACTAGACAGTTCTGATACAAAAAAAAAGTAATTTAAATGGTTTCTGGACAGCCATCTGATGCAAAGATCCTAGGTGGTATCTATATTTCTCCAGTGGAGAAAAAAAGATAGGAAAAAAAATAATTAAAAAAAGGTTGTCCCTAGAACTGAAATTGCCATAACACTATTTCCTCTCTAGAGTGTCTCCAATCCAAAAGGCTGAACACATGCTTATATGGAAAGCTCATACAGCTTTCTTGGGCTTGACTCATTACATGTACTAAAGGCAAATACAAGTCCAAAATGATGGCACTATAATGCACAGCTTTAATTAATATCTGACTTTTTTAAACAAAAACTGCAGAAATAAGGCACTCGGTAAGAAAAAGAGCCTATTCAAAGCACAAATAACAGCACAATAGAGACTGCACCGACTTTAATATGCTCTGTAAGCTACATCAGTCTGGATAAAAATTTTGCTTTTTTTAAAAATTGATCCTATGTTTCTTTTAACACTCTGTTTTTCCACCAGTTATGCAAATAATGCAGAGAGACTGTGCAGATCTTTATACAGTAGGCAAAAGGATTAATGGGATCTACTACATTACCCCTGACCCCAGAAATAACAGCTTCCAAGTTTATTGTGACATGGAAACACAAGGAGGCGGCTGGACGGTGTTGCAGCGGCGTCAGGATGGTAGCACCAACTTTAACAGAACGTGGAATGACTACAAAAATGGCTTTGGAAACCTGAGCAGGGAGTTTTGGCTGGGGAATGACAAAATTCACCTCCTGACAAAGAGCCAGGACATGCAACTGAGAATTGAACTTGAAGATTTCAATGGTATCAGAGAGTACGCTAAATATGAATATTTCTATGTGGCCAATGAGTACCTGAAGTACCGTCTAAGCGTTCACGGCTATAGTGGTACGGCAGGAGATGCCCTTCACTACAGCAGGCATTACAACCATGATCAAAAGTTCTTCACAACTCCTGACAAGGACAATGACAGGTATGCCTCAGGAAACTGTGGGGCATACTACAGCTCTGGCTGGTGGTTTGATGCATGCTTGTCTGCCAACCTCAATGGCAAGTATTATCACAAGAAGTACAAAGGTGTTCGCAATGGAATTTTCTGGGGTACGTGGCATGGTGTTTCGGATGATACTCCCAGTGGATATAGGCAAGCCTTTAAATCAGTAAAAATCATGATCAGACCCAAAAGTTTTGTGCCTTAATGCTATACCTTCTCTTAATTAGTTTGCTTTGGATTGCACTCAAGATGATACTTACTCAGTGTTATACTCAGAATTCATATATTCAATTATGTTTGTTGTAACATAGTTCTAGACAACATATTTCCATGGTGTTGCCCATGTAATTTTCAAAGACAGCATGAATGATTCTGAAAAGTTGTTGCTAACACTTAGCATAGGTTAAGTCTTGGTATTGTTATGTAAATGTTCTAAACATTGCTTTTGGTGCTTTTACTGTATGTGATACATAAGATTTTTAAATAGTCTTCTACAAGTTGTGTCTGAATGAACATTCACATTTTTACCTGAATATAACTCAGAGGAATATCTGAAAACATAGAAATTTATTAAACACTTAGAATGAAACTTTGTACCTCTGATACCGTCCAACTTTTTGTATCATCTATCCCTCACAATTTCAAAGATACACCATGGGAATGTCAATATAAATTAGGAAAAGTGCAATATAATATTATTTTTAAAATATTAGGGAACAGAGGGCCACATGGTTTGCTCAAAGACTCAAAAAAACAAAACCCTTGAATAAAACTTCGAAAATGAAGATGATTCCTCAAATCTTATTCCATTTATCAAAGATTATTTAAACAAGTTGGTGAAAGAATTGGGTAAAAGCAAGTGGAAAAAATGCACAGAGCACATAATGAAAGATGACCTCCTTGCTCATTTCAATGCCTCTGTTCAAGCTCAATGTCCTTTTCATCATTTATGGGAGAAAGGAACTGTTACATAGCTCATTGCAGATTTACGTAGGTAGGTGGACAGGTAGGAAGACATATCAAGAATACATGCCTTTGTATTAATGCCTCTAAGTGCATACCAAAAAAAAAAAAAAAAAAAAGACTTTTAGGAAAAAAATCTTTTAGGTAAGCAAAACATTATAACATGGCTCCTGTAGAGACTCAAGCTCTTATTTATGTAGTTCTCACTCTATGTACCATTAGACCTAAAATTATATGCAAGATGATAAATAATTTGTAATACAAGAAGATTGTGTTCTCCCCATTTTCTGAGCATCCCTTTTGTAATCAAAGAAACTTGAGTAATCTATTGGCCATTAAAAACAGAAAAGAGACTAAGTGAAGGAATATTTTCTTCTAAAATAATAACAAAAGAAACTTAATCAACTTTTTATATACTTCAAGAAGTGCAATTGAAAGACACATTATAGCTCACATAGATAGCAAGCACAAATTTGCATACACGTACCTATTGCCTACACTAGAAAAGATGTCTCTATAATCACAGTGATTAACATTCTGAGAGGAGATGTAAATTTTCTTAGCAAGAGATATTTAGCTAATACTATGTAGCCAATACCAATTTTGAGATGCAGACAAGCAATTCAAAGACACTATTTCTTTACCAGTAGAAGTATGGTCTTTGTTGGCATAGTCTTTTTGGTTAAAAGAGACATTTCTTGGCAATGATAAGCAACAGATCTGTGCCAACAGAACTACAAGCACACACCTGACCGAATACTTTACAAGTAAGACCTTTACTGTTTTTAAGATGATAACCAAAACTGTCATGGTTACAAGTGAGAAACAGTGGCAATTTCTAGATTATAGAATAATAATATATATATATTTTAAGGGAGTAAATACTTTGAAGGAAGTGTAATTTGGTTTTATACATTTCAATTTTAAAGGTTAATGGAAAATTTAATGTAAGATGTATAACCTTTGCTTGAAAACATTGTGAAGTCATAGAATATTTATTTTAGGATAAAATGGATAGTCTAAACAACAACAAAACAATTTATGAAATATTGGTTAGAAGAGCAAATATCTAATTGCATATGATTATATTTAATCATTTTGCATGAAATGCACAATTTGCTCCCATTCATTATATGGTAACTAGATAAGTATGACTTACAGTACCTATAAGCTTCTACTTGAAAATGTCTTTTTCCTGCTAATTTGTTGGAAGGGAACCTATTCATTTTTTTTATTTTGCTTAAAGAAAACTTTGTAAAAAAGAAATTTTTAACAGAATAAGCAAATGCGACTAATACCACCTACAAAACCCTTGACCAAACTCTTAAAGAAAAAAAAAAAAAAAAAAGGGAAGAAAAAAGAAAAAAAAAAGAAAAAAAATGTAAAACCATTGTAATGTTGTTACACAAATCTGCATACTACCTGCCTGGAACTGTTGTACCTGAATCTCTATTGATGTATACTAGTTTTACAAAGTGTAAGTCCATGTATTTTCTGCAAGCATTATTTTGTTTTTACTTATTGTAAATAAAATTGTCACATTGTTAAAGCTGTAGTGCTGTCATAGATTTTTATGAAAGAAAATTCAATGAAGACTAAGAAGAAAATTCTCATAAATTGTTTCTTGATTCTCTGTAAAAAATGAAGCAGTAAGAAAACACGTGTATAGTGTATACATATATATATATGTAACGTAAAGCATATAAAACTTAAATGACCAACAAATAGATCTATGTGACGTGAGATTTATGGAATTGCTGGTAACAACAGCTCTTAGTAGATCTATTTTATGACTCTTCAGCTGTCAAATAATACAAAGACTGAAATCTCAGACATCTTTTTGAGAGTATTCATATTTTGGAAGAGAAAAAAATTAATTGCCCAATCAAGAGTTTACATAGAAGTTTTAGCATCAAAGAGGAGAAACAACTCACATGTTTTTTACATTACACAAAACCTCTCAGATAACATGCAGGTTTCATCAATATGTGAATAGAAATAACAACCCAAATTAAACTATACAATTTTATATACAAACCAAAGCACTCTGCTTGAAGCTTACTAATTCAAAACATGCTTTTTAATGTACTGAAAACATCTATGTAAGAAAGATGATCACATGTCAGTATGTGTGGTTTTGATCTTGTTAATATTCAAACTGTTAATTTCAGTAAAAAAGATTGCTAACAGTGGGTTTGCTAGCAAAATTCCTATGGATTGTTTCCAAAAAGTAAAACACAAATCCATCTGCTCAATGTGATCAGCCAAGCAGACTATAATGTCTTGGCTTTCCATGCATTGTTTAAACAAACAAACAAACAAAAAAAATATCAGAAAAATAACAAAACACAAAACAAAAACAGAGAAGAACTGAAAAGAAGATTTGAAAGCATTTTCTGATTTTTATTTTTTTTTGTCCTTTGTATGCAAATATGTCTCCTTAATGGTGTTTGTTTTTACTGGGGCGATGGGGGGAAGACCGATGCAGTCAGCTCAGATACCTATTTAAGAGTTATGGACAACAGCTAGTTTGGCATGGAAAATAAATTTCACTTTTCTGATTATTTTTTAAAAGAAATTAAGATGGTTCTCAAACCCACACTCAAAACATTGTGTTTATGACCTAAACCAAAATCAAGCAAAAAATAAAATAAAAGCACCAAATTTACTTAACTTCTATGACACATAATCCATAGAAAAATCAAAACAGCAAGAGTGTTTAAGTGTTCAAAAAGAACTAAATACATAAATACTGCCTTACCAAAAAAAAAAGATGAAAAAAGAAAAGAGATTAAGAGATTCAAAGTATTTTCATCAGTGTGTTCTCTCCTCTTTTTTCCAAGAGACAAAAGAAAAAAAAAATATTTGTTATACATGGGCCTGAATACATGGACATAACTGTCAAAGCAAAACAGCTGACCAACACCATCCACAGTCCCTGATAAATGCAAGCATTCCACCTACTAAACTGATAGGTTACATTCACAGCTTTCATGAAACTTTTATGGAGTTATAATGCCTCTGCCAGAAGTGAACTTGGCCATCAGCCTCAATGTTAAGCAGAAACAGAAAACAATGCTTTAAGATGATGTGTCAAATCTAACACTCACACAAGTCAGGAGAGTAGGTTATGAATCAATATTATTTTTTAAGTTCTTGTTCACCTTTTATTCTGATCTCAGTAAAAGAAGAATCAATTTGGAAAATAATAATTGGATAAAAATAGCCCCTATTATTATTATGTTTACACAATCAAGACAAACTGTAGGTCTAAATAATGGTACAGTTCTACCCAATCAGTATGCCAACATTCAGAAAGAATTACACAGGGGAAAAAGTAAGTGTGTTTTAACTGCTGTTTTCGAAGCAATTGCACAGAGTTGATGACTTGTATGGAGAATTATAATCCACCCTGAGAAACAAAAATTCTCATCTCTCTGTGTGGGCAGAGAAAAAGAAAGTCCCTTTGCTTACCTCTGCAGCTTAGCCTCCATGTGCTAAACCAAAAGATAACAGATTCTTCTTAGCATAGATCTTTAAGGTTGTGTTCGTTAAGGAGGATGTGAACACAGTTTTTTTTGAATTAAAAAATGCTTACTGGTCAGTGAGCATTGCTCTGGCTTCCACATTGTGCTGGCAGAACCGCTGGCAGAACCACCATAAGCAAAGCCTGGATATATGCACAAGGTTGCCCTGGTTCGCAATGTCAGGTCTCAAATAGGTATTTTGGGTGAGAAAAAGGGGAAAGAAGGAGATAGTTTCAGAACATAAGACAATAATATGCTTGTCTTTTTAAGTCTCATGTGTCTCAGAAATTTCTGAGGCACGACCGAAGCACAAGAAAACACTGCAATTACAGGTTATTCCTTCTCCCAGCCTTCAGGGGCTGTGTTTCCTCTACGTGGCACAAGATTTGTACCTGATAGCATAGAAGAAACAACACATTGTAAATAGTGTTTGCTTTCAAACATACTTTTTAGAAATGAAAAGAAATGCTACCTGCTTTATGATAACCTCAATATATCCAGCAGATTCCTGGCTTGGTTTATGCTCAATTTCACCTTAGGAAAAGAACCTCTCGATAGAAAGAGCATATTACGCTGGGTCTGCTCTTCCGCCTACTGATTAAAGACATCTGCAACTTCATCCCACTCCTTTACAGCTTCTAACAGGAATTACCACCAATTAGAACAATCAAGTTTCCCATCACAAACGCTAATCAGATTTTAGCATTCATTATGCAAAATACTGCTTGCTTGCTGAAAGCTGTTACAATAAAACACAGACTCTAGGTTACAGCCACATTATCATCCCTAGCTCACTTTCCAAGTGACCACATCAACAAAGTAAAAAATGTTTATTTAATTAGCAGTTAGATTCCTGTGGGTGGAGGCAACATCTGTCTTTCCCGTCTGTGCCAGCATATTAATATAGCTTTTCTTGTCATGCCAGGAGACTTTGAAGCATGTAACATGGAGTGTGCCAGGATCAGCTTAAGTTTGAAAATGTTTGCGTTCAACAGCTGTGTTAAGATTTTCACATCTTTATTACAGCCCATACACCTTTGGAGTGTACTGAAGCAAATTAGCCACCGTTGTGGTTACGAAAAATCGATAAATAAATAAATAAATAAATCTATATTGGTCTATGAAGCTAGTTTTGTGTGTGTGTGTGTGTGTTTTAGGAAATTTTACATTTAAAGTTATATTAATGTTTTTGTTTAAAAATGAAAATTGTTTACATCTACCTTCTAACCTAAGTTAGGAGAGAATTAAAAACCAGCTTCTTAGCAAATAAAAATAAAATGGAAAGCCTATATTTTAAGTGGCATTGTCAAATATCAGAATGTCTTTGAAGAAATATATGAACTATTGAACTATTGGTTATTAATGTTTATATCTGGAAGCTAACCTTAATATAATAGCACAGATGAGTAAAAAAAGAGAAAAATTGAAAGTACCTTTTGCTCCTAAAACCACATTCAACCACTGAACATATGTATCATTTCATGGCCAGCTCTTCTAGCTAACAACCCCACATGAATCAGCTTCAGATGAGCAGAAGTGAAACTTGCTTGACATGTATGTCACTGTATTGTTCTGTCTTTGGTAAGTACAGAGACTTTGCTCTATGTTTCCAGTAGAACCGGGATTCTGGTTAATGTTTTTTTAATAGCAGCTTTCCACTTTTGATAGTAATGGGTAAGAGGTTCGTTAACCTCAGAAAAACTCCAAGATTCAAAATAGTGATGAAAAATATTCTTTGGTCACTAACGGAGAGTGTGGTGAGAGGCTTTCTGCTTCCCAATGGGTGGTGGCAATGCTTGGACACTGGCAAAAAGAAATGCAGTGTGACAGTGAAAATTTCCATTAAAAAAAAAAAAAAAAAAAAAAAAAAGCAGTGCAAATGGAAGATTTGGTGCTGGCTTCGAATTGGTTTCACAGTGCATTTTATCTTTGTAGGATACGGAGTGCACCAGTCTGCATTAGACCAATCAGAGAAATCTCGCAAAGGAGTTCATTCTTCTGCAAGTTCAGATTTAGCACATAAAGGGGCCGTGTTCATTAGCCCCTTAGAAAGGGATTATCGTGGTACCTTCCTAACAAGGTACCAGTTCACTGCATCTGGCAAATAGTAATGCACTTTTTATTCAGAAGTGAAGTATTTTACAGAACTAATAGCTCCCTAGAAGCACACACAATGAAGAAACGCATGATAAATATTGTAGAATACTTTTTCTGGTATTTTTTTTTAAAAGATGTACACATTTCAGAGAACTAAGAAATATCTTTCTAAGCCAAGAACATGCCAACAAAAGGAAGAGAAAGGAAAAGCACTCCATAGAAAAGCTCAGACATCACGCTTGGTTACAATCTAACGAGAACTGCTGGCATTATACTAAGTGAAAAAGGCCTCAAATTAGGGGAGCTACCCTCCCACCATCTGATTTCTTTTTTTTTTTTTTCAGAAAAATATGAGGTTATATCTAACTGAAAATCATTAACCCCACGCAGACTGTTTTATTTCTAATGGTGTATACTAGAAGAAAACAGGATATGAGATAAGATACACAAGACAAGGAATTCAATTAGAAGTGTTAGAGCAAAAGTCTTTATTCTGAGGGCATAGCAACTAAGGCTAAAAGAAGTGGAAAGTTCATTTTGTAAATATATGACAGTCCTCTACCCAACAGAAGTGGAAGTATTGAGTTAGGTTGATGTCATCTTGGTAATAAATAAAAATGCTGGTGAAAAGAAGCAAGTCATGATGGACTGAGTGGCTTTTGTTCAAACCTCGATCCAGTTTTTAATATTTTAACCAACTCCCTATGGCTAAAAAGCGCTGCTATGTGTTACTGAAAAAAAAGGAGAGAGAGGTCTGCATGTTTGGCTTTTTGCAACTATCTGCTATTTACATGAGAAAAAGAAGACTGGTTTGACTGGAAGGTTTCCTGCCAGAGGGACTATAACCATTCTCAGTTAAGTCTTAAAATACCTTAAGGTGTCCCTTCTGATGAGTATTTGCTGCTCTAAAGGCAGAAATGAGCAGCCAGTAAACCAGAGAAAATATGATATGATTCAATTACTGTGAAAAAAAGTGAAAGCTGTTCCAAGAGACTAAAGCCAGTATCAATGCAGCAACCTTTACGGTGACCAAAGTCATATATTTATCTCTGAATGATGTATAAAATTCAACAAAGGAAAACAAAAATATGGCAGTGAAAGAGAAGAAATGTGAATAAGGGATGAAAAGTCCAACTCATGTAGCACAAGTACTAACTGTTACAAAGTATGGTAAGAATGAATGAGTCAACTAGTTCCCCTTTAAAAAATGACAAAATGACCAAATAATCTCATTATGAAATCCTATGTAAATCTCTTACTTTGGTTTTCCACAGCAAATTTTTCCCAAGTTGGGAACAACTTCTAATATCAAAGTTACCTTATATATCCCCTTAATGGTTTTCAATGTTATCTGAGTTAAACAAGTTGGCCTTAAATTTGACATGCAGAATAACCTCCTAGGAAAGATGTTTTGGGGAAAATAATCAGCCAAATGATCTGAGTATTTCCTAGAATGAGGCTAGAATAATAAGTTTCCCCTTAGGAAAAAAAAAAAATAGAAATAGAGTATATACTTTAGAATATTATTATACCATTTAGTTTTATTTTACGTTGGGAGGGGTAAGGGCAGCATACCAGGTGTATGCTTCTTGTCAGTATATCAAAAATTGTAGCACACCTGAAAATCTTTAGAGAAAGTACATGAATATCTGGCAAACAAAGTATTCCCCAAAGTGCAAATTCCATACTGTCAGTAAACAGGAGGATTTCTGTAAGGCAAGAGGTCAGTTGTCTTTGAGATTTTAACTGCCCTGGACTTTTAAAGAAGAATTTAATGTTTTAAAGAACAAATTAGACAAATATCTGCTGAGAATTTACTTCAGTGTAAATTGCAATCTCTATATTCTTAATGTCTCTTCTGACATTTAATTTTGAGGATTCCATTCAATATCCTGAATTGCAAAACATTTCAATTAACTGACAAGCTTCCTTATAAAAGAAAAATCTGTAAAAGAAACTGAGTTCTGGACGGTTTCTTCTATTGTCATCAGTGACTCTCTGATGGAGACACTTGATTTTTCCTATAGTTATCAAGTCTTTTTAAAATTGTGGTGCAATAACCTCTATAGCGAACATACTACAAAAAAAAAAAATTAAAAAAATCTCTCTATGTCCATTCCCAAAAAAATAAAAAATAAAAAATCTCTCTATGTCCATCCCCCCCCCCAAAAAATAAAAAATCTCTCTATGTCCATACATTTCAGGTTAATTGTTTTTAACACAAAATGCACTAGTACAGATAGAGAAAGTAGAGAAAGCTAGGGTGCGTGGTACCTCATCTAAGCACTGAAATGCAGGACTTGCTGTTACATCAGTTGATCCCTCATCTCGGGCATAAACAGTTGGAGCTAGAGCACAGATGGGTTGCTCCTCCTCGATTTCCAATTCTGTGTCACTGGAACTGGAACTTTCTTCACCAGCCTGACTCATTTTTTTTAAGCTCTAGGAAGTAAGAGAATAACAAAACTCAATTAATTAGATCCTGGGATACAAGTGACTGTGTCAGATAAACATGTAGTGTAAAGAACACAACATCAACATCTGAGACCCATATTCAAATAATAAAAGCCAGAATGTGAGCGGTCTGGCTGGGTCCACAATTATAACTGCATGACAGACTTCTAAGAGGCAGCATTATCCCTCCATCACTGTCTAACCGTTGCCTATGCTATCTTTACATAAATATCTGAGAACACACAAAACAATATTTCTTAAAGAGAATTTTGAATAACAGATTTGAATAACAGATTCAGGCTGGAAAACACCTCTGAGGTTATGTGGTCCTCTCTCCTGATCAGAGCTGGGCTAATTTCAAATCTAAATTGAGTTCCTTAGGGCTTTGACTAACAAAGTTTTGAAAATCTCTGAAGAACCCAACTGTTGCCTTCAGGTAGACGCTTATAAAGGAAATATCCAGGTGGCTGGTGGTGGATCTTCTCTCTGCCATCTGCATAGGACTAATGAACAAATGTGTTTTCTCTCCACCCAGCATAAACCCACCCTTCACTTTGTCCCCTGACCTTGCAGGGAACAGGTACATAGAAAGAGAGCCCCTTCACAGAATATAGAGGTCTTGAGGACAAGACATAGTCTAACTTTTGTGAGCAATATCATTAAAATTATTTGTGTTTCTAAGTCATTGTATTGTCAAACTTAAAGAGACAAATAATAACTAGGCCAAAACCCACCACCAACAACAAAAACCACCACAAACAAAACAAAACAAACAAACAAACAAAACCATGCAAAATAAGAAAATATGGTATAATATCTGAGAACAGGAGGTAGAAAAATACTGGAAAAAATAATTATCCTAAGATTTCCTCGTGTCAGAGTTTTTATGTTGTACACTAGCAATTTCAGTTATGGAGCAAGTCACATTTTTAGTATCCGTGACCTATGCTAAAGTAATATGACCCTGAGAAATATCCAAGTGAAATAACTACTCAAGTAAAATCTTACAGGATTCAAGTAGTATTTGATCTCTACTACAGTGTTGGATCTGTTTTTTTGTGTGTTTGTTGTTGTTTTGTTCTTTTTCCAAAAGACAGTGTTAAAAGAGGCTAAAATGTAGATTTTATAAACATAGCTTTAGTATAAACTTTATCCCAACTTAGAGAACACAGCTTAGGAACAAATACATAGAGAGAGAAATAGAAGAAAGTTGGAACAAGTAGAGTTTTTGAAAAAGATACCTTTCCTACAATTATGTCTGGGCAAATCCCACCTTCACAGCTCTCCTTAGGAACAAAAGTCTCTAAGATCCCTGCACTTCAGGACTATGTTCTTAGGCATCGATTGTTAGAATTGGCTGAGGCACATTCAAATGCAGAGCCACGAACAGGGGAATATGGGGGCACAATGCTCCTGGCACCCTGATCGGACATAGCAACGTCAGTCAGGTCCATCTTCTGGTGTAACAACAACTTAAAGAGTTTTTTTAATATTCAGAGTTTTAAAATACTGACCTTTTGCATGAAGGTGGCTCAAAACAAGACATGTTTTAGGAGAAAGTTTTATGAGATAAAGAACGTCCAGAGGCAATAAACATCTTACAGAAGGAAGGAAGGGGATGGAGAACCTCTCAGGCACACAGAAATCTAGCCATTACATAGTAAGATAGAAGAGCAAGTATGTTTGTAGAACAAAACACAGGAAAGTGAAGAAAGGACATATATGGAAGAATTCAAGCATTCCTTCCCAAATTCACTACAGGAGGACCTACATGCAGTGAATTGACAAACAGCATCCCAATATTTTAGTTCAAAATTTTGGGAGAAAGATTGCTGATGGCTGCAAGTGTTACCTGACTCTATTGGATCCTTCTAGAGTAACTATTACTGCAAGCAACTGTTATGCAGAGAACATTGTATTCTGCTGTAGTACAGTCAGGATAAAACTCCCATCAGCTGCCAAAACGCAGAACTTACATCATATTATCTTGACAGCATTTGGCCATTCACGTAACATAAGGGGAAACTTTTCTCCTTTAAAAAAAGATTTTTTTATCATAAATCAAAAAAATCAAAATTAAAATCATAATAAAATCAAGGAAGGTTTTTGTGAATATGGCAATAGTATTTTTGGGTTTCTCCAATGAAACAACCAGAGCCATTTTACGTTCCAAACCCAGAAATCTGATGGTTCAGAAAAATGTGATTTCTTTATATAGCTGCGGTGAGGAAATGGATATAAAGATGTTGTGCTGTGCATAGACACCTTTTGAAAAATCACTTGTCTATAAAGGTAGTGAAACTTGTACTGGTATGTTTATGACCTTCTTCAGTCCTTTTTGGAATCTCTTCAAGAACAGTTTGACTTGTAGACAGATTTCAGCAGCTGTATTTGCTTATGGAAAAAAAAGCAATTTCATGATCTCTCCTGAAGGAGTCAAAACATTGTGAAACAACTGCAAACACCACAGAGGCCAAGAAATAAACTCTGAAGCACTATACATAAGCATGTATACATGATTACTTAAAGAGTTGTTTTTCACCAATAAAAGTGCTGAAATTTTTAGAATATGCATTTCATGTTCATGTCTGCTGCTGCTGCTTTATTTGTGACTCTAAATATATCAGAAGAATTTAGAAAGTGGGAGAAGCACAAGTGAAAGAAACTGTAAGCAGACAGATACTAAAAACAGAGAGCTTCATCTGTGTAGGTATTTTTGTTAATACTTGTATGTGAACCAGAGTTGATGTAAGTCAGACAATACCCAAGTTAGCACTTCTTCAGAGTACAGCAGTACAAAAAAGTCTTTGCTAGAGACTCCAGTTTGCTGGGCAGAAAGAAAACAATCTCCTGGATACGATAAGTTTAAAACATAATGATAAGACAAAAATACAGACACATCAGACAGAGGAGAACAATTAGCCTTAGCTAGTGTGATAAGCACTAAGAGGGAAGAGAACGGACTTGCCTTTACAAAATATTAGGAAGTGGTACTGTAACAAAAGATATGCGAAGTTTAGCATTCTTCAGTTACCTACTATAGAATTAAATTTAAAATCTAGTTTACAGAAAATTGTATATATGATGTTCAAAAAGCAAAGTGGGAAAATTGTATTTTTGCAGTATCTGATAAACAGTTAAATTTGAATAGAAATGACAGCTGGAATGATCTCTGAACTTACAGAATAGTTCAATAAACATGAATGTTATCAAACTCTAGAACTGCAAATTAAACCAAGGCCTTGGAATTACAAGTCCATTTTAGAAGCCAGGTCAAATCACATTGAGAACCGTCTTGTGAAACATCTTCAGGACAGCAATAACAAAAGTCCAAAATCAGATTCCCAAGATGAATTCCAGAACCTTTACTTCAGTACCTCTCCACCAAACAGCAGTGTTAATACATAAGCCAGTGCAGAATGCAGAAAGGTCATGCTTAGCTACATTGTCTCTTTCCAGAATGACAATTGCAAAAAGTAGTAGAATTAGTAAAATTTCATTCTGTACATGAAGAGATACAGCTCTGTGTATGCAGATGCATCAGCTAGACTAATAAAGAAGATGACAAACTTATTAAAGTCTCTGTTGAGGGAAGTACACTTCAAGTAATTGACTTCATTAACATACAGTGATGAACCCATTAAACCTTAATTCCTTGCATTTATTAAATGAATTAGAAAAAGATTCTGGTTCAGAAAATTGTCAGTGAGATTTTGATATTAGTTACCCAGTCTTGCCCTTCAAGCCCAACCTGAACATGATTTTTTAATTTTAAGCACAAAATAAAAAACACATAAAGCACATTATTTTTCTCTGCCATTGTTACAGGAATAAAGGTACGAATTCACTGTTAGAGTAATATCAAATTATTTATGTTGTTATTGCTGGAGACAAAACCCATTGCATGATGAAGAGAATATGTTAAATTAATGCCTTTTAAACTGTTTTATGAAAACTTGTGTATGAATGTATATTGAAGCTAATTTATACTTCCAATCTGATAACGTCTGAGACCATGAAGTCTGTGAAACGAATTAAACAATGAGCAGTTATTTGTGCAACTAGGCTAACTCCAGTGGACATACGGATGCAGTTTATTACTAATATTGGATGCAGGTTCACAGCTGGATTTATAGATGCACATTACACATTGACAGGTGTGCTACTTTCTTTCATTATGGAAATATTATTTCTTAAGCTATTCCTTCACACATTCTTTGCTGCTGCACAAATCTGATATTTCATTTAAGCCAGGTTAGTTAAACTGGTATAAATTGTCATGTAAATGTTCCAACCCACCAAAGATTGTTTGTGTTTAATACAAGAACACAAGTCTAAGGTTTAGACAAGTTTAAATGAACAGGTGCATAGTGAAACTAGGTTGAACTGAGGCCACAGACATGGATCTCCTTCCATAGCCAGATGCACCAGTGGATGTTGTGCACCATTTCCTTCTTTTCTAAGGGGGATGTTCTTTCATTCTCCCTCACCACTGATCTGTTAGAGCAACGGCCATATCATTAGTTTCTCAGGCAAAATCAGCTAAGGAAGCCTGAATATTTCCAGGTCAACGATATGAACATAATTGACTAGAAGTCAGCCACATTCCCATCTGTCCTGCTGGCAGAGAGGCAGAGGCAACACCCAGAGCAGAGAGATGAGCATGACGCAAGGTATCTATCCACATCTTCATGCTGCTTCCTTTTACACACAAATCTTAAAAAATGAATGTGGCTCTGAAACCAAGACAATTGACTTAGTGCTTTACACTGAATGAGTTAAAAAAAAAAAAAAAAAAAGGAAAAAAGGTACATAATTCAGTTGGAACATCCAAACAGTGATACCTGGAAAGACCCAGAGCTGATCTAGCTCAGCATACCTCCAGCCAACACTGGATGCCTGGGGGCAGGCAGAAGAATCCCTCAGTCACAGTACAGTGATGCTTCCCCAAACTCATCCACTCTCCCCTTAAACTCATGCAAAACGTTCCGTATCTGCAAAATCTGAGGGAATGGAGTTTCTCACCTCACCTCTGCATGACATGAAAAATCAGTTCTTTTTGCTCGTTTTGAATCACCTGGCTCTTTTACTGCATGAGTCACTGAATAATCTCAACCTTTCTGTGCCACTAGGTGTTTTCTAGCACTGTCTCTTCATTTTGTAACCCTTTTCTGTAAGCTGGAGAACCCAACCTACCTGCTGTTACTAGTCTGAAAGCCCTTCTCTGCATTCTACTGTCCCTGTTATCTTTTCCAGTTCTACCATATCTTCTTTGAAGAGAAGGGAAGAGATGAGATCTACAGTTGATATTGGTAACATAGGAATACCATGGATTTATTCAATGGCCCAGTGATGTTCTTTTCATCCCCTAAGATCTTATTTCCTAATGCTTGTTTCCTGAAGTTGAAGTTTACAGTTTGGTAAATAGCAGGACCTTTGTTTTAACTGGGCAGAGCTAGTGCTTCAGCATGAAGGGCTGTGCCTTTAAAACACAAAGCTATGTCAACATTAAGTGACAGCTGAAATTAAAATTACATAGTATACAATAGGGTATTATACCGGTGTAATTCAGAGTGTTTGATTAGACTGTACAATTCCATAGACAACTACTTTGGGGAAATGACAACACACTGCGTATGTAAATTGCTTAACGATTTCTGTTATGTGTTCCCTTGTTTCTGTTTGTTTTCAAGTCCCTGCTGCTTGGGATGGAATCACCCTGAACCTCCCACAGACTTTAGCTGCTGGAGTTGTAGTTAGATATGGCTAAGATAAGGAGGATTTGAATGGTGAGGTTTGTCATTTCCCTTTTCACTTGGTTTCCATGCAGAACTTACTTTCCTCAGAAAATATCTGGTAGCGTGACAAACAAAAAAACAACCCTGAAATCCAAACCCCTATGTGTTCTGGAGACAGCCTCTCTATGCCACCCCTGAGCAGAAACTGTTACCATCACTACACACCCACTAGATTACAGAGGAAAACAAACAAAAAAGCTTTGCCTACCCACCAAGCCCAACAGATGACTTATTAAGAAATAGGAAGGTTCAGGGAAGGAGTCCAGAAATATGCTGAGAAACATAAATTGCCAGCTACAACAAATGGATTAAAATAATGTCATAAAAATATTTCACGGTAGAATTGCATAGCAATTTTTCATAAACTTAAAAAAATAAAACAAAACAAAACAACTATATCCTGACACCAAAATTCTTAAGCTTTATATGAAGGAACACTGATAAGCAGCTGGCCCCGTGTGTGGTAAACTTTGCTCAAACACATTCTGTTAACTTGATCTGATTTTTTTTTTTTTGAGTGTTCCTTTGGGGACCAAGGAGTTGGACTAAATGGACCTTGTGGGTCCCTTCCAACTTGGATATTCTATGATTCTGTGATTAACTTGAAGTGTTCTTGCAGGTAGGAACCTCAGCAGGAGAATAACCTCAGCACGAGGATGCTCCTGCAGAGCATAATCAACTGGAAATCAATCAAGAGCATGAAAATGAAACTGAATCAACATTATAGCCAAAATATAGATGGTGTAAGTAAAACTTTAAAAATATTAAGTTTAGTTTATATGGAGAAAGAACACTTCCTAGCAGTTCCTCTTTTTCAGGGTGGTTTTTTTCAGTATTTAAAAATACATTTTGAAGGATGTTTAGCTACCTAGCATGTGTCTAATGGAGACAAGGAAGAAAAAAAAAAAAAAAAAAAAAAAAAAGAGCCAAAACAAAACTGCTGCACTTGGCCATGGCTTAAACGGTCCCCGCGGCGGCGAAGGAGACTCGCGGGGCCGGCTGCCACCCGGCGGCAGCGCCTTGTCAGCGCCTTGTAGACCCTTGCAGAGCCTTGTAGAGCCTTGCAGCACCTTGCAGTCTTGCAGAGCCTTGTAGAGAGCCTTGTACTGTTGGCTCACTGCTGCTGCCCCAAAAAACTTGTGCAGCGAACAGGTAGATTAAGTATTTGGGCTCAACAACAAAAATTCCATATATATATATACATATATGTACGTATATTTCAAAAATCAACTATTTCTAAAGACCTGGAAAAAATAGCATCCATCCCTCCTCACATTCCAAGATATTTCATGGTCTGTTTTTCACTCTCCAGAACCCTGTTCCTCTATACTAAGGCAGCATATGGCAGGCAGGCCACTTCTGGGCTTCATTTGATGATTCTTGAGACTGAACAACGCAATGCAAAGCAGTGACTGAACCCAAAGAGCTTTGCCAGTCAGCACGGGGCCTTACCGAGCCTTCCACGGAGGAAATTACTGCCTGACAAGGAGCGCCAGGGCCACCTTCCTCCCCTTGGGCTCACAAATACACAACCTGTGGCACAGCGACAGAGACAGGCATGAAGGTAGCAGGACAGAAAGAGCTGGGCAAGCACATGCCCTATTGTGTGGCTTGTAGGGTTATTTTCGGTCAGCCCCCCCCCCCCCCCTCCAAATACCACCATGGGGTAAAAAAGGAGCGTGTAAAAGGAGTGTAAAAGGAGAGACCCAACAGACAGCCCCGGGTTTCATTACTTGTGTGGTGGGGCAGCGCCTTTCCGTGCCTCGCTCAGTGCTCGGGGGCACGAAGCCAGCCCTGGCCCCACAGAACTCCCCCCCGTCCCTTTTTTAATGGCTGTGGGGCCGCACCTCCCCTTTTCAATCGTTGTACAACAGCACCGCGGGCTGGGGGGGGGGGGGGGGGGGGACGTTTTGCTTAACCCAGGGGGTCCCCACTTGTCTAAAAGCCGCGGGGGACTGTGGTTTTTAAGGTGTTTTTTTTATGGAGAGCTCGGCAAAGGGGCCCCCTCCCCCCCCCCCCCCCCCCGCCTGAGGCGGCCCCAGCTCCCCTCAGCCTCACCTGCGCTCCCCGCCCCGCCCCGCCCCGCCCGCCGCGTCCCCGTTCCCATGGCAACGCGAGCCCGCCTCCTCCCTCTCACTTCCCATTGGCTCTAGCGCCGCCCAATAGCGGCCGAAGGCGAGCCCTCACCTCCCTCCCCTTTCCCCGCCGCTGCCCAATGGGAACACCCGGGTAGTTTCCGCGAACTACAACTCCCAGGAGCAGCCGCAAAGGGGGCTCTTATTGCGGCCACCGCCTGTTTACGAGGCACCACGTGACCTTGGCGGGGAGGGAGGAGGAAGGGGTGGGAGGCGCCGCCATGAGGTCGCTGCGGGCGGGCTGCCGCTGGTGGTCCCGCGCCTGGAGCAGCTCCTCCGCCGCGCCCGGCGGCTCCCGCAAGCCCCTGAAGGAATGGGAGCTGGCGGTCGGCCCCCGCGGGCGGCTGCGGGTGCGGCTGCCGTGCGAGGTGAGCGTACGGCCGCTGGAGCCGCGGAGCCGCCCGGGCTCCGACCGCCAGCTGCTGGTCACCGTCCGCGGCGACAAACGGGACCCGGAGCGCGTCCGGGTGCGGTACGACGAGGAGCTGCAGCTCGCCGCTATCGCGGCTGACGGCGTGGGCAGCGGGGCTGCCGTGGAGGTCCGGGCACCGGCTGAGTTCGGTGGGTGAGGTGGACAGGGGGAGCCGGTGCCGTGCGGAGGGTGTTGGGCTGGGGCGGGTGAGGAGGGGGAACTGGTGGGCGCTGGGCACCTCTGTGGGCTCTTTGGGGACCATGAGGATGGGGGTTGCTGTGTGGCCCTCCTCGGGGGTCAAAATTGGCTGGGAGAAGCCGTGGCAAAAGTAGATGTAATGCCAAGGGCAGCTCTCCTTCCTAGTGCAAGTCTCACGTTGTCGTCCTGGCACAAGGGAAAAGTCTGGGCAAGGCTTCATGTACAGGACCTACAAACCTCTTCTGAGAGCAGCAATAGTCACTGATGCCAATAAACATCTACCCACAAACCCTTTCTGAGAGCCACCATAGCCACTGATACCAACAGTCATCTGTGCCGAAGCATTGATGGTGGCCTTAAGTTCAGGACTGGCGAAGGACAATCTTGCTGGGGTAATTCTGTGAGCTGAGGCTTAGGGAGCTGTTGACCCAGGGTGTTGGTGGTTGTTGTTGTTCCCCTCACCCTGGTGCTTTGATGCTCTGCTGCAGCTGTGCTATGAGAAATGGTGAATAATCCCATTCAATTTACACTTGATATGTGTCATCTGTGAGGTTCTTGGACCACCACATTATATTTTCTCGGTTAATGTTTTTCTTAACTCCTATAGCAAAGGCATTCAGAACCTTTCATCTTTTTACTCATTTCTGTTTTGTTCCATTTAGGATAGCCATACTGATGCATGCTATGAATCCGACTAGTCCTCTGTCTTGTCTCCAGCAGCAGGCATAAGCGGATGCTCAGGGAAGAGTAAGAACACAACAAACAGCCAAGTGTACTGTCAGCTGTTTTCAGTTTGGGCATCTTCTGAGCCTGATATAGCTCACACCCTCAGTGGATCTCACATCCAAGTGCTTGTCCATTTACATGTGTAAACAGTGCTATGGTGAAAGCTTACTGGCAAACTCCATGCCTTTTGGCAAAGAATTCCCTGAGGGATACTTCATTGAACTTCACTAACTACAAAGATGACATTGGCCTCTCTGTAGCTTACTAATAGAGTTCATCCCAGGATTACAAACAGTTAAAACAAAACCCATCATTCCATTTATAACCCTTCATTTCTTTGACAGCACTTGTCTGTTCATTGTAGTTGTTTAACAGCAATCTTATACTTTGTTTTCTAAAGGGTATTTGAGTGACTATTTTGTGTTACTTAGTACTTTTTTTACTGGATGGGGGGGTGAGAATTCACAGTGTAAAGATCTGGAAAATCTCAGCATTCATAAAGAGCTTGAATGTGGAGAACGTCCCTCAAGTCCTTATTAATGAATTATAATAAAAAGAATTTATTTAGCCTTTGTCCTATTTTGAGATTATGTTCATATTATGTATTGAACATCAACCAACTCTGCAGACAGTCCCAGTCTTCTTGCTCATATTCTTGAGATGGGCTTTATTAGCTTCTGGGTTTCTAAGCAAGTTGTTCCACTTAGTTTTGGGGTAAGATTATACAATTTGGGTGCCCTGTACAGTCTGTGGATTATAGTCACCTTCTACTACTTGCTGCTTGTTCCACCATAATTAGCACAGTGTTAGTATTGTATCTTCATGCTGTTATCTAGACATATCCAGAGATAAATCTCTTGATGTAAATAGTTCTTGTACTCAGTGAAGCTACTTGCCAGTCAAGTTCCACTTCAGTGTTGGAATGTCTTTTGGATTCTCTGAGTAGTTTGTTTTTGGGCTGTTCATTTCCCTGTGGTAGGAAAGAAATGTCCATTAAACATCAGTGCACAAGATCTCCCTCCTTGGAAAATGCATCTCCGACTACAAATAGTGTCGGAGAAGGCTCTGGACTCATAGAAGCATAGGATCAGAATCACTTTGGTTAGAAAAGACCCTTAAGATCATGAAGTCCAACAATGCTGTAAGCATTCCTCTCTCAGCAGTCTCTCTGGCCTTCCTTGCCCATGTGAGGGTGTTGGCCCTGTTCTGTTTAGACTGTTTTATCTCGGCACTTTTCTGTCACCCGACTGTAAGAAGTTGGGAAGTTGATGTGAATGTCCTTACGGTATTCTAGCTAGTTTCCTTTTTAGAAGTGAAAGCATTTCATAACAGCTTTTGCAATTTAGGTTGGAATTTATCCAGGAAGCTTTAAGTTGGCTAAAACTCTGCAGAACCTGATGAACATTTGTAGAAGGTGCTGGATGACAAGTTTAAATACACACCTTAAACCAGAGGCAATTTGTGTTAGTTAACCCTATTGGCTGACTGCTGAAGGATGCTGTTTCTATTCCAGTGGCTAGTCTTGTGCTGTGCAGACTTCCAATATCCTACTCAATCTGATCATCCTCTGACACATTTAACTTTCACAGATGATAGATATTGATGAATCACTCTTTAATCTAGTGGACTTTTTATTTATTTTACTTCAGGTTGTATGTATCTATTTATTCCTGGACAGGGACAGTGTGGGCATGTGGCTGTAGGTTGTGAATCTGCTCATCACATGAAGGGAATCCCACTTGGCATCTAGAACAGCATGTGCTGGCTAACCCTGATACCAGCTCTCTTGTCAGTGTATGTTGACTAAATTCTCAGGTAAAGCCAGCTGAGGTCTGGTGTAACCAGAATTTGAAAATTATCTTTTTCTTCCTATGCAGTTCTTGCGTTTAGTTTTAGTAGGCATGTATTATTAGAATTATAGGGTGATTCAAGTTTGATGGGGGCCTCAGGAGGTTTCTAGTTGCGGGTTTTGAAAACCCGCAAGGATAAAGACTGTACAACCTCCTTTAGCAGGCTGTTCCAATGCTTTTCTGTATTATACCCTGGGGAAGGGACTGTTACGGCAGCTACGCCTGTCGTGTAGTCAATCATCAGGTGTGAAGCAGTGGCCAAGTGTCCGTGAGTAGAATACCAAAATTCTGTCCCCTTAAGCATTACAGGCCTGGGCCAATTTAGAAAACAGGTTTTTTTGTTGTTTGTTCTGGTGTCAGTTCTCACCTTGTGGGAACTTAACAATTCAGCATCAGTCTTATGTAAGCCCATAAGATCACTTTCATTTTTGGCTAAATTCTGTAGATCCTTGTTGGCTTAACTAGGTAAGCTGAATGTATCTGTGGGTCTTGAGAGCTGCTGTGATTCACCAATGTCATAATTTTATGTTATCACTTAAACATTTTTTCATCCTTTTCATTTTTTCATGAGGGGAGAACCCAGGATCCTGGGAATACTTGTTTGTGCTTTTTATTCTTTTGTAAGTATAATGGAAAACAGATACGTTTTCAACAGTGTATTTTCTTAAGTCTTAACATATTAACTGAGTTGAGAAACAACAATCACCAGTGTCTATTCCTAAATATGGCAGACTTACAGCCTCAGAACAGCAAATACCGTAATCTGATGCCCTTAGTAAATAGGATTGAATTATTTTAACAAGTATGGTCATGTACTGGTAAGCTTCCCATACAAGCAGGGAATTGGATCCTCATGAAGTATTTCTAGTGGTTCAGTGCTGGTGAGTCACTTTGAAACAGGCTGATAACCAATTTATTTTAAATATTATAGGTTAAGGTGGTATTTCTGGGGTACCTCTGCCTACAGTCTCATACCACTGGCCTTTTTTTTCTTGTGCACATTTATTTTCAATGCAAGTCCTTTACACCTTAAAGATCTTTATGCATTCTTCAAGGTTTGTGTTGCTGAAGTTGGCTGCAGCCCTCAGCTTTGCCAAGGAGAAATCAGACTATTTGTGGAGCTTTGGCACTGAAATGGATTGTAACCTCTTCCTCCTTGTTTGACGTTCTGTTAGCAGTATTATCCAGCTCTTAGCCTGCCTCTTCCGGGAGTTGCTTATTCTTACATCGGGAAGCCTGTTCATGTGACAGGCATTCCTTGTCCACTAACTCTTCCTCGATAAGGCCAGCAATGAACTGTGATTCTGCAAAGGATCAAGAATGTGTGTTTCCAGGCCAGGAATCCTGTGTTTCTTAACAGCACGCACATGAATTTGTGGACTTCTGTGCCAAAACAGGATGCAGATCTTCAGTATGTCTAGGTTTACATTACTAGTCTACTTTTCACATGATGGCTGTAATATACCATGCAGGATCAGAAGTTTTTGTTATCCTTACTCTTAGCAAAGTCTCATTAAGTTGATATCATGGCTGAACTGACTGTTTTTAAGCCACCTTCTTTTTGTTTTTCTTGACAGAAGTGACATGAGCTAGAAGCTGCCATGCTGATGGAATGTAAAGGTTTGCACAAGCAAGCTGCTTTTTGTGTCCTCTCTTTTCTGAAAGCAAGGTAGCAAAAGCCTTGGATGTAGGCTCTCCTGAGGACCATGCAGTTTTCCAGTGGGTGAACTGAGCAGTTCTGAGCAAGACAGCTTGCATTTCAGAAACAATACTGTTTTCCTTTTCGAACTCTTCAGGTTTGTGCTGTACAGGGACATGCTCTTTCAAGTTCAGATGTGTGTGCCTCTTTCAGTGTCTCTCTGTGAACTGCATTTAAACAATCCAACTACTTCCCAGGGAAGAAAACACTTTGGAAATGTCTCACCTACACATCTCAACAACTTAAAAGCCTGCAGATCAGCATTGATCAAATTGAAATAGCTCTGATATCATTCTGATATTTTTAGTTTGGTGAAACTACCTAGGCTTTGCCAATATAAACATAGTAATGCTGGCCCTCCAGCCTCTGTTAGTCACTAACCCCTTGTCAGCATCCTTCTTAAATTGAGGCATGTAAAAGTACAGAATTTAAGTTTAAGAAATGTACAGTCAGGTAAAATCTTGATCACAGTATCACTTTCTTGGAGGTCTGTACATCTCCCTCTTTCTCTGTGAAGAGGCTAAGAAAACACTATCTACAAACAAAAGGCTTTCTGGGGAACTTGCTTCTCCAGTCCAGTTCTTCTGGCATCCTTTTCATATGGAATTGTTGCCCCGCAAATACTGTCTGCATCCTTCATTAAACTTAGCCTGAAGGTCACTGTAGCAAGAAGGTAGCAGTCGTGAAGCACAGAAATGTTTTATCTGTCTCTTTATGTACTGAACTATCCTGTTTTGTCAGGTGGCAAAATCTTCCTTCGTTGTCAGTTGGAGTTGTCTCTGTGCAGGCTGCCCTCAGTGTGGTTCCAGTGCCTGGTCTGAGCAGCAGTGTGCCAGTTGATCTTCAGCCTCTGCTGTTTCATGGGTCTGGCTTGGGGTTTCTTGTTGGGGCAGAGCCTGATGATTCAGACTGTAAACAGTTACTCAAGCTCCTTCATGCCCAGAGTCTTAAGTCAGGCCTTCCAGCAGGCTAGGAAAGAATGGTGTATGCAAACTTCTGTACTTTTTTTTTTGTGTTATGCTGCTTGCTGGCTGAAGCAACATAAGTCTAAGCAAGGTGAACTCTAACTTAATACAAACACATCTCCTGTAATGGAGTTCTGCTACTCCTTATGGTTTCAAACAACTTGTCAGCTTTCACACCCCAAAACCCATGACTGGGTAGAATTGCTAGTAGATGCAGTGACTAAGGCAGTTGTGTGGTGGAGGTGGAATGTAGGAATGGCTTAAAAAAACCACTAAAGGACTGTACCTTGCCAGAGGTAAGCAGATAATAATCATATAGAGTTTATCCTACTGCATGTAGTTACTCTGTTGTAACTAAGTACTATGTTAAATAGATCTGACTCTCACTGTTCTGTTGCTAATTCTTTTTAATTCTAGATTTGGATATCAAAACATCAGGGACTGGCTGTGTGAAGATCCAGAAAATTGAATGCAGTAACTGCAGAATAGAAACTGAGAAGGGGACTAGTGTCTTGCAGTCAATAAAGGTACAACAAACCCTTATCCCATTAGTGTTTTAAAGGGACTGTGTGATGGAATATGGTGTAAAAAATAAAATACCAGGTGCTAGTTCTAGAGACTAAAAACACTGTAGTATTTCTAAATGTTACTATGTGTGTAGCACCTCGCCTTCTTTATTGCTTACAATTACAATACAATGTCAATAGCCATAAATAACATGAAGTAGGAAGTCCAGGCACCTCTGATAGCTGAAGACATTGGAAGCAGTGGGGCTGCTGTGTGTGCCCACACATACACCTAAGAAAAATAAGGTATGTAAATTCCTTTCTCTGAACGGCAAACTAATAGTTAAGTTTGCTTATTTGGGACTATGAGGTGCTTCACAGCATGCATTATTTCTTTTTTTTTAACCTCTGGATTTTTTCTTAATTCTGATGTATCAGTGCTATTGACAAACTCTTTAGATTAATGTGTAACTTGAAATTGAAATGACATGTCTTAAGTACCCAACTGAAAATACTGATAAATACTGTATATGACAGGGTCATTACCTTTTTTTTTTGATCTTAAGACTTCAAGTTTGCTGACACACTCTGTGGATGTAATGAAAGAATAAGCAACTTAGGTGCTGTTTGGAATAAATTTCTCTTAATTAAGATTGTATGTGCAGCAATTAGTATAAACTCAAAAGATTTTTTTTTTCTTTTTTAAAGTATTTCTGAGAAATGGGAAACCTTTCAACATTTTTCCTGACAGTGATAAGAGATGATTATATAGCATGCATGGGGAAACTCAACTTGCTGAGAAACTTAACATATCGTAGAGTCAGGCTTACTCTGTAGTCAGTGACCTACGGACAATTTGTCCAGATTCTGTGCAATTGAACATAACTTTTTGGTTACTTTTTAACAGCACTGTATGTTACACATGTTGTGAAACTGGTTAAAAAAGGGGATTCATTTTAAAATATGAGAAACTGTAATATGAGAAAAAGCAGTTTTAGCCAACATTATTGATCGTAATCACAGGATACCATCACAGCTGGCAAGAATTTTTGTGATCTCATTGAGAGTTGTTTTCCCTCAAAATCCTAACTAATCTGGTTGGCCATCTTTTCTCAGATACTTGAAAGATGAGAGACTTTTAAAATTTAACATTTTGTAAATGAAAAAATATTCTGGATGCCATCTCCAAGCAATTGCAAGAGAAGAATCACAGAACTGCAGGGGTTGGAAAGGACCTCAAGAGATCATTAGGTCCAACCTCTCTGCCAAAGCAGGTTCCCTAGAGCAGGTTGCCCAGGTAGGTGTCCAGAAGGGCCTTAAGTATCTCCAGAGGAGGAGACTCCACAACCTCCCTGGGCAGCCTGTTCCAGTGCTCCGTCACCCTCACCATGAAGTTCTTTCGCATGTCGGTGTGGAACTTCCTGTCATTATTTTTTGGCCATTGCTCCTTGTCCTGTCGCCACAAACCACTGAAAGGTTGGCCAAATCCCTCTGTCTCCCATACATAAGATATTTGTCAACATTGATAAGATCCCCTCTCAGCCTCCTCCAGGCTGAACAGACCCAGGTGTCTCAGTCCTTCCTCATAGGGAAGATGCTTCAGGCCCTGTATCATCTTTGTGGCCCTCTGTTGGATTTTTTCCAGGAGATCCTACTCTTTTTTTGTGTGCTGGGGAGCCCAGAACTGGACACAGTACTCTAGGTGAGGCCTGACCAGGGCAGAGTTGAGGGGGAGGATCACCTCCCTTGACCTGCTGGCTACACTCCCTTTAATGTACACCAGCATCCCACAGGGCCTTCTTGGCCACGAGGGCATACTGCTGGCTCATGGTCAACCTGCTGTCCACCAGGACCCCCAGGTCTTTCTCTGCAGAGCTCCTCTCCAGTCAAGGTAGATGACATCATACTGCTCTCCTCCATCCACCCAGCTGGTGATGCCATCATAGAAGGCAATGAGGTTGGCTGAGCATGACTTCCCCTTGGTGAATCCATGCTGACTACTCCTCATAACATTTTCTGCAAGGGGAGAGCAGTGTATGTCATCTACCTTGACTTTAACAAGGCTTTTGATACTGTATACCACGCTATCCTACTAGCAAAGCTGAGAAAGTGTGGGATAGATGAGTGGACAGTAAGGTGGGTTGAGAACTGTCTGACTGAGGGTGGTGATTGGTGGTTCAGAGTCTGGCTGGAGACCTGTGGCTGGTGGTGTTCCCCAGGGGTCACCCCTTGTGTGGTTTTTTTTTTTTTTTTTTTTTTTTGTAGCACTGGTTCTTACCAGTGATTTGCTGGTCCACGTTTATACTATTGCCCTTTCCTGGGGCTTGACCATTACCAGTGTTGTTTTTATCTTTTTTTTTTTTTTTCTCCTCAGAGCATCATACCTATTGTGTAGGGGCACTTCAGGGGCAAGGGTGAGATTCCTCCTGCTCTAAGCAGAGACAAGGGTCTGAATCGCGAAAAACTGACTCCACAATCAGTAAGATTGTAAAGTAGGTATGTTTATTCAGCGCTGGGCAACACGGGGGTAGTCCCACCAAAGTCGTGCGCGCCAATTCGCTCTCTTGCATTCTCTTTTATCCCCTAAAATATTACATATGTATTAAGTTTCGCAACACATCTATACATATTCATTTCCTAGCTCCGCCTAGCCCCGCTTCGTATGCTAATTAGTCTCTTAATGCTTTACGCTTGTGCAGATCTGTTTTTAGTCCTTGAGTAGTGGTCGTCAAAGGGTGGGTGGTGGTCCCAAGGAGGAAGGCTGCGAGTCTTCCTCCCAGTGTACTTTTCACCTTTAGTCCAATTTTCTGCTGAGTGGACACTTTTGGACACCTGCTCGTTCACAGACTCTCTTTGTGCTGGTTTCATGGCTGGTATTCCCGCTATCTCTAGTTTTATGGCCTATTCTGGCATCCCAAGGACAATGCTGCTGCTTCTTATCTGGTGTTCTGCTGTTCTGCACATCCTACCTAAGCATCCCACTCATTTAGGACCATCTGCAATTCCTAGTTGTTTTAACCCTTTATTCAATTCCCCCCTTTCTCTTCTAATCCCATGTTTCAGGTCCAGCTTCCCTTGTCTTGCAGGTCCCATCAATTGGGGTGATTCAGGGTTGGAGGTTTCCTTCTCAGGCCCTTGAGAGGACTTAAGGCATGGCTCTTGCTCAGCCTGTGCCAGCACTTGATACCAAGCATCACACTCTTGCTCAGATTCCTGGATGCTTTGCAGCCTGTTGAGCTCCTCTTGCAATACAGCAACTTGCTCAAAAAGCTCATCCAGCTGGGCACACTTGCAGCCATGACACCCAGTTCTGCTGTTGGGCCCTCAGGGGCCTTCAGGATTCTGGAATTCCCTGCAACTGGGGGTCTGGAAAGCTTGCTCAGCCCTCAGGGGCTCTGCCTGTGTGTAGGCATCTACCGTGGGGAGTCCTGGCCCCTCTGTCAGGATTTTTGTCTCAGTCTGCAAGAGGCCATGGTTTTCTGCCTTGCTGGGCTCTTCAGGGGCAGGTTACAACCACCGTTGGGAAAGACCGTTGGAAAAGAGCAGCGAGGGGACCCTCCCTGCACCAACTGCTGGGCCCTTCCCTGACTGCCCGTCCTGGCTACTGCGCTCCATAGGGGCTGCCTATGGAGGGAACGCCTCCTTCCCTGGGGAGGGAACGCTGCTGGCTCCGCCCGCTACTCGTCAGCCTCCCTCGGCTGCCTCGTGGCCGTTTAAAAAAAGAAAAAAATAAAAAATAAAGCCTTGCCCGCTTCGATCCCCAGCTCTGCTGCAGAAGGCACCTGCCCCTGCACTAGTCGCCTCGACGAGTGCCTGCAAAATGGCGGCGACGGGCGAGGTAAAGGGCCCGCCGCTGCTGGCTCCGCCTGCACCTTGTCAGCCTCCCTCACGAAAGAGGCCGGGCTGTGGCGGCTCCCTCGGCTGCCTCAAGTTGCCTCGATGCCGGAAAAAAACACCCTGCTTGCCTCGATCCCCGCTCTGCTGCAGAGCATGTCTGCCCGAGTCGATCACCTCAGATTCTTGATGATCGTGTTAATGGCCTTGTTTTTGGAAGCAGCACAAGGTGCTTTGCAGTTGGCGCAACGCTTCCTTCATGTGCGCCCCTCAAAATGGCTGGTACAGATAGTGTTTTTCACATACAGTTTTACCAACAGACAATTTCTGTGCACCTGAGAAACCATGTGACAAAAAATACACACCTTTAGAGGCTGCAAAGTTGAGACTGCCATCAGCAGAGAAGGAAAAGCGGAAGTGTTTATCAAGTTCTGCTTTCAGTTGTATGTGTCACATCGTAGAAATACTTTTTGAATTACAGGTTGTACATAATACAATTTTATGTGCTCTTGATTGCAAAGCTCCATCTTGTCCCACCATTTTCACAGGTGGCAGCTACATTTTTAATTGCAACTACACTGTGAAAATAGAAATTCAGACAGTATGGTGGACTGGTGTCTAATCTTACACAATTCTAATTTACGCAGGAAGATACCTCTAACTAAAAGCCAGCACAACTTTTACCCTGTTAGAATAATGTTGACTTCTACCTTTATGTAGCATACATAGTGTCCTGTGTGACAGTTGATGCCATGATGCACCAGCACTGCATATAAGGCATAGAGGAGTAGTTTGCCAATTGATTGAGACATGTAGGCTCATAGGTCCAAATAACTCAGGATATTTTACCTCCTGAAAAATGCATTTAATTGCCCAGGCTCAGAGTTTGAGGACATGCACAAACTGTGTCTGCGTAACAGCTGAGAGCGCCACATGGCATGAGGAGGTTTAGAGTTAACACCCTAGCAAGTTGAAAAGAAAACAGGGTGCAAAATTTTGGGAAGAATTTTTAGAGAATTAAGAAGATAATGAGACATTGGTATCTTATATTGGCAAAGTAGTTGCTGCTGTCTGCCTTGGACACAGCGGCCTGATACAGCACCAGTTTTTCCTTCAAGGAGACATTTTCCTGAAAGTCCAGCAGCGTATCGCATGTCTTGGAAGAGTTCTCTTCTGGTAGTCCTCTTACGTGTTTGCGACCACCTACTGCAACTACAAACATCATAGTTGGGGAGAGGGAGATGGGTGCATGTATTTCAAATCTTGAAAGAAAAGCAGTAGGTGAAATGCCAGATTTTTAGCAACTGTGTCAAACTTTTACATTACAACACATAAAGTACGTAGATTTCCACATAAAGCGTAAACCAGAAAGCCACAATTAAATTCAATGCATTGTTACCAAAGCAACGTGTCACCAAATCCAAGCTATCTTAACCAAACTAGAAATTGAAGTTACTGCTTTTTCATAATTAATGAATGCTACCCATATTTTTGATATCATATTTGTAGATTTGGGTTGTCTTCATCAAAAGGTATCTTCTCAATACATAGGACACCTTTCAGTTGTATTTTGTTCAAAAAGTGTTTAATGGGCTTTGGTCACGCCTCCATAATATAAAAGACAAAATGCAGAAAGCTACAAAGTTCATTTTGCATTGATAAGAACACCACATTCTCTTCCTAGGGGGCAGGGGGTGCTGCCCTGATGATATGAGTGTGGTTGGCCTTTGTCACATCAGAGATCGAGTGCATTGAACTAAAGCGAGAAATCAGATCAAAGTAGTAAGGCTAACTAACCTTCAGCATTGCTGTTCTGTCCATTTTTTGTTAACATTTTCTCAAAGATTGCTCTCCCCCTTTTCACGCTGGACTTCACCATAGAAATGTGTGAATGGCTCCCAGGCTGACTTGTTGATGGTGGCAGTGAGCTTCTCCCACTTCCTGTTTCCTGTTAGAAGACATCGGGGGGATGTGAGTTAGAAGCTACTGGTGGGAGACAGATAAGGTTTTAAGGGGGCAGAAAGGATATGAAGAGGCAGCACATTGGAAGGGGGTGCTGGTCTGGCAGTAGTGTTCTCCAGAATGCTCTAGGGTAAATTTCTGTGACACTGCAGGTTGTGAATTCGTGTGCTGCTTAGCACACCATGAACACATGCTGTGTTCAGCACACCATCATGTTTGGCAATATCATGCACTTTCCATGTGCTGTGGTCTCCTTGTAAAACAAGGTCATTTGGCATAGTTCCACATGCTTTCCTCATGTTTCCAAAAGCACTAGAACCACAAGTGGGATACTGTGGGAATCGTTTTCAACTGCAGAACCTTCCTGCACTCACCCTCCTGCCACCCAGGGTCTCAAAGTGTCTCTTCAGCTCCTTCATGATGATGGAGAAGGGCCCAGTCTGGCAAGTGCCACCCAGGGGCTCCTCCTTGGCCACGTCTGCCCTCCCCTCTGTCTGCTGAGTCTTTCTCCATGGTGCTGCCATGGCTGCTTTTCACTGGGGCCATGGACCGTGGGGCTGGTGGGCATCAGAGCTCCATGCTGCGTCTCAGGGCACTTGCAGACTCCCACTTCTCCTTGAGGAGCTTTACAGAGCCCTTTTGCAGGGTTGAGTTGGACAGCTCCATCATGGCTTGCCAATGCAGTAGGTACATGATGACATAGCTTGTACTTCAGACTGAGCTTCTGTCTGAAGTGTAGGGTTGTTTGGACTTGTTTGTTTGCTTGCTTTTTTTTTTTTTGAGACAAACATTTACCAGGATTTGAGTTGTCTGCAGTATTTTACTGAAGAGGATAGGAGAAGAGCTAGATTTCTACAATCCAAGGGTATTCGTGAAGGAAATTCTGTTTTGACATCTACACTTGCCAGCAATTAATTTGAATTTATGCCTAAAGCTGACTTGAAGCCACGTCCCTACCTGCTCATGGTCACTTAAATCACTACAGCTTGCTTACAGCAATTCATTCTTAAATAAAATACTCAATGAAGACTGCATGTCTAAAACTGTCTGTAATTTGAATTGCTTCCTGAGCTTTACAAAAAAGTAGGAAGAAAACTGGGGGAATAAGAAAAAACAGAGATTTGGAGTTGGGCTTCAGTGGCGTTTCGTTTCACACCACCATTGCTGACTGCACTTTTTAACTTTTGCTGGCCACTGGTAAAGTTATCTTGTTTCAATGAAGGGGAGAGCAGATGAAGTATGTACATTATGAGGGAAGGAGCAACATGTTGCCCACGAGGGCTGTAACTCAGTCAAGCCAATGTGTTTTCCAAGCCACCACAGCCCAGCCCCCAGGACCAGAGGAAGGGACATAACAAAAAGTATCTGAGCCCTTAGTTTATGGCCATGCTGGGAAGGGAGGAAGGGGAATGCAAGAGAGAGGACTGGAAGCTGCTTCAGTTCTTCCATCTATCTGGTGACTAATACTAACTGGCCACACTACTAGAGGAGCTTTTCTCCACTAAAGACTCCCTGAATGTGCAGGTGAGAGCTTCTGACACTGTCACTTGAAGAGCTTGCAGTTTCTTCTGCAGGTAAGCAGAGCCTCAAGTATCTGCAGCATTTTTTTTTTTTTTTTTTCTTTTGCCCCCTTCATTCCTATATACCACATGAACAGTATCAGGCTTCATGCTAGACAACCTATGTCCAAAAAAATTCATGAACTTCTCAATATGTAAGGAGCTAATCTTACCGCTGGGCTCTTCTCAGTTGTTTTCCTCTCGTAACACTGCTGCACTCATTACGTGCCTGTTTAAAGGAAGGCAAATTTAAACATTCTCCTATTCACTGGTCTCATTTGACTAACAACCGTGAAGCTTGATCAACAGTGCATCAGTATACATCTGAGATAATCCTCATCCTACCTCGTCTGTCACAGTTGTACTTCCACGAAGTAAAGACCACAGGAAGAGGTGCCGCCTTTTAACCCACCTGTCTGCATTATGGGCACACAATCAGTCCACATTTCCAGGTTACTGTCTCCATTTGTGGGCATACGGAAACCAAGACAACCAAGTCAGCATCCTGGCTTTCCTTACCCAAAAAGATCAGCCAGATACACTCGGAGCAGAATCTGTTGTTGGTGCATAACCTCTCCCAGAAAAAAAACTTGGTGTCCTTAGGGACAAGTTCTTGGGTGCACTGTTATGGTAGATAATAAAGGCCCCCAAACAGAGAGAGCATTGGTTTTTCATTTTTATTTTCCACTACTTAGGTAACTTCAAATTCTCTCTTAGAGCTAACTGGTAGAAGTGTTTGACCAGCTCTGGCATGCCATGCTTGGTTTTCTTTCATTTATGAAAGTTGGTGGTTTTGTCTGTTTGGTTGGTTTTGATACTTCAGAGAAGCATCAAAATGTTGGGTAATTTACCCTTGGGGGCATTCTCTCTTCCTGTAGCATGATGGATACTTCTGACTTTCAGGCTGCAGTCTTTTGGCCAACAAAACGTTTGAAGGACTTTGTAGTAGTTTCCTCCCTTACGAGGAAAGGCTGAGAGACCTGGGTCTGTTCAGCCTTGAGAAAAGAAGACTGAGAGGGGATCTTTTCAATGTTTACAAATATCTTATGTATGGGAGACAGAAGGATTTGGCCAACCTCTTTTCAGTGGTTTGTGGCGACAGGACAAGGAGCAATGGCCACAAAATGGATGACAGGAAGTTCCGCACCAAAATGCAAAAGAACTTCTTCATGGTGAGGGTGACGGAGCACTGGAACAGGCTGCCCAGGGAGGTTATGGAGTCTCCTCTGGAGATATTCAAGGCCTGTCCAGACACCTACCTGGACAACCTGCTCTAGGGAACCTGCTTTGAGAGCGGGGTTGGAGCCGATGATCTCTAAAGGTCTCTTCCAAACCCTACAGTTCTGTGATATAGTTCTGTTATCAGTGAGAGTTCAAACAGCAATGAAGTGACGCTCCCTAATGAACTGAAAAGAAGGCTGCCTAGTAGCCAGTGTAAGGTTTCTGAGATCAGCTCCTGTGTGATTTCACTATAGTTTAGAAGAGCTTGATGTTGTGTCTTTCTTTTCATGAAGCCTTGTTTGATTCAGGAAATAAGGAAAATGTCAGAAAAATTACAAGTATAAAGGGTGATCCATCCTTGTGGTGGTTTTACTCAGCGAAGCTCAACCACAGCCACTCTCTCATTCCCCCTCCTCAAAAGGAGAGGGGGAGAAAATACAACGCAAAAGGCTCAAGGGCTGAGATAAGGGTGGGGAGATCACTCAACAATTACTGTGACGGACGAAACAGACTCAGAGTAAGGAGATAGTGAGATTTAGTGCCTATTACTAACAAGCTAAGAAATGAGAAACAAAGAACCAAAATTGCCTTCCCCCCATCTGCCCTCTTCCACCTCCTCCCCCCGAGAGGTGTAGGGGAATGGAATGGTAGTTGTGGTCAGTCTATACCACTTCGTCTCCGCTGCTCCTTCTCAGTCACTCTCTGCCTCTGCTCCACGTGGGGTCCCTCCCATGGGATGTTGTCCTTCCCAAACTGATCCTGTGTGGGCTGTCCACAGGCAGCAGCTCTTCAAGAACTGCTCCACATATGGCTTCATACCATGAGGTCCATCCCTCAGGAGCAAACTGCTCTAGTACAGGTCCCCCATGGGCAGCAGCTCTACCCTGGCCCCCTGCTCCTGTGTGGGCTCCTCTCCATGGGCTGCAGCTCCGGCAACAAGCAATATTGTGGTGGTTTTACTCAGGTGGGCAGCCAGGCTCCACCACAACTGCTCTCTCACTCCCCCTCCTCGAAGAGGAACAGGGAGAAAATACGATGAAAAGGGCTTAAGGATTGAGATAAGGACAGGGAGATCACACAGTAATTACCATGACGGGCAAAACAGACTCAGCATAGGGAGATGGTAAGGTTTATTACCTATTACTAATAAGCTAGATAAGTAGGAAACAAAGGAAAGAAACCAAAAGCACCTTCCCTCCCATCCACCCTCTTCCACCTCCTCTTCCCAAGCGACGCAGGGGAACAGGGTAATGGGGGTTATGGTCAGTCTATAGTGCTTCTTCTCTGCCGCTCCTTCTCGGTCACTCTCGTCCCCTGTGCTGTGGGGTCCCTCCCACGGGATGCAGTCCTTGCTGAACTGATCCGGCATGGGCTTCCCACAGGCAGCAGCTCTTCAAGAACTGCTCCAGATATGAGTGCGTACCTTGGGGTCCATCCCTCAGGAGCAAACTGCTCCAACCAGGGTCCCCCATGGGCAGCAGCTACTGCCAGGTCACCTGCTCCTGTGTGGTCTCCTCTCCACAGCCTACAGGTCCGGCCCAGAATCTGCTCTGGCAGGGGTCTTCCACAGGCCTCAGCCTCTGTCGGTGCAGGTCCACCTGCTCCACCGTGGTCTCCTCCATGGACTGCAGCGTGGAACCCTGCTCCACCATGGTGCTCCATGGGCTGCAGGGGGACACCCTACTTCACCATGGTCCTCAACACAGGCCGCAGGGGACTTCTGCTCCGGCGCCCGGAGCACCTCTCCCCCTCCTTTTTCACTGACCTTGGTACCTGCAAGGCTGTTCCTCACTCCTCTCACTATCCCAGCTGCTGTGTGGCACAGCGTTTATTTTGTTTGTTTGTTTGTTTGTTTTTCCTTTCTTAAATCTGCTCTCACAGAGGCACAAACAACATCGCTTATTTGCTTGGCTCTGGCCAGCAGCGGGGCCCTTATCTAACATGGGGAAGCTTCCAGATTCTTCTCACAGAAGCTACCCCTATGGCCCCCTGCTACCATAACCTTGCCACATAAACCCCCTGCAATCCTTTATGCATGTGTCTGCTACGCTGGTGGCCACAGGAAGCTTCTTTGCTCCCTTAAGCCCCAAATGAAAGGAATGACCTTTTCCCAGAAGGTAGAAAGCATTTGAAATGTAAAGAATCAAGAAAGAACTGCAGATTTCAGATAAAATACTTATTAAATAAACCTTCAGTAGATTATAAGGTTCTGGCTGCTTTTTAATACACCTAAAGCATTACCTAAAATATTCTTTTGAATTGTGGGTGGTTATGGATCGTCCCTGTTCTTGTGACTGTAAATGTTTCAATATACAGAATCACAGAAACAGTCAGGTTGGAAAAGACCTCTAAGATCATCTAGTCCAACCTTTAACCTAGTACTAAAGTCCACCACTAACTACAGAAGACATTTTACCACTCTTCTTGGTTTCGTTGGCTATGTGAGGTAAAAGTTTTGAATGAAAATTTCCAACCATCTTGGTGTTTGCAGGATTAAAAAATTGTCCAATTACATTATTTCTTTTAGCTGTACAATCAGTTTTTAGTCCAACCTTGTTTTTAAGAAGCATTGTAGTTCTAGTAAGATAGCTGTAACCCAATTTTCTAGTGTGGTTTAGGAATTATGTTCTCTAGTGAGAGACAGAATTATTAATTTCTTGGGTTTTCTTCCCAAGCTTCTGAAAATGTTTCAGTCTATATTATTTTAGTGCAGCACTCCTCTACTAATAGTGCTATGAAATGCTATCACCCTCCATTGGATGGATTGAGGAGTTTGTTGCTTGATTGTCATGCTGTTGACAGCAAAGCAGGAGACCTTTTCGTTAGCAAAGAGAGCAAAAGATCAATGATCAATTATGTTATTTTTAAATTAAAAAAATAGTTTTGGGGGTTTTAAACATCTTGATGTTTTTGGTAAACTGTGTGGTGTCTTCATAGAAAACCTAGAAGTTTGCCATCTACTTTTCTTAAGCATGTATGTACTTGGCCAGAAAAGATGAGTATTCTGTTGTGTTTTTTAGACTCTTTAGTTTTGTTTATATGTTGAGTGATTACTTCTCACTCCTTGACTATGCCAGTTGTAATAAGAATTTCCAGATGTCTTGCACACAGCCACTGGAAGATCTGCCAGGCATCCTTACCACAGACCATGTCTGAGCCTGATTTGTCAAAGTTCTGCACCTTTGTCCTTTCTTTTTTGAAATGAACGATTTTTTTCATCTCTCCTTTAATAGTTGTCATAACCTTTTACCTCTTTCTTGTTCAAACTTTGCTAGCAGAAGTTCTTCCTTGTTCTTGTAGCAGAAGTCCTTGTTCTTCTAGCAGAAGTTCTTCCTGTTCTCCTTTGCTAGCAGAAGCCCTATGACAAATTACTGTTTTTTTCTCTTTCACCTAGGGAAAACACGCCTTCTTAATGACAAAGACATTTGACCATTCTAGCTTGCTTCCTGCCCCAGCAAATCAAGCTGTTAGATGTCTCCATTGATAATTAGCCATAAATGTCTGATTTTAAGAGGCAGGGTATGTTCTAATAAGTTGGGTACAAGGGACCTGTGTGTTCCCAAAACTTTATCTATCCCCCAAATGATAGAATAAAAGGGATCAGGGAGGAGATGAGGGAATAAGTGGTATAGGTAGTGGTTTTATTTTTAATTAGCTATCTGGCCAACCTCATAAGCAATTGCTATAGTAATTATTCTGAAGTTGTATGTTCCTGTATCTTTCTTACAGTGATACCTACCTGAAACATCTAATTTAACTTCATTATCGGAAGGATTTTTGTATTGCAACATTTACTTTACATAGAGAGGATCATGTGTTATATACAAAGTTAACTGAACAACTGGGTAGTTTATAATTTTTGAAAGCTCTGAAATACTAATGTAGTCTCAAGTTAGGGTTGCACTGTGTTAGTCTGGAGAAGCCTCTAAAATGAACGGGCAAACGCAAGATCTGGGTTCACCATAATTAAGAAATACTGGTCTGGAGTTTTTCCTGACTTATGAAATCCTACAAAACTTCTGATTCTTGGTATTTCATCAAAAGTTCATAGAAACAGTAAGAATCCATGTTTTCCATATTGGAAACTTGGATTTTTTATTTGTTATTGTTTTCTATTTTTTTTTTTTTGCCAATTGATAAGGGCTTGTGAATACAATTTATTATGTTTTAGCCAAGACAGGTGTTACTTACTAAATATCTTCAAAAACTGATAGGTTTTATTGTCAAATTTAATTTGTCTTCTAGTTTGATTTTTCTAACCATGTGAATTTTAACCTCTTTTTTCAGAGCCATAAAATCGACATACGAACAAAAGGTGGCAAAGTAATTGGTCTTGGAACACTTTGTGGAAATACAGATATTCATGCAACAGAGAAGGGTGTAAGTAAGAATTGACACTTTCTCTCCAGTGACTTGTTCAACTGGCCTGTTGCAAAATGACTACATTTTGAAGAACATGTGCTGAGGAATACTTGATGACCCTCATTGGTTGATTGTCGTTTCACTTTTAACTTACATTTGTCTGTTTAACTACCCTATCTTATATTATGCTTGGTTTGGATTAGTAAACAGGCTCCACAGAAAGAGGAATAATGAGCATGTGATCGTTCTATCAGCACCGAGGTTGGGCTAGCTGTTACAACTCATCAGCTTTAATTATGTAGATCCTCACAAGGGTCCTGAGCTTTTTACTTGGCTGATTTTTATGTGGCTGATGTCTAGGCACCTAGATTCTGTAGAAGGCACCTGAGTTTATTTCAGTGTTGTATGAGTAGTCACCTGATACTTGCACATGCTTCCTACCTCCAGTTTTATGTGGTTGTAAGAATTGAAGAGTAGAAAGTTTCATGTATTTGTTTGCAGCTGAGGAAATATAACCATGGCATCCTGCTGAGTTGCAGTGACAACCATGAGCAGAAAGTTTTAGAGAAGTAGCTCGCCTTTTTCAGCAGGTGGCAGTATGAGACAAGCCTCATACTATGCTAATCTGGTTTTGTTTCTTACCATGAGTCATCAATTCTCTATTATTTAGGATATTGCAGAGTTAGGATCCTTTACATAATAGTATGGTTTTCACACCCAGTCTGGTTCTTAGGCTCAACTTGAATGTTCAGTCATAATACCCATGCAACCAGTTGCATTAGGAGTCATTGACACATGAACACGTGGAGCCAAGTCTGTAAGTAGCGTGCGTGCATGCAGAAGTCTTTCAAAATCACTAAGTACCCTTAAAACCAGCAGCATTGGGAAGAAGCAGAAGGAGTTTGTGTAGCTCTCCCTAGCCAAGGATAGATTCTGAGACCAAGCTGTTAAGTTCTAGTAGTCCAAAATTGGCTCCGCGGGGTGCCATTTGGTGCTATTGCATGCCTTGTAGATTGGGCTCCGAGATCATATGGTGACTTGCGTAGAGTCAGCTGTGAGCTGTTTTTAACTTCCTGCTGAAAATTACGTAACTTGCTGTTGGATTTTCCAAAAGCTGTCAACATTACCTGCATTTCTTTGCACTGGATGCTAGCCTTCCTTTTTCTGTACACCCGAGCCCTGAGGTTGCTGTAGCTGAGCTATTTATTGCTGTTTCTTTATGAACATTATTTCATCCCAGCAAGACCTCCTAGCATAAAGCAGAGTGGGTAAGGTCTGACATGCTGTGATGCCACAGTTGGACCATCAGTGCTGGCCAATTATTAGTTCATGTGGACCTTTTTTCTACTTAATTGATTTGGGATCCATCCTAAGCCACTAGCGACCACAGAAAATGAAAGAGATCATTTATAGCCTTCTTAATGCCTGTTGTATCTTCCTGCAGAGGGCTTCTGTTGGAAGGATTTGAAAATTGGAATCTTTACTTTCTAGCAGTGAAAAAGATTCAGTGCTATGTAGGGGGAGTGCTTTGACCACTGTGGATTCATATTCTTTGCAACCTACTAGCACGGTGGTCATCTGTAAATTAGACTCAGTGTCATTTAGTTGTTTGTTTCAAAGTAGTTTGTTACACCAGTGGAGTCAAGGGAGTTTGTTTCAAATGGTGTCTCAGTGGTGCTGATCCAAATATGTATGGTAGAAAAATCATGAGATATAGATGTACCCGAAAATGAGAAATGTAATGGTTTTGCTTTGAAATTTTAGAATCATTCAATTGTTGTTGTTTTTTGTTTTTTTTTTTTTTGTTTGTTTGTTTGTTTGTTTGTTTTTGTTTGTTTGTTTTTGGTGGTGCTGTTTTTTCAGGCATGCTCTCTTTCTGAAGCAATAATACAAGCTTCATGCAGATTAATCTGAAGTGCTTCTTTGTGATTATAAATATTTATACAGTATACAGCATTGCTAGAAGCTAGTCTTATGGTTGCAAAACTGTAGTAATTCAAAGTGAGCAATTTTAACAGGAATTTGCAGCTATGGAAAAGTTCTGGCTCACATTACTGAACTCATTAGAAAAAAATGTTGTGTAGTTAGAAAGGATAGTGTGAGACTTCTTTTCTCAATTGGCCACTTCTGTTAATAATCTGCCTTACATCTCCCCTGTGTGAGCATGTGAGGTGTTTCTTCCATCAGATGTAGTCATCATTATGTAGTTACGGCTCTGTCAGAATTTCTAGCCCCCTCCTGGAGGTGGGGAAGGGAAGGATGTGGTAGAAGACACTAAACATGTAGAGAATATTTTTAAGGGGTTGAAAATGGAGAAGGTATTAGTAAAATGGTTGAACAGAACAACACACAAAAAAAACAAAGCCAAGAAAAATAGAATGTGTGGAAGCAGTTGTTTGTGTCTTATTAAATACAGCAAGGTGTTAGTTTTCATCTTGAAAGAATGGTCAGGTATGAAAACAGTCTGATTTATGATGATGGACTGATCCTTTTTTTTATTTATAGGATAAGAATCTGATGGAGCTTGAGCATGTGGTCAGAAACTGTAAATCCCAAGGCTTTACTCTGAAGGGAGGGAGTTTTCCCAGAAAACCTGGTGACTTGACGGACAAAAATAATCAAATCTGTTTGACTGGAGAGTCATTAGCTAATCTGTGCCACAGGGACTTTTCTATATCACTTACTTAACAGAGCCAAACATCCGTGTTCTGCCAAAAAAATCGTAAAAGTTAAATAATTTGAGATTGAAAACATATTTTGTCTCAGCACAAAAGCAACCCTATTTTTTCATGCTTCCTCATCTAGAATATTTTTTAGTCTTTTACTTGAGCAGTCTGACTCCTTAACGTGGGTTGTTCTGAAACAAATATTATATTGGTAGTGGTTTTTATAGTCATTAGCTGACTCAGTATTTCTTTTTATCGTGTACTGAGTTGAGTTTTCTTCTTCCTGCTGTGCATTTTTAAGAAAAGTAGTTGTGTCAGGTAAATAAGGTAAGTTGATCAGTGAGCTTGTTTTTAATAAGTTGCCTCACTAGTTATTTATCTTAAATATTAATATAGTCAAAACCATAACATAGTAACAGATGTAGCTTTTTGCTTCAGGCTTTCATTTTCCTGCTCAAGAATGCCACTAGGCAGGCATTTTGTACCCAAACTGCGTAGAATATACATGTTTTTTTTTTTCCCTAAATCATGGGTAGCTCTTATTTTGGTTCTGCTGATAGCATCAATAGCCCTGTTTAAGTTCGCGGGTGCATTGTAAGCTGCTTAAATACCTTCAGAATAGGCTTAGATTATAGGGTATAGAATGACAGTGGCTTTTATTTGTTGCCTTGGGTATGTGCCACAACAGTTTTACACGTTGTCAGAGTCAGTGCTGGTGACGGAGGGAGTATCGGAGTATTTGGTGTGAAACATCTCTAGGGCAGATGCAATCTAAATTAATGTTTTTTAAGGTCTCTGCTTGTTAGAGTTTTGTTAGAGACATCAGAATACTGAAAAATTAAATTACTATCACTTTCAGTTGAAACAGGTTGCTGTAGTTTCAAATTGTTCCTTCGTAATATCATTGGTTTTGTTTAGTGTTAATGCTTAGATTCTGGACCACTGTTAGGAACAGCAACATCTACAGCAGGGACTGTAGACATTGGTTGTCACATCTGTAATTCTAACACAGCATTTCTGATAACCAGATTTTCTTAAAGATTAACATAATATTAACATAACATTATTTGCGACCTACTGTCTATTCTTGCATTATGTCAAAAGTCTTGAGGCAAGGGTCCCTTCTGAAACCTTTACTTAAGGCATAAAGCTTAGTAGGTATGGATTGGTAAGGTCTCAGTATAATTTGGCTATGATACAGTCCCTGCATCTTTAGCTAATCTTTTGTAACACAGTATTGCATGGAATCTGCAAGAATAGGTGCTGTATGTCGGAATACCTCTTATACCATCCAGAGCATGTTCTTTTATGTAGCATAACACTGGAGGGGCAGCAGACTTAATTTTTCTATTAACTCTTTCCCCCACAGAATGACAATGTTAAAATAACAGAATGGATGTTAGTTGACATAAGGTAGTTTGATCCTAGTAGGCCATACGTCATTTCATGTAACAATGATTTTGTGCAGTTCACTTGAAGTTGATGTAAGCAAAGTAAAAAAAAATTGAGTGGGGTTTAAGTCTGACCTGTCTCATGATTCCATCATAAATCAAGTTTAACTTAGTAAGAACAGAATTAAATTCACATGATTGTTGCACAAGAATGTGACTTGTCCTGTTTTGTTCAAGTAGACTTAAAATATGTCACATGACTCATTACTAATAAATAGGTTATCTCTGCTACCTATCACCTTTTACTTCCCAAATCTGTCCATAGTGCAGCACTCAAATCTTACCCTTTCTTTCCATTCCTATTGGAAAAAAATTAAAATAGAGATCTTATCACTCATTTTTCAAGGCCTCGTATAGCTTGGGGCTTATGTCCAAGGGTAGAGGCCTGAATAACCAAGGCAATGTGAACAGTTACGCTGATAGGAAGAGCAGCTATTTTTTTTTTTCATTGCAAACCTTCACCAAAGCTATGTCTACAAAGTAAGCCAATTAAAAATTTGCATAAAAAACTATATTTAACAAGAAAGACAGTAGGTATTTTGATATATGGTGGCAGAAAATTGATAATCAACACTTTGTCATAATTGTGCATGACATTAGTTTTCATTATTAAAGCTATACTTTAATTTTCAAAATGATTTTTTTTAAATTGAGCTTCTTTCATCCATTTGTGACTGGGTTTTTCACTCTTCTGATGGATGCAATAATTCACAGTAATATTGTAAAGGATTACTAATTTGTTGGTCTGAGCTCTTAAATGAAAAATGTTTTTGTCTTGTGTAGTTTTTAAGAACTTGATTCAGTTTGTTCTGCTTTCCATTTGTTCTGTCTCATAATACTGTTACTTCCTTCTGCCTCTTCAAACCATGATGACAAGTTTTCCATTATGTTTATTTAAGTTTATTTCTCTTAGAGTGTGAATATAGAGAAGCTGCAGGGGACGTCCATCAACATAACCACGGAAGATGGGCTGCTGAAAACTAAGTATCTCTATGCAGAGTCTTCATCTCTCTCATCAGTAACTGGTGATATTCTGCTGGGAAGTATTCATGGTAAGAGCTAGGTTAGGAAAATACTGCCAAAAATTTAGTTGCTTTAAAGGTATTAATAATGTTCACAGTAACAAAAGCACTAAAGTTATTAGTCTATCACTAAACAGTCAGCTATGCACAGTACATGAGCTAAACAATTCTATATTTATTAGAGGTTGAATTAAGGAGAGTTAATTTACCATACAGCATGGTGTATTTATCTTTTAAAATATTTTTATCAGTATGCTTATAAAATAGGAAAAGGTGTGTGTTATGGGAAAGAAACATACCAAACATACCAAAGATGTCAAAACATTTTTAAAATAAGCAGTAACAATTATACCAAAAAAAGTAGTAAGCAGGTGCTGCCCCACATGCTTTATTTTCCTCTTAGGAAGCTCTTACAGCTTCTACTAAGACTTATGGTAGAACTTGGTTCTATCTCAAAGTTTTATGCACAAATTATGTGTGTGTAGTGACACAATAGAGTGGTGATAGTTCCTTTTCTTGGTGGAGGGTGCACTTTACTGCCCTTCATCTAGAACTAAAACTAATTAACTTGAATGTCTCTTAAAAACAGGAGTCAGGGTTGGAACCTGGGGTCTTTCTAATTTAACAAAATTCCCACTGAATTCTGTCTGTGCCATAATGCGTTTGTGATTTTTACATTAAGTAAAACTGAAGATGTACAAATGGTGAAAATTACTCAGGTCAGTCCAAGTTTCAGATTTCTAGCTATATACCTTATAAACAATTTGCTGCAATTTTGTGTTATGTCACTTCAGAAATGATTTTTCATCTTTAAAGGAACAGCTCCATTGTCCATTCATAGTAAACACAAAACTTTTCTAAACCTGTTAGGTAAAGTTTACTTCAGTGTGCCTTGGTAGAAGTAAGATATTTTTGTTGTATTTTTCTGACATGTAGGTTTTATTGCTACAGGTACTTCTAGTCAGTAAGCTGCTGGGTTGGTTTTTTTGTGTTTTTTTTTTTTTTTTTTTTTTTTTTTCTTCAAACAGTTATAACAATTGTGTGGAGTAATCAGTTTGTGAGCATGTTCATGCCTCTGTGCACATCCAAAAGTTTTTAAATCCTGGTACAAAAATGAAATAATAACAGCTGTTGTTAGTGACATACTTCCGTAGTAATGCATCATTTGTAATTTCGCTAAAGAACTGTGTGAAAACAAGTACAACTGTATCCAAATTATACATTACTTCAGGGTTATTTTCATGGGCAGTCTACTAAATGGGTCTGGAATGCCTAGCATTATTTTATCTGTTTCTTTTAAAAGCAATTGGTCTGTGTTTTTCACACACACACAGCTTCAATAAAGTCAAGGGAACACAAACTTTACAAACCTGCCCGAGTCCTGTTTTGTTGTTAAAACTTGGGCTGTATAATCCTAGTCAATGCCCAAGCTTTACTGGAAACTTGGCTCTGGAAGGGCATGAACTGAATTTAGTCTTTCAGGTCCTGATTTTAAACCCGCTCTGTGAAGAAACACTGGTTATTCTGTATTGTAGACCTTGCGCAATTCTATAGCAGTGGTACTCTCTTCAATACTTATGCTGTCTACTGCCTCAGATTATGGAGGCATAAGCATATAGCTAGAAGTAAATTTTTCTTTGCCATCACAAAATACACAGCAAAACAAAACACCAGTACCATCATGATGCAAATAAGCTGTGGACAAAAGATTGTGGTCAATGACTCTGGTCAGAGTTGTGGTCATTGGCTCAGTGTCCAAGTGGAGATCAGTAACGGGTGGTGTTCCTCAGGGAGTTGGTATTGGGACTGGCACTGTTTAACATCTTTGTCAGTGACATGGACAGTGGGATCGAGAGCACCCTCACCAAGTCTGCTGGTGACACCAGGCTCTGTGGTACAGTTGACGTGCTCAAGGGAAAGGATGGCATCCAGGGGCACCTGGACAGGCCTGAGAGGTGGGCCTGTGTGAACCTCATGAGGTTCAACAAGGCCAAGTGCAAGGTCCTGCAGCTGGCCCAGGGCAATCCCAAGCACAAACCCAGGCTGGGTGGAGAATGGATTGAGAGCAGTTCTGATGAGAAGGCCCTGGGGGTGCTGGTTGATGAGAAGCTCAACATGAGCCAGCAATGTGTGCTTGCAGCCCAGAAAGCCAACCGTGTCCTGGGCTGCATCAACAGCAGCGTGGCCAGCAGGGTGAGGGAAGTGATTGTCCCCCTCTGCTCTGCTCTTGTGAGACCCCACCTGGAGCCCTGTGTTCAGCTCTGGGGCCCCCAGCACAAGAAGGACATGGACCTGTTAGTGTGAGTGCAGAGGAGGGCTATGAACATTATCAGAGGGCTGGAGCACATCTCCTGTGAAGACAGGTGGAGAGAGTTGGGGTTCTTTTTTCTTGAGAAGAGAAGGCTCTGGGGAGACCTTATAGCGGCTTTCCAGCACCTAAAAGGGAGCTACAGGAAAGCTGGGGAGACACTGGAGAGAACTGGAGAGAGGGGGCTTGGAACTAGATGATGTAGTCCCTTCCAACCCAAACCATTATATGATTCTATGATTTTGCAAGCAAATGCACCTTTAAATGTAAAAGCTCAACAGGACAACTAGATTGAAGTGTCCAGAAATATGTTGTTCCACCATATGTTTTGGATCTGAGGTCACTGTATTACTTAAGATACCCTTAGAAGGGGGGTTACAATTTCTGTTGAAATATCAGTGAGTACACATTTCTTTTTTTCCTGTAGCCTTAGACACGGCTGTAGGGAGTGAATGATCCCACTTAATGATCTTGCAGGGCAACATAAAGGTAGAGAGAATATGCATGTGGGTATTCTTAACTGCTCTTTTGCTTGCTTAATCAGAGCAACCCAGCCTCCTGAGAATCACTGAAGCAAACAGAAGGAACATAATGAAAATAATATCAATTGGTGCCTTTATTTATTTACTAAAAGCCATCTTTTGTCCCTGGTCTTATACTGACCCTGACTTACAAAACTGTATTTTGAAGTTTTATGGATGTGTTAGAAAAGATAACTCTTCAGAAGTAGCAAACAGAAAGTAAACAACACAAACAAAAAATATGAAGTTGCTGTTACCAATTTCCATTAAAACTATTATATTTTGGACCTTATAGTATTTTGCTACAATACTGAATTCAGTTGAATGTAATAATCAAGCTAGTAGACTCTTTCCTTCTTTGCTGTTGATGTATCCAGAAAATAAATGACTATGTTAAATTCCAGGTGTTGGCCTACACGGAACCATTACTTGACCAAAAGTATGCTTCTGTGCACTGCTTGTAGACATTGCAGGTCACCATACAGCAGGAAAATCCTATCTGCTTTGAAAGCAACTTCTGTTCTAGCTAAATGTTTGAAATGAGGCTATCATACTAGTATGTTTACAGGATGCAGTTTTAATCATGTGTGCAATATGTTTGTGACTGATAGGAGTTTGATTTCTAAATGTTAAATGTTCTCCAAGGACCTGGTTAATAAAACAGAATAAAACACACACACACAAAACAAACAAAAAAACAGAAAAACAAAGAACAGACCAGTAAAATCCATAAGGCCCAAGAGCTGTATTCAGACTGTGCATAATCTTTAGGAGTTGCTATTTGATAAAACCCTAGGCTTTTGGTAGATTTTATAAAAATAAGTACTAGTAATGATAAGGTGATACAACTGTAGTGTGCCTTTAAAAAAAAGATAAGAAAAAGGCTAATGGTGAGGCCAAACATCTTTCAAATTCATTTCAAAATGGCTTTGTTTCAACTCTGGTTATCAGATCAGCTTAGTATTGTATGGTATGTGCTTGAAATGATAAATTAAGACTATTGACGACCAGTTTCTTTTCTAGCTTTCAGTCCATGGACTGCTGAGAAATACATTGCAGGTCATATGCAGTGGAATGCATTCTACCCTAGTGGCTGTTTACTGCTGTGTAATTACAGAAGATAGGAGAAGTGCTTGGTCAGCTTCTGAAAATTTTTGTGAATACTCTATATTAGCAAATTAGATTAAATTACTGTGATTAACCTTATTTTGGGTCTTTTATACTTCTGGAGGGAAGAGGGAGTGGTAGGAATGAACTGTCATGGCTTAGTTTTTTTCATTTAAAGCACTTTTTTCTGAGGCAATTACACATGTATAACATGCATGGAAATGTGGTAGCTTCTTCCAACTTTTAGACCGTTAACAGAAAAGCCATGGTGTTTTGCATGCATCCCTCATCCTTCCAGGTTCCCTTGATGCTATAGGTAAAGGGGAAGAGTGTGTATTTTGAGATCTAATGATAAAATACCCAAGCCTGTTCAAAGTAATGCAAGGTCAGTAAGAGACTATTCTATGTTTTATGCCTTATACACTCTTTAGTTTGATGTTCTTCAGTCTGCCCAACACACACAGATCTCCCAGATTCAATGGAGAGTGTAGGCAGTGATTTGTCACATACAAGAATAAGTTTGGAAAGAGTAGGTAATGTTCAGTGATTCTTAGGCAATTTTCTAGAAAGTAGTCTTTGAAAGTAAAGCAAAAAGTCACCCAGATTTGTGGAGGAGGGTTATACGCATATATATTTATGTATACAAAAAAGGAAAATAGGATGAGTAATAAAATACCTTTTATTAAAGTACTATAATAACCCATAGTGCTGTTGCAGGCATCTGACCAAGTTTTTTGTTTGTTTGTTTTTGTTTTTTTTTTTAGAAAAAGGCCAAAAACTAAATGAGAAAAGTGCTCAATTTGGGTCTCTGCTTTTCTCTCCATCACACCTAGTCTGTGGCTTAACGCTTTATTTGGAATATTTTTCTTGCCTGGAGTTGCTTCTTTGTTTCCCATGTGTGTTGAGGTTTTTGTTTGTAAAGCAATAATAACGAAGGAGTATAATTAATTTATACTGTTTTAGTTTTACATGCAATGCAGATATACTACTGTAACTATAACAGCCTTGTATAGGATCACTTTATTTTAGTCTAAAATTTGAGAAACCAGTCACAAATATTCCACATTGAATGTTAAAATGTCCTTTATTTCTTAATAGGTAACACCAGCCTTCAGACCAAAACAGGGAGTATCACAGTAGGTAGGTTTTGCTTTGTTTTGCTTTCTTTCTAAGAAAAAGCTTCTTTCTCTCTTGTGTCACTCTTCCCTTTTCCTTTTTAAATTAAAATACTCAAAGGGAAAGTAAAAACCTAATTTTCTAATAATCCTCAGAAGTTTGTTCTCACTTTTTCAGGAGTTATCATTCATGGCTGTATATTTGAAAGATATTTTCCAAACTTGGCTCTGACAGTCTTCTGTAGTTATGTAAGACCAATTAGCTTTCCACCATACCCCCTGGGCTTTAGCATTATACTTAGTCTAACTATTTTCTTTTAGATTAAGTTGGGACAAAAGGACATGAGAAAATACTAAGTGTACATCAAATGCAATTACTTTGCCTTTAACCCAGTTCTCTATCTTATGTTTATCAATTATTAAATATGTTTAACTTTCATGTCAGTTTCATTGATGTTTTACATATTGTGAGTGTCCTGGTTTCAGTTGGGACAGAGTTGTTTTTCCTCCTAATGGCTG
>CM021731.1:12893307-13212121 GCA_011075105.1 Heteronetta atricapilla
AACGGCTGTGTGGTGTTTAGCTGCCGGCCGGGTTAAACCACAACAGTGAGGTAGAAAAAAAACTTGTGAGAACTTAGTGTTTCCAAACTATTGTGTTGACCATTAAGTATTTCCATTCAGAAATAAAAGTAGCTTTTAAATCTTCTCTCAGTGATTGAGTTTTTATACAGTGGGATAACTGAGTTATCAATTACATTATACATTATACTATGAAAATATTAGGGCCCCTTCTGTGTTGATGTACCATAAATTGGTCAAGAAAGTGAGAATCTCAATTTCTGGTTATTTCTGTGGCATTATATTGAAGTAATAGAGCTGTAGACAATGCTCAGTGAATCTACCTTGAAGGATTTCCCCTTCTGTAAGTTTAAATATAGGCCCAAGTCTAAGACTTCTGCTAACAATAGTGACTACAGTCACTAACTTGCAGGCATCTTGCAGGGACAAAATGTCCTGTCACATCTCTTCTTATGTTTCTAAGCAATCTATATTAATATTCTTGGAAAATGAATGCAATGCACATTTTTATGAGTTAGTCATTAAACCACAGAATTAAATCAAGCTTGCTAGTCTGTTTTTCCTTCAGTTAAATAAACTCATACACTATGAAGAGTGTTTGAACATTTCTTAACACAAGTGGTAGTTTTTTCCACCAACAGATGATGATTATTTTCCATTAATTAACCAGGTTCAGCTTAAAAGTTTAGAAGTATGAACATTGAGAAGCATTGAACTGACTTTATATTTCGGATTTCAATTATGAAAATGTTAGTTACAGTTAATCTTTTCCTAAAGAGCATTAGCCCATCCCTGCTTTAATTTTGTATGGATTTTTCCAAAGTCAGATAACTTCTAAGATACAGTGATGTAGCTCTGAAAACTCAAAAATGTCAAGTTTTAAATGAAAAGTTTTCACATATGAGGAATTTATGCCACAAGGTAACTTGTTGGATTGCCAGAGAGCTGATGGGGATTTGCTGATAGAAATAGTAAGACCAGCTTAGCTCTTCTCTCTTCCTCAGATGGATTTTCAGAGGCATATAGTTATTTGTTTTATTGCAGGCAGAATTTTTTCGATTAATTGAAAAATGCAATCATCACCATTGTATGATCTCTAGATTTTGAGGATGTATTTTTCTGAGAGGTTTATTTATCATTCAAAACATGGTTGAGAATGCTGGATTTTTTTCACAGTATTTGAGAGAAAGTACAACAAAAAATTGGGGAAAATTATTGGATAATTCTATATTAACAGGAAACCAATACTCCTGTCTTTTGCTCTATTATTTTCTTTTTTGTTGTTGTTATTTGTAGAACAGTTCTCTTTCATATATTTATTTTGTGATTACTTGTTTCTGTTTAAAAAGTAAATATTTTTTGAAGATCCTACCCAAACCTTGGCTTAATTTTAAGCATCTAACATATGATAGTGTTTCACCCTGACATTGTTCAAATATTAAAGTAAAACACTTTTTTTCTATACCATGAATTTTGTTAGTCACAGACAAATTGTTTTCCAACATTGCACTAAAAGCTTTCTACTTCTAACACGTGTTTTGTGGATTTTGGATGGCTTCTTAATTTGAAACAACCAGACCTATTTTTACTTCTAGTTTACATTACTACTGAGGACAGTCGTTAGAAAACTGAATAATCTTACAAAAAACAGTGGAGTACTTTGTTTTTAGAGCTAATTGGATCTTTAAGTTTTTACTTGGTAAGTTCATAGGAAAACTCAGGTTGGAAGACACCACAGGATGTCAGGGTCACAGAATGGAAAGTACCTTTGGAGCTCATCTTGCACAATACTCCTGCTCAAGCAGTCTGTAGTCTCCAACCTCCAGCCCAAAGCAGTGTCAGCTGTGAGCTTGCTCAGGGCTTTGTCTTGTAGTCTTGAAAATCTCCCAAGGATGCAGACTGTACAGCCTCTCCAGGCAAACTGTTCCAGGGCTTAGCTGCCTTCAGTATGAAAAAGATTTTTGATGTATCCAGATCAAAACTCTCTTGTTTCAACCTACTTCTTTTGAGAGGGGACTGCTTTCAGGTATTGGAGTGGTCTGCTCTCCCTGCTGAGCAAGCTTTCACCTCCTCTTGTCAGGGAAAGTGCTCCACTACCTGACTATCTTGGTGCTTCTCCACTGAGTTGACTGCAGTTTACCAATGTCTCTCTTCTATCAGGAGCCATAGAACTGGATGCTGTGTTCTAGATGTGGTCTAACAGGTACTGAGTCAAGGGGAATAATCTCCTCTGTTGATGTACAGGCCATGCTCCAGTTAATGCTGACAGGGATTCTGTTGGCTTCCTCTTCTGCCAGGGCACATGGCAGGCTCTTGTTCAGTCCAGCCAAAACCTGTTTATTCCTCAACGTTGTTGTCATCGTCTGATTATTCTCTTCTCTGTTGCCAAGCCAAATTTTACCCTACCAGCTCAAAAAAAAAATAAAATCATTATTTAACTTTAGCCCAAGGGAAACAACTTCTAGGTTTTGGTAAGAATAGCACTGATTTACAGGCAGCAGGGATGTGTTCTGTAAAGCACACAGACATCCAAGAAAGTCCAGTTATCTTTTTTCTTCCCCATACAGATGCCATTGTTAGTTTGTGTTATTCTGCTAACTTCTTTCTTCACAACCCATGCTGGAGGACCAAAAGGCTTCTGTGACTTACTATGACAGATTTGCTGTCTAAAATGAATTGAAACTTAGCAATTTAGAGCAAAGTTTCAACTCGTACGTGAGGACTATATTCAAATATCAAGGAGCTACTATCTAGGTTTTTGAGAAAAATGAACTGAGGTGTCTCAGGCCATCTGTTGTGATTTGTTAAGTGTTCTCATAGGGCAGTTCTCTGGTACTGAGAATACATAGAATGGCTTGCGTTGGAAGGGACCTTAAAGATCACCCAATTTCAACCCCCATGCAATGGGCAGGGATGCCATTTGTTGAAGATTGTTGTTTTTCTTAATGTAGCTAGTCTTTAGACTTTCTGTATAATACCTTTTTAAAAGATGACTCCATGAAAACTGAGTTCTGGGCATTTTTCATGTTCTCGTTAGTGTAATATCAGCATCTTATTTTACGTATCAAGTCTTTATCTTAGGCAAGGTATTTTTTTAATGCTTAACAACTTTGTTAAGGACATCTTGCTTCACTGGTTTGTTCTGTTGTTGTTGGGTTGGTTGGTGGTTTTTTTTTGGTAGTAGTAAATACTTAACTAACTGAAGTTGCTCAAGAGTGTAACTCTTGAACAGATGGTCATCTGTTCTGTTTCCAGTAGAACGATTCATCCTTGTATTTCCCCTTGAGTTGTCAGTACGTAGGAAACTGAATTTGAATTATGCACTCTTTCTTGTTTTGGCTCTCAGTTACTCACATTAATCTCATTTAATGATGGGCATGTATTTAAATATAAAAATTATTGCCTTACTTTTGTTCTGTCATAACTGTAAATTATATGTTGTCTCTATCATTATTAAAGTTATGTATTTTGTCCTACTGGATTCTGTTATTTAATGTAATTTCTCCTGTTGAAATATTTATTTGAAGTTGACCTTTTTAGTTATAGAATCTTGTCTGCACTGTTTCTAATCCACTTTTCTGCCCTGTCTTCCTCCCCGCTTCTCATTTGTTTAAGTTATAAAGATGCAAAACTTAAACAGCATCTTTAATAGACTTTGCAGAAGTGATGGGCAACTTTAAATCTCATGGTATTATTTGTATCTAATTTCATATCCATCAAATTATTCCAGAAGTCACCTTCAGTTCTTTCTATAAAGCATATTTCCTGTTGTTTCTGTTGATCAAAACTGACCATGCAGTCTCGGGTCATCTTTAGTCTTTGGTGAATGCTGCCAAGGTTCGAAATTTGGCTGTAGTTTTTTCTTCCATTAAAAAACAACAACAACAACAACAAAACTTTATGTTCACTCTTTTACTATAGAAGTCAAAATCTGTCAAGTCATCCCCCCAAAACAGTGTTCTCCAAGGGCATTCTACTTTGTCTCAAGGATTTTTGTTGGTTTTTTTGTGTGTGTTTTCCAGGTAAATCTGTGCCTATTGCCATCTTCCTGCATCCTATATTTTTGTATGCATTCTTCAAACAGAATCCAGTCTCACAGATTTAGGGTTCTATTCTTTTCTTAAAGAATTGAAAATGGAAAAAAAACAGCAAAACAATCTTGTAGTGGGGCTACTAGATTCAGAAAAGGCATCTTTCCACTGTGAAGAATTTTACAGGAGTCACTTTCACATTTGAAGACTGGGAGTTAGGCAGGATTCACTGAATAAATATTAGACTCTGTAAAGTACCATCAACTGATGGTGTTGTACAGACTGCTAACAGTTGTTCTCCCTGGAGAGGGTCACTGTTGTATCACAGAAGTCTTTTTTTCTTCATAGTGCAGGAAAAAGTACTAATAGTATTTTTTGATTACAACAGAAGAACTAAGAGGCTGGATATTTCCTGTATCAGTTGCCAATAAATCTCTGACAAAGTTATGTGGATATTCAGTGATTGGCTGTTAGTACATTTGATTGGGGGTTTTTGCAAAAATAGCTTTTATGGGAAATTGTCTATCTGCTGGGACCAACATTTTTAATAAAAAGGTTGATTTGTATAAACTTTACCTGTTCAAGTAAGATTACCTGTTTGAATATTAAGAACGTCCTTTTAAAAAGCTATCAGGAAAATTTTCATTGTGACTTACCCCCCAAGCAAAGCTTTTTCCAGTTCATTAATTTCAATTGACAAAGTTATTTTTTTCCTTCCGGTTTGGACCAGAATTCTTTAACATAAAATACTCTGCTATGGGAAATGCATTCACATCCAATTCTAGTTGTTCTTGTTGTTGGGTTTTTTTGTTGTTGTTGGCCAAAAATGGTGTCAGTTTCTCAGCTGACCAAATGTGGATTGGCCACTTTTTTATTACATTAACCTCAAAAAAAAATTCATTTTTAGCTGAGGGATGATAATCTCTTTCAGTGTTTCAACTGCTGTAATACACTGATCTTCCCCATCTGTGTGTTGGATCAGAAAAGCTCCAGATGAGTTTGCTTATGTAAAGAAAGCTTTAATTAATGCTAGACATCCTTGTTATGATTAATCAAGCTTATTCTCCCATGAATATTTTCACTTTTAAAATAACAATTTTTGGTCTGGTTTGATTTTTGTTGTTTTAGTGAGTTCTGAATACTCAGCTGTGCTTCTTGTTCTATGCACCCCCAGAAACTAAGAATATTCTCATTCAGTGTTTCAAGATTTTTGGCTAATATTTTTGTTCCTAGTAGGCTTTCTAATGAGCGATGTCACTCACTCCCTTTTGCTCATGTACATATGTAATTGTTTTTTCACTTCTCTACAGTTGCATCACAACTTCTTTGCTGTTTTTATCAGCTATAGGTCTGTTCAGTAGTTAAAAAGGTCACTGCCCACGACCTCACGTTTACGCTGTGGAAATCTGTGTGCTTACAACTGGAATAGATTGCAAATTATTAAAGAATACTTCTCAAGTATAAAAATAATGCTTTTTTTAAGGGCTTCTATTTGTAAAAAAGGTTGTTAAGAAAGTTTTGTTGTCATAAATTACAGCTAATAAGCTATAGAAGAAAGTGTATGTCTGTTTATTCCAGGGCAAAGAATGAATGTTAATTCCCTATGTGCATTAAATTACAGTGGTTATCTCAGACATTTGTTTAAAATTCAGAGTTCTTCCATGTCACCACATGTTAAACGCACAGCTGCCTGTTGTTTGTCTGTGGTAACTTCCATGGGTAAAGTTCCCCCTGTGCGAAGTCCAAACAAAGGAACTCTTTTGGAAATTAAAATAGGTCTTAAATGTTCAGATTTTATGCTCAGTCTTAATACAAATGTGAACTTGTCCATGTGGAAAGAAGTAGGCATGGTTATACTTGGGCAGAAGGAACACTGTTGAGCCCTAGTAGTTCCTACAAGTCCTGCAGGGGTTTGGCCTTGGGACTAGTGCATGCCATAATTCCAGATTGGGAAGAAAGTTTTTGCTGAGAAACCTGTTTTTCTGAGCAAAGTCTGACATTCAGTGAGTGAGTAGAAGATACTGCTGCAACATACAAAAATTGATGAAGTCAATTCAAACAACAAAAAAAATCTATCAAATATTTATTTAAACAGGATGAACAGTAACGTTTTTAAATCAAATAAACAAATCCTTTCATTTTCTTTTTCTTTTTATTAGATTCATCAGATGGAAGTCTAAAAGCTTCTACACATCAAGGGCCAATAGATGTTTATGTCAGTCAACTAAGAGAAGTGGATCTGAAATCCCAGAAAGGTTAGCAAACTGGAACAAATATATTTTGTAGCAACTAATGATATAAAAGAAATGATATAATGATATAAAAGATTAGGGTTTTTTGTTCATCTGTCTAGAAAATAACTATTTTGTGGTTTTTTTTGTTATCTATTTTCTTTTTTACCTCATTGGATAATTATAATAGAATAAACTCCTTAAGGGACAATGATACTTAAAATGAATTACAGAATTTTTGTATTTTTAATACTTCATCTTGTCAGTCTACTCAGCAGCCTTCTGCAGAGTTGACAGAGTTACAGTCTTTGTCTTGAAAAAGTTTACTCCACTATACTAATATTTTTTAATATATATCTTTTATGTGTGTGTACATAAGGGCAAACATCAGGCAAACTTATATTGCTTATATTGCTTTTTCCTGCCTTTTCCTGATGAAATATCCAATTATTGAAATAGGCAGAAAAATAGAGATGAAAGTGCCTTACTCAACTATTCTTCTTTTTTTTTTTTTTTTTCCTCGTGAATACTCACTGGAACTTTGCTTTCTAGTTAAAAGGTCGCTCCTAAAGTTGTATTCATAGTTTTGCCATTCAGAAGTTATGATGTTGTAAGTAACAAAACCCTGAAGACATCTTGTTTATCCTACTTTTGGAGAAAACAAACGAACAAACAAAAACCCTACAGCATTCTTGTGTTAACATCATGGTGTTTTAAAGGAATATGGTATTTGGTAGCTTCCTCTGGTTTTCTATGAGATAATCTTATGCCCTGTTAAAACTTAGCAGTTAATCAGAAGGGAAATATTGAGGAAAATGCATTGGAATCATATGTGCCATTCTTCTGCACAAACTAAGGTGGTTCCATTGGTACAAATAAGTTTATTTTTATATTATTTCTTAGTTACATTTTGAATCGCTAAATTATACCTCTTAAAATTAGTAGCAAAGAAGAATGTATTTAATAAAAACTAATTCATGTTACTTTCAAAACATTGCCTGACATCTCTTCTGGCAGCACAGTTTAGTGTAGGCAAAGTTGATAAAATTCTGTTTTCGTTTACCCTGTAACTTTGGAGTAAGTGCTGACAGCTGCTGAGTAGAAAATGTCCTATCTGTTATAAATTAGCTGCATGTGTCGGATTTTATGAGTCACATCACTTAACTACTCTCCAAGGAGGACCTAAAGAAAAGACCTTTCCCCTTTCTTATCCTAAGGCTTCTGTGAATCCAGCAAAATTTCGGCCTAAATTCTACTGACAGTTATTTCTTCTTCAGGAGTATCCTAGGCAATTGATTGGCCTGAATTTAAATTGCATAGCTAGGGTTGCTTTCTGACTGCTACACGGTTATTACATCAGTTTTATAATCATGTTCTCTTTCAGCCTTGGGGATATATTTGAAGAAATGTTAATGTTTTTCTACAGTGATTGTTGAAATTGGGTAGAAGCTAAGAAGTGTGTCTACAGAGTTTATATTTGAAATACTGCTTGGGTTTTGTTTCAGTGTGCAGGATGCAACCTTCAAACACTGTGACTAATTCCAAATACGACTAACAGTGGTAGGTTGGGGGCCCAGAACTTGCCTTTAATCTGATGCATAGAAGCATGTATTTTGGGGAAGCAGACATCAGAATTTCTGTTTTTCTTGCTTGTGGTAACAGACTGTAAGTGGCATCCCATCATTCCAGAGGAACAATTCTTTTATAATGTGCTTGTATTGTACTGCGTGCTGGATTAATCATCAAATCCCATGTCCATGCTCAGGGATGTAAATAAGCAACTAGAAAATTAAACTAGAGGCATAATACTTCTTGAGGTCTATTTTATTTGCTTCCCTTGGCAATCCCCATAATAAGGTCCTCTAGTGAGAAATGTTGCTAGTAGTGTATGTTAATTTTCATAGTGTCTGAAAAAATACTGTGATCCCATTTTATAAATGTGACATACCTTCATTTGTCATAAGCAGAATAATGTATCTGTGTTTATCCTTTGACAGGAAAAAAAAAGTTACCATGTCTGAAGGCTCTTTAAAAAAAATGATGATTTGCCTTAAGTTATCTAAATAATTGCCTGTTTTATGATTTGATCTCAATGTTGACCTAACTAGCTTTCATTTAAATTTATATCAGGTTCTATTACAGTCAAGGTACCTGCCACTCTCAAAGCCTATTTAGAGTTGTCTGGAAGAAAAGTGGATGTGAGCTCAGAGATCCAGTTAAAAGATACACAAAGTGCCTCCAAAGATGATCACGTTACTTTAAGTGGTAAGGCTTACTAATCTTGGCTACCATTAAATGTCTGTCTGGCCTTAGTCAAAGACATCTACACTTTCATTTGAGTTTATTGCTCTTGGCCTCTTCCTGTTTCATCTGCTTCAGCTTCACACATCTGCTTGTGCCATTGAACTCTCCATGTTACTACATGGCTCTTTTGTTTTGTTTGGTAAATGATTTGTGAATACAAACAACTGCTTCTCTAACAAAAATCTCAGAGCCAAATTTATCCTCAGCATTATTCCAGTGAATCTGTGGGAAGTAAATCAAGGCTGAATTTGACCCATTGCTTTGTTGGCTTAAGCAATCACATACAATAAATCACCAGGGAATGTCTGTTAAAATACAATTAAAATTTTTCTTTGTGCATCTCTGTTGGGTGGGAGGGTGTATTAAAAGGTGCATGTGGCATATTTATAAATGTACGGTGTAAGTGTTAAACAGAGTGGGTTATTCTGAGAAGTGACGGGTGGGAGATGGCCGGGAGAAGAGCAGAAGTTGGAGTATGGAGAAATAGAGTACATGGAGAGGTTCCTGTGGTTCCTGGAAACATTATTCTAATGCATTTAAAATGGAATATGCAAACCCCAAGTCTTGCTGTTTCCTGCTTCAGAAAACAGTCCTACATTTATCAGGGTGTGTATTTCTCCTTCCTCCAGACCTGTCCATCCAGAATTTAAAGCTGTTAGTGTTACCAATTACTCAGTTTACTCAAGAGGCAATGTTAATGTAATGTGTCTGAAAGCTCCAGCTTTGTTTGTGGAAGAGTTATGTCAGTATGACCTGATAATGATAACAGATTGGGTGAGGCTTTGAGTTTTTCGTTGTTTTAAAGCTATGAGAATATGTGCAAAACTTCTTTTCTTGCCCACTTAAAATGGTAATTCTTAAATCCTCGAAGTCCAGAAATGTTAGAAGCATATGTACATAATCTTAATATGCAACCTGCTTGTACGCAATAGTCTTGAAATGTATAGGCATATCTCTTCCTGCCTTGAACAGTAACTAGCATCCAAGTTTATTAGTGGTAACTAAACACAGCTTTTTAAAAACAATGGTTAAAACTCCTCAGGCTAGTAACCTGCAGAAGGGTCCCAGATTCCAGTCAGACTCTAGGTAATGAACAGCTTCAGCAGTAAAGCAATGCATTTCCCGGTGAATGAGGACCACTGGCCGGTCATCTTGCTACTCTGGCAACTCTAAAGATAAGATTAGTGTTTCAAATATACACAGATGAATGGCTTCTCCAGATTCATGATCCAGTCAGTGTTTATGTAGCACAGTCATCGCTGAAGTGGAAGCAATTTTTCAGTCTACTATACTGTATATAAAAGATCCTGGCAGTTTGGGCCTAAAGTGACTCCAAACTAGCTAACCCTCAAATATACATATCTCAAAGCTAAAATCAGCAACGGTTATGCAGAGGCACCAGCATTTGGCCATTGATCATAGTTGTTTTTAAGCGGTTACAGCATTGTGCAGAAAGCTATTACATGTAGATGTAAAATTATCAGAACATAATTAAATGGAAAATAAACCCTGGGAGGATGCAATTCAGCTAAACTAGTGCTGGGCTGAAGTGACTTGTCTTCATCTTACAGCAGGCATTTAGCTTTGTTGAATGTTTTCTCTCATAATATAACCAATGATCAGATTCTCCTGCTCTTTTCTTCTCTGCTCTATAAGAAGTAACAAACCTGAAGGGAGACAAATTATTTGGTTTTGGCATGTGCTTTGTTTCTTTTCTTACCCTTCTGAAAATAGCTCTTTGGCTTTCTTTGCCAAGTAAGTCAGTAATGTTTCTTTGGCATGGCAAGGGAAATTTGCAAGGGATCCCATAGGGACACTTACTCTTTCTGCAGCCAAGCACTTGTCCCTTCATTCTCAACAATCTCTTCCTAAAGTTGATATATGAGAATTTTCTTCTGTAAGTGGATGCTGAAATAATTAAAATAACATTTAATGTTGTTTCTATATCATAAAAACATTGTTTACTGTTTAAGTTTTAGATACAGAATCTACAGGTATCTTTGTTTAGCTGCAACATAAAATGGGGAGAGGGGAGGGGTTTTGCTGAGTGGGAAAAAAAATCCAACATTACAAGAGGCATGGCAGCTCAGATTTTTATGCTTCTGAGGTCAAAGATTTGTTTTAAAAATAGATGGCTTTTCAGAGACTGGCCAGTTCTCATGTGGATAACACTGGAACTGGCTGCTCTCAGGAAGCTTTACTTGCCTCTGGGAGTATCGTGAGAGGTTAGAGAGGAGGTTCTCCAGTGAGAGCTCTGTGAGTTGAGTGAATGTGCACCTAACTATAACCTGCTACAGGAAGGCCTTCCCTCCTGCTCTTACTGCAGTTATATCACCTGTGTCCTCACCTTGCTTCAAGGCTTCCACTGCCACACTGAGTGAGGAAGGCAGCACGCTACAGTCCTCCAGGCAGTGACATCCATGGTTCTGCAAGATAACCAAGGAAAAGATCTGATGTAGTCAAAGCAAGAAGATGAGAGCTTGGAGTGAGAGCTTCAGAGACAGAGTGATGAGACTGTGAAAAGGCGTTTTATTTTTTAGAAGAAATATCAAAAGACTTGCCTGCAAAATTGGCATGCTTATCAAGGAAGGGATGAAAGTAGAGAACAGTGCCAGGGAGTTCACTCTTTTGCAAGGATAAGTTATCTGTTTCCTTGACATCGGTAGGCACTCTTGTAGTGTCGTATAATGACAGTTATAAAAACAGATTCTTCATGCTAAGCACTTCTCCAGCTTTTATCTGTAAAACCATTTCTTTGGCCATCTAGTTTGAGAGTATTTGAGTAATACCAGTAACTTCTGGTGGTAATCATGTCAAGGCATTTTTTTACATTCCTTGGGGGAAAGGGTAGGAAGAGAGAGTTCTTATGAGAAGGTTCTGTAGCCTTCTTGAGCCCTTAAATGTTGCTGCTAAATAGCTCTGCCTTACCTGTTTCTCCAGGTCTGCCTGTATTCTTATATCAGCTCATTTAAGAAGCCTGCAGAGACCATTAACTGTATCTGGAACTAGATATGGAATTAGGAACGGTAGCAGGTTGATAAGTGATTTTGTGATTTAAGCAGAAAAGGAGCTTAGAATCATAGAATTGTTTGGGTTGGAAGGGACCCTAAAGATCACCCAGTTCCAACCCCCTGCCATGGGCAGGGACACCTCCCACCAGCCCAGGTTGCCCAAAGCCCCATCTAGCCTGGCCTTGAACACCTCCAGGGATGGGGCATCCACAGCTTCTCTGGGCAACCTCTGCCAGGGCCTCACCACTCTCAGAGTGAAGAATTTCTTCCATATTTCTAATCTGAACCTACCCTCTTATAATTGAAAGCCATTCATCTTTGTCGTATCACTACACCCCCTGACAAAGAGTCCTGCCCTAGTTTTATCCTGTAGGCCCCGTTCAGGTACTGGAAGGCCGCTAGAAGGTCTAAGCTTAGGAGACTCTTAAGGGTTATAAACATGTTAAAAGGAAAGATTAAAATTAAAAGTGATACACAAGTTCAAAGTGCAAAGGTAGGAACCTATGCATTCCCAAGGTAAGGAGTGTTTCAGTAGAAATGTTGGTAAATGGGAAGAAATAATGTTATACAGTTGCAAATAAAAATAAAAATAAAAAATAGTGTGTTAACAGAACTGTTCAGTAAAACTCAATCCTCTAGCTTTACTTAGCATTAGTAACACTTTGCTGGAATGTGTGCAGTTTTGAGTCCACTTCAAAAAGGATGTGGACAACTGCAGAGACTTTGAAGGAGAACAAATACTCAGAGACCTAAAAACATGAGAATAAAAAAACAGTCTTGTTTTCTTCTGAAGAAAATGAGACTGAGGGAAGATGAACATTTTCACTGTGTAAGAAATTGCTGCAGAGATGGAAAAAATGCATTGTTCTCTGCACCCAGGTGATGCAACTAGAAATTGCAATTTGACCTTACAGTAAGGAAGGCTTAACTAAATAGTAAGATAAGCTTTGTGGTAGTGCTTGTAAGGTAAGTAACTGTCAGGAGAGGACATAGTACTTGCAGTACTGCGGGTTTTGAACAACAGCTCAGTCAAGCATGTAAAGTTAATTGGATCCTCTAGAAATTGCCTTCAGCCCTGCCTCCTCTTGTCCTAAGCTGATGTGGCCATCTGCTTCCACCTACTTTAAAGTAACTGCAAGGAAGGTTGTGAGGCATGTGGGTGGATAAATCTGGGGAGTAAATGATTGCAGTTAGTGGGCATGCAAACTTTGCCAGCTTGTGTGTTGACAGCTGTAAGTTCACTGGAAAAAGTCTTGCAGTCATTCCTTTGGCTCCTTGTAGCTGATGGTATCAATTTCCAAATCTGTTTGGAATATAATCCAGATTTACATGGTGTAAATCTTCTGTCTCTGAGTGGTGCCAGCAACTTATCTGATTCCAGATCTTTTTCTACCCTTGGCCCCAGTTCCAGTGCCAGGTTCATATCCAGCAGCCACCTTTGACCAGATGCCATCCATCTACTTGGAGCTGAGTGAGCTTTTAACTTCAGCGGTCTCTTGCTCCATCTGGTTTTTGGTAGTTGCATGAGTCTCCTTGGTAAAAGTCCCACCGTGTCACAGGTGCTCCTCAGTGACTGTGGATGTTTGTCTTTACAGGTTACTACAAACTTCCAAGAGGCTGGAGATCCACCCTCTTCATATTTTTCTGTCCTCTTACAAAGAACAAACATATTCTTTGTGAAAGTTTTTCTTAAGTAAAGAAACATATTTGCTCCCTTATTTCAGCCAGCGTGACAACAGCTGCAGCAGTTGACAGGTTTCTTAGCTTTTCTTACTAATCCCACCAATTTACAGCACTATCACTTTGCTGAGCCATATCTGAACAGCTTTTCTCTGAGTTATGCTATCTGGTGACCACGCACATGCACAATAGGGCTCTCTCTTTCACGTTAACTTATACTTTTCCTAAGTTATCTGTCCTGGGGATGGAGAGGAATCTGTTGTCTTCTCTAACCCCCTTTTTTTTTTCCTGTGAAAGTTTCCAGATACATGTTGCCTCTACTGTATGGGCTGATCCGTTGTCCAATTATTCCTTTAATCACAAGGAACTCATTAGGTGGCCTTCTTCCTCATAGGCCTCTGGAAAGAGTGAGTCTGTCCAGATATCAGATCCGTTTGGAAGGATGGGCATTGACACCACTATACTATCTCTGACTCTTCAAGTTTCTCCAATAACTCAGTTCACTCTTTTTACCCTGTCTAGTTCTCCAGGTAGCTGGTGGTGAGCGGCACCTTTCTACTCACAAGTATCCACTCAGGCATGCACTGACACAATAAGAGCTTTGCATCTGCAAGAGATTAGTTCTGGATTCCTCTCTGGACCGTATGGGATTTAGACAGATAGCTTTGTACCTCAAACTCCTTCAGCGGTAACTTCTCACGGCTCACAGAATGGTTCCTTGTCCCATAGTACTGGGAGAGCTGCCTATGAAGTGTTGGGGGCTCACCTTTGGGGTTGTTTTGAGGTTCAACTCAACCAATGTGCAAGGAGAAAGCTGACTGCTGAGTGTTTTATACCATGTACAAGGCTTTATGGATGTATTTATTGCTTTGGGGATCAGAAATTTTGTAGCATTTAGGGTAATTTCTACGTTTTTATCTGCATTGAATTCCAGGGTTAAACATAAACACAGTTGCAGGGGCAGTGAATATCATGAAGCAAACAACTTGCCTTTAAAAGGGAAATTACTGAAAGAGCTTGTATTAGCCCTCAGCTGAAACTTAAGGTTCTGAAGCTTAACAGCTGCAAAAGCCTACCACTCCCTTTCCCCCCCTGCAGCTGACTTGTCTGTGCTGCATTCAGTTACAGCTCTGATCCAAGGAGTAACACTATTTGCTGTTTTCTCATTGTTTTTTCTTTCTCAAGGCGCTTCTTCAAAACTTTGCTTCTTTCCTAGAAACAATTTTTATTGAATTGTTGCCAGTGGAATTGAGTGAGAAGAGCTTTGTTTTACAGTTTTACGCTGTCCCTCTAAACACTGTCCCTTTGTGAAGCTTTGATCCTTAAGTTATATCTCAAAACAAACAAACAAACAAACAAAAAAGGCTCTATCTGGAAATGATTACATTCCTTCAAGTCAAATATAAAGTTAGAACAAATTTTAAAAAATACATTAGATGAGAGACAGATTTTTATGGGTTTCATCTTACATTTAATTTAAGCTGTTCACAGCATTGTTGAGATGCACTGCAGTGCTGACAATACCAGTGAACAGCATTTTAAAAAATTCCTTTTTCCCAAGTCTTACACTAAAAAGTTGGCCAGGTAGCATGCTGGTGCATCTACCTTTTCCCAGATTCATGCTGTTGTCTTAACTGGTGGGTTTTGAAATGAAATCCTTGTATTCTTAATCCAAGAGTTGGTTGGTTTTGGTCACTTAATCATGCTAGCAAAGTCATCCTCAAAATCCACTTATGTTCCCACAGTATGGGCAGTGAGTATAGCTAAGACCAAATTGTGATCAAAAGGTCTCCAGCTAAGCCTTGTTGCTTGATTAGCACCTTCTACACAAAGTCATTTAAATATCTGAAGCTTGATTTGAACCTGCTACTGGCAATAGGATTAATAATCTTAAAATACTTTGAAGATCTGCATCCCTGGGAAATGGAACTTGATACTGAGTTTGCTGCGGGCAGTCTTATATTTTTGCATTCCCTTCACAGGCAAATCTCCAAAAGAAGCATAAGGAACAAAACATTTTTCTAAGTTCACGTAGCAAATACAAAATGAGAAACAGAGCTCAGACAACAACTGAGCATTGAAATGACTCGTTAGTTTGTCTCCATGTTTCTTCAAAACTCTTCTTTATCATTTTAGCAAAAATGTGTCAGGATGAAATGAACAGGGCTGATTCTGTGCATCCGTGTTTGTTTCTTCTGCAGAAGTACAAGCCATGGTGACAAAAATATGAGAGAGGGGAAAAGAGTAGGACCAAGCACTCCAATATGTACTTTTCTGAGAATACATCGTTGTCCTGCATTTGTTTTGTCTTCTCCCCTTAGAAAGACAACTGTGTTTTCAGTGCTCAACTGCCAAGGGATCAGCTGAAATTTTCCTTTGCATTACTATGTTCCTTCATATTTTTGACACCTGGAGACTATTTCCTGTTTAAAACTCAGACTGTTCTAATATTTTAAGGGCTAGAGACAGTTGCGTTCATTTTTGTTCTCTATTCTCTGGTACAGTACTAGTACAACTCAGTGATTCAAAGCAGCTTTCTGGGCAGTTGAATCATAGAATACGACACATTTGTTCAACTTGTTAATGATCATCATAGATTTATTTTAAGTCCATAATTAGATGGAGGATAGACATGTGGATTCTGCCTCACAGATCCTACCCTTTGAGTAGGATGGAGAGAGTAACCTTGTGGTGTGATTGAGAATCCTGCTACCTTGCTGTAGCCAGCAGTGCAGAAATTGTCCTAGGACATCTGCGTGGAGATCCCTGAAGGCGTGTTGCAGTCTGTCAGCAAAGGATACAGAAATACTTCTTCATTCAATGAGCAAACTCAGTCAGTGTTGGACTCCTCTGAAAATCCCGTATTTCTAAACAGTGCCTCAGCCTGCTAGTGCATTGATGTGGGCTTGGCCCATAACCTGAAAGTAATCCCAGTTAGCAGTACCAAAAAGCTGAAACACAATTGAAAAATGCTGGCACATTGGCTTGAGTTGTGGAAACCAATGCAGTGATGTCAGTTGGAGTTTCGCCACTGGTTTTGACATGGCCAAAATTTTATTTCAGCTTTGTTACAGGTCAGAGCAGAGCATGTTTATAAAGTTGTTTCAGATTCTGCCTTCCTGCCATCTCTTATGCTATTCCAGGCTCAAATTAGTTCTAAACTTAGAATTTGCTCATGCACATGAACACAGAAATAATAATAAAAGATGCTTTGTAAAACTAAACCAGAGTGAAGGTTGATCTTCTGATAAAGGCACTAATTTGGGACTTTAAAAATCTGTTCAATTCCCAATTTGGTCACAGATCTTTTGTATAATTTGGAAGGTCACTTAATCTCTCTTGGCCCCAATTTCTAAATTGTAAAATGAGGGTAAGTTGAACTTTCTCCTTTGTCTGTTACACAGTGAGTTTTTCCGAGCGTGACCTAGCTTGCCAAGTTTATACGAAACATACAAGAAGGCAGACATCTTGGGGTTGTGGGTTTTCTTAAGCCATTAGCATAAGAAAGCAGTAATAGCAACACATCTAGTCATTTGGATCATCAGGGCCTACAGCGTCTCTTTTCCATGTTTACAACAGCGATGAAAACTTCAAATTACATAACCAGACCCATGTTTGATGTGGTTTTTATTATGGGCTAGGAAATATGTCTATGATGCTATATAATAATAATAAAAAAAAAAAACACAGTAAAAAATTACTGTAATAACAAAGTATGGGAAATGGGACATGTGCAAAGAACTATATCAAAAAGGACGTGTCAGAAGCTCTGGTTAGATATGCATAAATTCTACCCAAAAAGTCTTGAAAATATTTCCAGGGAGCTTGAAAAGAGGTGGTATGAAAGTGATAGGTTTACTGAGTGCCAGAAGACACTAAACAGAACTCTCTTTTCCAGGTCACATGAATCAAAGTAATGAAACAGACAAGTGGATCAAGGCTGACACAGAAAGTGGCGAAGTACGTCTTAAAAGCCAAAGCTGGATCCAGTCTGTCAAGCTGAAGGGGTCATAAAGGCAAAATGGCCAAGGTGATCAAATCAAGAAATTGTAAAGGAACATTTCTCTAAAACTAAGAAACATTATTGATACAAATTCTTATAAGAGACAAACACTATTTAAAATTAGAGCTTTTTAAACTAAGATTTGCCTGTGACAGCGGCTGGTTGTTAACAGGTTTGGTTTACATTTGCTGTCTTTTAGGAACTACACTATTTAACATACTCAGAATTTGTATATCCAAGTCAGTCTAAAAGCTGGTCACTTCCAAATAAAAGTTGGGGGCTATAAAAAAACAACACAAAAACAACACTTTAAACACCTGGTATTTGAAAATATGAAAATTTTCTTCTAAGGTAATCTGCCCTGCAAGCTCTATTATATATTTTAAAGAAATTTATCTTTCCTATGGGACTTATATTGGTTTATGCAAAATGTGGAGAATTTTCTTCAACTAAATTGTGTATTTTGGATAGGATAAAACCACTTTCAGAGCTGTAATTCTTACTTGTTTTGTGTTTAACTCCTAAGCAGTTTCTGCCTTGTCAATGGGCACTATGTGTCAAACTACTTCTATGAAATGATGGCACCCATTCCATGTTGTCCTGAACCACTTGTGGATAGAATTAGCAAGTCTAGCTCTGCCTACCATTTGTCTACATAGAAGAACTTTAACAATAAATTCTCAGAAGTGCGACAGGTCTGGTTAATTTCAAGAAAGAATGCTCCACCAGCAGGACTTCAGATAAGATTCCATATGAATATTCTCCTAAAATAAAAGCTATTATTGGAAGCTATTGGGCTAATTAATTTAATCTGTTTGCTTCATTTCCAGTAATTTACTGTCAGCCTTGCATGAGCAGACTCAAAGCTCTTGGAGGCAGAAAGGCAGAGGAAGGCGAGGGAAGTTTGTGTGCCCTACACAAGAGACCATTGTTTTTATGGAGGATTTTGTGTTACTGTGATACAAATACACAGTAAAATAAATGGAGCTTTTAAAAGCCTTTCCGTTTATGTAGGGCCCCTTGTAAAAGAAGTACTGAAGTTTGTGTTTTACAACTGAAATGCGGGAATACCTGCCAACTGAGTGGATGGAGAAGAATTTAGAGTGTCGGCTCAGGTTTTAAATTGTATGTATGTGTGTATATACTTCAGATCATAATCAACATAAAATGAACTTCTTTCCTATCGGATTCCAAAAGGGGAAGTTGTCCTGCAGAAGTAAAGGGCAGCATTTTTACTTTAAGTAAGGGTGGTAAAAAATTCCACATTGTTTCCCTTGGTGTTTACTGTTTGGTTGGTTGGGTGGGCACTGTTGTCTATGGCAAATTATATATATGTTTTAATATGCTAATACATAAAACAGTAATAATATAATTATTAAAAACAATATAATATTACTAGTTACCACTAAAAAGTATTATACTACTGTTAAAAGATATAAATTTAATAAATGTGTAATGGTTTTAGGTTTCCTGAATTTTTTTGAACGTATTGCTTCCTGAGCATAGCAGCAGATGAAATGAAAGAAGCACTCCTAAATTTATACTGTATTTGAAAATAAGTGTAGTAGATACTTCACCAAATTGAGTCCATTCAATGGTTCCATTATTCACTCAGAATACAAAGATGGTCAGCCTCAGTAATTAAGTCCCCATTTTCTTGGGACTACTGCGTCAGATATTTAAAGGAAAACATCGTAAGAAAGCATGTTATTTCCTCCGTGTTCAAAATTCAGCAAGCTAATGCATTCATATTCTAAAATGTGCTGTAATTAAACATCAGGGTAGCCAGTTATTCCCTGCAAGTTTAAATAAGCCATCAGAAAAATGATGCTACCAGTGAAGCTACTCTGATTATATTCTTTCTAAGCTAATAAATGCTGAGACCACTAGAACTTTAACATAAAATGTCAAGAATGAGCTGAAGAGAGTTACATGTTTAGAAGTTTCCCCTAAAGACATTTGAGGACTTCTTTCTTTTGCTGTAATGGGGTGAAACTATATCTCTAGACAATGAAAGATTAGTGGGTTATCGGTAATCATGATTTGAAGGGCATATCCCATGTATGCTCATGGCCCATTTAAGGGGGAAGCATGTTCTTGCAGCTGGAGAAAAATTAGTCTGTAACACTTTTCTCATCTGTACTCCTTTTCCTTTGAAGATCCTGGCTTTGTCAGCTGCCAGCTAGCCTGCAGTTCACATCTGAAAACGTAACCATCAGCTGGCTTAGAGAGGTGAACTTGCAGCCTGAGAGGCCTTTGTAAGAAGTAGTGCTCTGGGTGCGCAAGTGACTTGAAAAGTAGAACTGTGCTTAAAACTGTGCTTAGATGTACACGTATAGTTGTGAATTAACAAATAGGCAATCACTGTGCTTCCTTGTTCAAGAACACCACTTGATGAGTGTGAAATTCTGTGGGAAGTCTGAGTGTTTATGTTCTGGAGAAGACCTTCCTGGCAAATGAGAACCCCAAGCACATACAGATTTATTTATTGCTTACTCTGCGTGAGACTACAAAAACTTGTCCATACTGAAAGATGAAGACAGCTTGAACTGACATCTGAAAGTTAGTAACGTCGTTTCAGCGCAGCTGTCTTGCTTGAAGGCATACATGCTCCTGCGAGAAAGGTTCACAATGCATGCTTACTAATTCAATAAATAATCTTTTATTAAAAAATGATTAATTTTAAGAAAAATACTGTGTTCTTTTGATGCTCTTGTGGAAAATAAAATAAATAAATAAAAACCCAACAACACCAGCCTTGAGCTGTAGGTGTTGCATGATTTCTTCATTTTTCATTTTGAAGAGTTTGTTTTGTCAGGCTCTGACTTGTGTTTTTTGTGTTACCATCACTGCCATACCCAAGCCAGGCAGGAGGATCAACATCGTTATATTCTTGTTTCTCCAATTTGGCTGTATATTTCAAGGCAGCTTGCCTGCAGCAAGAGTTTAAAACGATATACATGACAAGAGGGAAAAAAAATTGCAGAGGCTGTGCCTACAAGCACACTAAATGCTTATTTGTCTTAACTAAAGCTCTCAATATTATAAGAGGTGTCATGGAAACTAGGAAAGATGGTAATTAGTTCAATCAGAGTCACAGAATAAATTGGGTTGGAAAGGACCTGTGGAGACCACTTAAGCCCTGGCGCTGCACAACCCAGCTCCAACTAGACCAGGTGGGCATGGCTGTGCCAGCTGAGCCCTGAACATCCCCAGGGATGGAGATTGCACAGCCTCTCTGGGATCTGGTTCAAGTGTTTGACCAGCCTACTGATTAAAAAATAGTTTCTTTGTCAGGGTGCTCTGTATGCCAGCTTGTCTGTTACCTCTTATTCCAGCAGCATGCACCTCTGAGAAGAGTCTCACCCTCTCCTCTCTTCTGTATCACCTGGTCCCAGAGTTGCAGGCAGCAATAAGGCCTCTCCCGCCTCATGCCTTCTCGTGACAACAAACCAATTCTCCCAGGTTCTCATTTCACACCCTGTGCTCCAGCCCTTTGACAGCCTTGGTGGCCCTCATCTGCGTTTGTTCCTACTTGACTGGGGAGCCTGTGATGGCTGATCCAGGAGAGGATCGCTTTCAGGGCCCAAAAGCCCAGCCTGTGCCACATCTCCCTGTCATACTCAGCCAGTAGCTGTTATCCATTTCCCACCTCTGTGACCCCTCTGATCTGCACCAGCATTTTGTGGCCACTGCCCCTTTGCAGTGTTGTTAGAACACAGAAACAACAAACACAGAAACGGGGGAAAATCAGGCCTGCTGAGACAGCCTGAAACGTAAGTTCAAGAGCAACCCCTCCCTTCTCCCATGTCTCCCTATCAGCCCAGCAGCTTCCATTGGCTCCCCTGAGCTGAAGAAACTTGACCCATCACTTGCCGTCTTTTGAAAGCCTGTTTCTTTCCATCACTTCTGCAACTTGGCTCTTGGCCTGCTCCCAGCTGCACAGAGCAGCCGCCCCCCAGCCTCCCTCCCCTCTGGCTCTTGCCTTGCTGTCTGCAGGCCAGAAAGTTCCCCTGGGCAGAGCACACGCATGTGCTGGTTGGGGAAGAGCCGGCTCCACATCTCCCATCCTCTTCAGGTGATTCAGCATGGCCTGGTGTTATCACAGCCACTGCATGGTAGCCTTCCTCCCCCCTGAGCTCATACAGTATACGGCATCTCGACAACACTAGGGAAAAAAAATCCAAATGGAAGTGGTCTGTTATCTGACAGCAATGTCACTACGATATTAGTAATATTATTATTTTTTCTTTTCCAAAGCGAAAACCATGAAGGTGGTTACAACAGAGCCAGTCATACACAGCTGTCATGCTTACACCACCACAGCAAGAAAGGGGAAGCGGCAAGGGTTGGAAAAGGAACACAATTAGTGAGGCGGGGGAGGCTCCTCTTCAACCACGGCAGGAGATTTTATTTTTTTTAGGTAGAACACTGACACACTGTATTAGCCACATGAACACAAGGCTGGATCTGTTTTTGTATTAGGGAGGCCTGTGCTGTTGAGGAATGTGTGCACAAGTTATACGAGCTATAAGCTCTAAGCTATAAAATGAAAATCATCTCATCCAAGTCCAAATTCCTGTTTTTCATGGAAACTAATGTATAGTGCCTGTCTGAAGCATATATAGGGAGAGCTGTTACTATTTTTTTGGAAACTTTTGCTGTCCCATGCCTGGAGCTACAGTTGATTAGTTTGCCAGAAACAGCCATTTGTTAATCATCAACACATGGCAGAATGCATTGTTTATTTAAGATATGCTATACCATGATAGAGCCTGTTTATTTATTTATAGAGTACACTGATGAATAAAAGCATTTCAGTATCTAATCACAATTATCTTTAGAAGCAAGTATCTGATGGTATAAGTCAGACAAAATTACTGGACCAAAACCATGGCTTGAGCAATATTGGAATAAGTAATTCAATCCTTACCCAAAGTTTCAGTCCCTTTACTGAGAGGGGTTAGCCAGGAAATACAGTTCTGCATCATGGTCTGGCTTCTGAGCTGTTCCAAAATTCAGAAATGTTTGACTGGGTCTCTTATAATTAAAGCAGAGGTTTCGAGGTGGTGAGGTGAGTTTTGGAAAAGAGAACTCTAAACACGGACAAACTGAGAAACTAAGGTAGCAGTAAAAGCAAAAAGCATCCTGCAAGCATCCTCCAGGTTACAAGAAGTGGTAAGATGACATAAAATTTGGAGTATTCTGAGGTTCATGCCAGCTACTGTAGCTGTGCTATTTTAGAGTATACATTTCAAGTGCACATGAAAACTGAAACATGGCAGTTCAGGAGCTTCCATTTAGCAGTGAAGTTTCTGCCCATGTCACATCTGAAGATCAATTTACAGTGAGTGAGAACAGAGTACCATGATATTTTTGGTTGCTGTCTCAGAAGAAAACTTAAGAGTATTCTTAGTACTTTACCAACTCATGTGTAGGCTGTCTTCATTTCAGGTTACATGGATGTTGGACTCCCAAATCCTTCGTGTCTTGAAACATGAATATTGGAAAATATTTGCTCTTTCAAGAAAATAGAGTTCTTGCAATCTCCTTTCTAACCAAGAGCAACCATAAGAAACCAAACCAAAACCAAAAATGAGAATGTTCTCCAAATGTCTAATGTATTTTAGTCATTAAGAAGCGATGTCATTTCTGTTTAAAAAACAAAAATTGTAAAAGTAATTGTTGATGAATCATTTGTTAACGAAGTACTCATGAGTTTAAAAGAAATGGAACTGGCTTCATATTAGTGCTGACAAAAAGAAGGAAGCATTTACTCCTGATCTCAAAGAGCAGCTTTTGGTAGAACCAAACTGATGCCCTTTTGGTTAGAAGCACTGCTTTGGCTAGCAAGGCCTTCTGATGGCAATTTCCAGATTTCCTCGTTCTGTCAGTTTTCCTAGTTCATTTTGCACTCAATAAGGTTAATAGAGACATACACATTTCTCAGCTTTTCAGCTACCTTTAAATGGTACCTAGTGTTTTGAAGTTTAATGAGAATGTTACAGTGAAGAGCGATGTTTCTCTAAAGATGTCAATGTGCTGCTTCTCACGGGATTACTCGTAAGTGAATCACAACTGGCACAACCTTTTCCTACAGAAGCCACATTTTAAAAAGTGGTGAGTTGGCTTTCACTTCCTCTAACAGGAGAAATAAATTGCACCAGTATCAGTGCCACAGTTAGATTATCCATGATTCTTTATGTCATTAATTAAAAGGCCATTAGCCTCTAGATACAGAAATACGTAACAGGATTGTCAGTCCATAGGCCAATTTTTAAATTTAACTTTTAAATAAATCTGGCACCAGGCTAGTATGCTGGCAAATATAATCTCAAATTCAACCTGATACTGGAAAGAATGGACAATTTTTATGCTCCTAACTATTTCCTATGAAGCTGAATTGGACTGAAACTTCAAGAACTTTGTGGTTGCATATGTTTTCTATTTTAATCTAATGGTAAAAATGAAGCTTTGAAAAAGTATGTGACAGTACATGAGATATACCTCAATATTTGCAAGGCTCATTCGATTAAGATGTGTCTGCTAGGACTGGTTAGTGTTTAATAATAAAACGTGGGGAATTCCTTTGGCAAAATGAAGTATACATGATTTATAGATTTTGCTGTAAGATAGCAACTTCAAATTAAAAACATTTCTTCTATTGCTAATTTAGAATCAAAGCCAATAGCCTGTTTAGTTCTCCAGATTCATCTCAGTTTTTACATTGATATCTCTTCCATCTCCTTGAACAGGGAACAAAATATCTCTGAAATGTACATTTCTTGCCTGTAGTATATAAATTACACCTGAAAACAGCTTTTTCCAATACATTCTGTGAACATCTAAGAATCTGAATAAGGTTTTAGGAGTTGGCTTGAAAACAGAGAATGAGGACCTGTTGTTCATTTTTGTGACAATCTGTTACTTACATTTCATGGAAAAAAAAAAAAACATTCAGGTTGTGAATGAAATACATAGCTTTGTAAAAGTACATTGTGACATGTAAGTGACCGTACTGTCATGGCTTTTGATGTCGTTATTTAAAACCTGCTGCAATATGATCAACAGCTTAGAATCACTGCCATATTTTACTATGTTTTTGATGCAGTTATTTGGCAGAAAGCAAATGTTTTATCTTCCCAATATTGACTTTGAACTAGAATCTTTGAAAAGATTTTTAGAAAGTGTGACAAATACAGGATGTAGAATATGTCTGAATCTAACCGTGAACTCCCTTCTATTTTCTGAATTCATTGCATTTAACGGCAGTTAAAAAGCCACCCTGGGCTTGACATAGCCAGTGTATTCTGCAGCCTGCCTAGGTCTAGGGAGGCTCTTCAGTTGTGATAGAAGGAACAAGTAAAGAACCTTCTGTACTGAATTATTTTACATGGTTGAGCCACCTGACTTGAATTGCACAGGGTGAGTTTCCTATCTTTTTGAACATACAGGGAAAAGGATCAGAGCCTGAGGCTAGCTAGCAAAGAACCAACCACCATCACATACCAGAAAATCAAGATTAAGAAAGTAAAACTGGTATTTTTCCTAGTTGTAAAAATCACAAAAAGGGGAAAGATAGCACTGGGTGGAGATGTGTGTTTCAGGGCTGCTTTTTGTTTTGAAAAATCTGTGACTCTCTAGGGCTTTCTTTACAGTAAAAATAACCAGTTGGGAAATTTCTTGGCTGAGTCAGAAGAGTTTAATCAAGATGTTCAGAGACCCCATAGTGTACAGGACTCAGGCAAAGGCACAATCCTGGGTCATCCTGCAAAATCCACACTATTGCAAGTGAGTTTCTGAGAAATCAAGTCAGCTCTTTGCTCATGGCACACCAAACAAATTGGAACTTGCTCAGATTTTCATTCCTATTACATCTCATTCCTACAGGAAGATATATAAGCAACCAGAGCTCAAAAGGGCTGTTTAGTGCTCTAAACAAAGATATAAAGGCACAGGAAAAGCAAGTCAACAACAGTAATCTGGGATTAGAGAAAATCCCTTGAAGCTTAATATGAGAAAAACTGTAAGTCAGAAAGTTATTAGGAAGTTAAAAGTATTTTATTTTATTTTTTCAGTATGCAGTGCAGTACATTTAGAATATATATTTTTTTCAATTACTACTGTTGCATACCAATCCTTCAAAACACTTTCCATAGCTTACACATAGCTAGCAATCTAATTAGAAGTATATGTTTCGAGAAGGAAGTTCTAAAATGACATTAAGAAAACTAAGCCAGAGAGAGGGAAAAAAAAAAAAAAAAGAGGCCTGACAAGTAAAAAAAAAAAAAAATAAAAGTAATGACAGCAGAATTGTTAGTGGTGAGACAGAGGGAAATAAACCAAGGAGGGTTTGGAAAGCATGAAGCACATAAAATATCTTTTAAGTTGCTAAGCATCTGCATTAGTTTTGTAGTCTCTGAAGTGACAAACCCTGGAATGATTTAGCAAGGAGTGCTCTATCTACAGTGGTCTTGTAAGCGCTGTAAGAGTGGGATTAGCATTCTCCTGGTGTGGATACTCTGTATAATCTAATATACATATTTCTTACTTCTATTGAAGTAATAAAGCTTGATTGAGTTAAATACTCAGAATTGTCAACCCTCCTTAAACTTTAGCTTTTTTCCAAACAGTTTCAGTAAATGTGGAGCATCTGGCTACTGTGGAGCTCTAGCTGTAAGGTGCCTGTTCTGTTATGCTCTTAAACACAATGGAAGGGTGATGGATCTGCATCTTGGAGACACAGCTGAAAAATCAAATTGAAATCTGACCTAAATGGACTCCATGGGGAATCAAGAGTACAAGTCCATTTACAACAGTGGGGAAATTGGACTACGTTGCAGTAGGTGACCTGTTTTTTCCAGATCTAGTATGCTTCACTTATACTTCATGAAACTATGTTTATGATACCTTGACTCATTTGCTTTATCCATGCTATATTTTGAGCGCAGGTCTACATCAATGCTCAAATCTACTTCTGCCCTATTCAGTTGTTGGGAAATATGCTCCCATAGGCTCCCACAAACTCAGTGAGCTCAAATACTCAGTTTGACAGCTGAGCATATTAGGCCCAACTTGGTTTTCTCCCTCAAATTCCATGTTTTCTTGAGTTGATACCCTGTGTCAGTATAAACTTCCCTAACAGAACCTTTTGTGCCATAAAGATAGATGGCATCCCTATTTCTCTTCACTTCTGGCTGACACTAGAGTATACAGATACTCTATATACAAATAGAGCCATGCAAATCCTAAGGCAGCAATGTGGACAGTCCCCAACCTCCCACACCCCCTGATAAAGGAGCAAGATGAAGATCAAAGGAGCAAGAAGATGTCAATGAAGACAGGCCTTATGTTTTGGGGTTTAAGCCTAAATTAAGATTAGGAAATATCCTCTTGCTTGGTAATATTTATACAGTACAGCATCTTGAGAATCTGGAGTTGCTTACACCCTTTCCAAAGACATTTCAATGCTTTGTCTGTAAGATTAATGCAACCTGAGACATCCAAAAAGCAGAGATAAAGGCAGGCTGTGGCCAACTATTGGACCTAGGTGTCAGTCATCTGTAAATGAAGCAACAAGGCAAACAGAAGTTGAAAGATTATGGAACATCTGGAACTAAAAAAACAGCATAGCACACAATTTCAGTGTCTGATTTGCGGGAAAATGACGTTTTAAAATAACCTGTGGAAATAAAGTTTCTGGCACAGCAGAACTCTGAATCTCTGCAAGAAGCTTTACAGGAACTGTCACTTAAATATCAGGAGCACATTAGATATTAGTTAAAACATGATTTCAGCACAGTCTAAAGTCCTATGGGATGCTTCTCACATAATCAGAGTAGTTTAACATTCCCAACATCATGATTTTGCATGTGGCACATGCAAAGGCCTTTAACCTTTCCTGGTATTGCATTGCTCTCACTGAACTATTAGGATGTGCTTAGAGTTTAGTTATACCAATTTTGTATCTCGGTTCCCTGTTACAAACGAGTCTCACAGCAAACCCTTACTAACATTTAGTTGTGTTTGTTTAGCTCTGAAGTAGAGCTGCTTAGTTTCACCTCACAGTTCCATTTTTCTAAAATGATATTCATTGCCATTAATGCTGGAAGATTTATTTGAGAAACATATGAGACACAGTCTTCAAAGTACAAAAGCACTCATGCAAGTTATTTAAAAGCTCCACTGACCTTTGTGGGAACAGTCAGGAATAAACTAACACAGTTTAATAGCCTTGTTCAGTCAGGACCAAAAGTCAAGTGGGGAACTGCTAAAGACCTTTAAAAGATCCCTGATTAAAATCAGCATGTTTCTGACCTCAGTGGAGTGGAATGGTGTCAAGAGAAGTGGGTTTCACTTGCACTGGACAGCCAATCACGTGAGAATCTAGAATCTAAAATGAACAAGGAGACATGATGAAGCATGAACCTTGGTTTGTGGGACAGAAAAATCCAAATTAGGTATGTTAAGATCCAAAATTGTCTAATAAATTTATTAAAAGGTGAATAAATAGACTAATATTCCTTCTGAAATGAACAAAATTTGGTGACTGAACTCAGTATTCAGTATCAGTGCATATAAGAGAAATCTACATTCATCACACAGCTAAGGCTAATCCCTCCATAGGACTGAGTTGCAAAATTCACTGTCCATCGAATGGTGTCTTCAGGCATTTGCAGAATGACTTGTACCTATCCAGAGTGGACAGAAACATGACAGGGAGGCTCACTGCACTTTCCTTGAAGCCAATGGAGTTTATCCAATGAAAATTAATTTGCCCCTGTAGATGTGATTAAACTGATAAGCTCTTCTAATGTTACAGTAACTTGCACAGCACATGCCCAAACACTCTTATTGGACACATTTCCACATTGTGTTTTCCATGTTCTCTTGCTATGTTTTTTATTTTAATCCAGTTGTTTTTGTGTTGCTGTTATATATATATATAGCTGATACTGCACAACATGACCATCAGAAGTATTAACTAATACCCTTTGGAAAAGGTTCATTCTTAGTTTAATCTGCTGAACATTTTTAAACAGTCTCTCAGTGGAAAATATTCCCTTATGTAGCAGCTGGATCCCCTCAGTTTATACTAGAGTTTGCCAAAGGATTTGAATGACCCACTAGTTTTAACACAGGTGTACCCAGCTCATTTTATGGAGTTGCAAGCTGGATTCAAGTCAAAAGAAAAAAAGAAAAAAGAAAAAAAAAAAAAAAGAAAAAAAGATAAAAAGAAAAAAAGAAAACCTTGTAAGCTTCTGTGTAGGTTTATTTTAAAAAGTTGATGTTCTTTTCTGAATATGGTAGTTAATTGGATTTTAACCTTTTAAAGAAAAAGGGGAAGGGGATTATTAGGTCACTGAGTTTAATTCTTTTTTTCCTATTTAAAGGAATAACAAAATATGATGCAGTTTATTCCCTTCTGAAGAGCCTTCCCTTCTTAACATTACATGATACTTTGCCTCTATCCCAAACTATTCCAATTTCCAGCCTAAATGTATCCACTGATATTTTATGCTATTTTGTGTGTGTGTGATATGTCAATAAGGTACAATGGAAAGTGAGGCTTGCAAAAAATACCTAATTTAACTATGTTGTAACTATGTACAACTTCTATTATTACTGTTATTATGAAAAAATAGCTTGATATCTATCAAAAAGCAACGGATACAGGAGAGTGAGACCCATACATAAAATAATTAATGATGTACTGTAGGTATCCGTAAGATATAAACTAAGGGCTATCGAAAGACCCAGAGCAACTCTCTTGGCCTACATCCTGGAGAGGGTATACAGCATGTCCATGAGGCATGTGGTTCAGCAGCCAGTTTCTCCAGGCTGGATGCTGCTATGAACAGTTTCATCTGTTACAAGCAGTTTTTCATCTCTGATTACAGAGCTTGCACTTATGCCAGCTTTTGAAAATGTATTCCTAGGCATCTAGCTTTTCTTATGCGTTATATTAAGAGGTTTGTCTGAGAGTTGAGCTAGGCAGAGTCTAACAGGTCTGGATTTACCTGGGTTCAGAAACAACAACAAAGCATGAAAATACCAAGAGTTACTAAAACAAAGACACTGTTTTTGGAATCACCCAAAACACCAGAAGCTGAGAGACTATCTGCAGCAAGCAGCACTAAAAGCCTTTCTCTCTTCACTCTTCCTGTGACATAAGCTCCTGGAGGGACAGGCTTTTACCTGATCCCATACAGACACCTTTATGTTCTAACTGCAACCATTAGAAGAATGCCAAATACTCTAAAGAACTCAGAACTTAAGTCGGTTCAACTTAGGCTCTGATTTTTAAGTTAGAAGAGTGCATTGTAGAATTGTGACAAAACATAGATTCCAGCAGGTCAATTTTTAAAATGAAATAAAGTGTATTTCTTTGCAATAGCAATGCCAAAATTACCATCCCAGTTCTTACCTGTGGACACACATACCTTGGGACAACCAGCTATGCTGACAGATGTTGGTCTGTGAGAACAAAATGCTGAAGCTTTCACATTTTTTTTTTTTCTGTCAGCTGAGGGCAATTGCAGATATGAGAACATTCTGGGTGTTTTGTGCCCTTGCAGATCTCCTGAAGAGGCAACAAACAGCTACTGTTTTTTGTTAACGTGCCTACTGTATTTTTCTCAATTTACAAGACATTTATGTCAATCCTTTGATCCATTTCAGACACTTCAGTTGTTCTATGTACCCTTCATTAGCAGTGAAGTCACTCAGCTGTAGGCTGTGAATTCCACTGGAAAAAGAAGAGCTGCATTAAGAGGCTGTTTTCCATTGCTGATGCTGATACATTATACTGTGTGTTCATGAGAATGAAATTCTTCTCCACAGTTCTAATACAGCTCAGTGTGGAAATGTTGCTTTAAGAAATGGCAGATTTGTTAACTCAAGAATAAAACAACCTAAAACAGTACTCCTTCACTTAATGGTGTCACAATGTGGGTACACCAGAACATTTTGTTTCATTGGCTTCAGTGAGAATCTCTTCTCTTCTATCATTTCCAGCCTAAAACCACGGTAAGATAACTTAAATTTGTCACTGAGCTGGTCTTCCACATTTTTCTAATCTTGGCCTAAAGCTGACATAAATTGGCACATATTGGAATGAAAATTCTACCTCTGTAGGTAGATCCTTTATCCTGAGAATCTTTCTCTATAGGAGAAAGAAGGAAATATTTATATTGCAGATGGAATATAAAAACTGGCTGCTTGAAGCTTTTCAAAAACTTTCTAGAATTAGTCCTGAGGTAAACAGACTAAGGACTACATGGATAAATACCACGTGTGCATGCACACAAAGATACATAAATACAATTATTTTTCATTGTGAAAAAGAGCCTATAATATCGAGACTATGGCCACTCTTTCTTTACATTAAGCACTAAAATATAGTTAATCACTGGTAAATGTTAGCTTTTTGATGCCAAAAGGTATGTGATTGTGTGTGATTTTTGTAAGTCTTACATTAACACATGCAAAGAAACTTGAATCAAAGTCTGAAATTTGTTTTACAGACCAACTTTTTAGAAATTTCATCTGTATCATATTTCTAGCTGTTTTCTATTTATTTATTTATTTTACTACCAATATAGCTGTACCAAGGTAGTGGGCTTCATGGGCTTTGGGTTCTTGCTTTATATCACAAAATATTTGAGTGTGAATGTTTTAATGTAGGACTGGCTAGAGTGAACAATTCAGACTTTATAAAAATTGGCTTTTGTACCCCTCCTATTTTAATGCTAGCTTTACAGAGTGTTAACAACAGAAATATTCTAAACCCAGAAAATGTTGTTGGTTTTTTTTCCCTTTTTTTCCTTTTTTTTTTTTTTCTCTGTGTATTTGAAATTGAAATACCTTCAGAATTAACCTCAGACATGATGACTTAATCGCTACATTCTCAGCTAGGGTATGCAGCACAAGCTGAAGCCAAGATTTCAGTGCCTGGGAGATATGTTTATTTTGTTTTTACTGCCATAGTTAGTCTACATACATATCTAAAGCTTCCTTCAAAGTTAGGTTCTGAATTTGCTCTTAAGTGCTATTTGCAAATAATGTGGGAGTAGACTTTAAGTTATATTTCACAATCAAAGGAAATGGTGTTTTGTTTGCTATGATGAAAATACCCGAGATCTCCAGAAAAGCTGGTGAAGACACAAAATGTTTGCAAAACATTTGGACACAACAAAAAATTGCATAGTATAAGAAGGAAATATGATTTTGATTTGCACAATTTACATTCTGTTTAAATATGACCTGAAGGCACACAAGCATCAATGAAAATATGAAACATAAAATTGCTGCTCATAAAGTGAGTATTGTCTGAGCTATGAATGGGATCCTATTTACAAAATACATGATCACATAATCATTTACATACTGCTATAATGCCTGCACACAAGTAAATGAATTAACACTGTAAGATCATCATTATTTTTGCTAGTTTACAACTTTCTACATTTTACCTTAACAGTGTTATTAAAGACCTCTTAATATTAATTTTCTTTTCATATAATTTAAGTGTTCTTAATATAATCAAAGAATAACTAAGATGTGTAACATACAATGGGGCAACTCTCTACATATTTTTCCATAAACTCATATCCTTTGATTTCACCTTTAAAGACGGACTTACCATTTTGTTTTGAGTTACTTTCTTATCTCTTCTTCCTTCTGCCCTCCCTAGATCCATGACTACATGGTTTCTCCTACATCTTCGTGTACTCGCTTCTGATTCTTTCTTCATCAGAAAGTTCATATTCGTATTGCAGTTACAGAAAGTGTAAACACTTCTTTTTCACATTCTTTTTTTACTTTATGTAGTGAGACAATTACTGAAATAGCTTCTCAGGGATAAGCATAGTGCGATGTAGAAGTGAATGTTCTCCTCTGAAAGGAGCAGCGCTGGCTCCGCACCGACTTTCAGTGAAATACACAAGATGTACATACTTGGTCATTGTTTTGTGGGAACAAAACCATGGAACTTTACACTCATGAAAGGCCAGTCAGAATTATTCCTAAAGAAGCAAATTCTAATGGTCTGACATACACATTGGGTAAGAAGAGTCAATCCAGATGCATCCCTTGTGGTGCAGCAACAACTGACTCATTCTTATAATATATAGCTATAAAATGATGGATGTTGGAGCTTTATAATGGAAAAAATGTAGAGACTGAAGACTGGGATTACATGATGGCGGTGCCTCTACCTGCAGCCTGACAATTTGAAAGTGTTTGTGGGCATAAAATTGATGCTGCTAAACAACATGATTTAAGCATTTCTCTTACATGTGGTTAGGAGCAATTCTCAGTTACAGAAAAAAAACAGGATGTAAATACTATCATCTCTCTTCTTCTCAACAAAATAGATAGTTCTTTTTTTTCCACTGTAAAGTTATCAACTAATGTTTATTATATTGTTCTTAAACACTAAGCAGTAAATCAATGCAATTGTAGCGAAGCTGTCAAATCTCCATAAGAATGTAGATAAACTTCAAGCACATATACAACCTGTGATAAGGAACAATACATTTTGGAGACAGTTGTCTCCTTTTCTTCATCTGAATCTTCAAACTACATTCGCTTCGTGCCCCCTAGATAACATACGGAAGTAAACAGCAAAAAGTTGACCCCTATTCACCCTTTTCATGCCACTTGCGATTGTACAGATCTCAAGCATATTCCCTCAGCCATCCCCTTTCCAGACCGCAGGTTCCTTGCTTACTGATTTGCTCCTTTTAAGGAAAGTGTTCCATACATCTGATCATCCCTCCTGCCCCCTCTGAGTCTCTTCCAGTCTCCAGTGTGATGTTTTACCCATAAAAAGAATTCCAGTAACACAGAATAACCTATTTTAGCAAAACAAGATAATGAATACTAATAAATCAGAAATTCGTATGTAGTTACTGCTGTGATGATAGTATAAGGAAGAAAAATATTTGGATGGCAAATCTCATTGTTGACTAATTAAAAAAACAAGTCCATAAATCTGAAATACAAAATAATTTATAAGCATTGTAAATGGAGTTCAAATACTGTATTAGTATTAATATTTCTATGAAATTGCTGATTATTCAAAAGAGTTATTTTATCTGTGTAACTTCAAAACTTATTGACATAAAAAATTGCCTTTGCTGCAACTTCAATTTTTAGGTCATCTTTTTACAAATAAATTAATTTCCTGTGTGATAACTTCTGAAAGATTATTGACCCTGGAAAATTTCTAAGTTTATAGGCTAATGTTAAGGTCAGGTTAACATATGTATGTTAAGCAATACATATGTTAACCATTTAAAATAATAATAATAATAATAAAAACAATGTCTGGCTCTGTATGGTCAAAATCCAATAGTTTTTTTGTTTGTTTGTTTGTTTTAAACCAACATATATAATAATCAAAAGAAAAACAGTGGGAAAAAAATGAAGTTTTGTGAGATTCAACAGTCATTCTGCTGTGAGTATGAGGTCTTTAGAATAAGAAGTATGTATTTCAAGTATCTATCTGAAAATGCATGTAGTCTAATTTCAAGTAGATTCATTTTATCATTGCACATGAACAAATTATGCAGTTGATGTTTTCATAGGACATTTTAAAAGTGGACAAGTGGTTGTGTTTTCTTTTCATAACACAGTGTAATTAGTGTTCTACAAAATAGCTAAGAAATCTGTTCAATCTGAATGCTTAATGAAATATAAGTTGTTATTTTTAAGAATTTATGATGGTAAGAAGTATACTATTAGAGTTACATTGAGACATATATTTTTGTCACTAAGAGACAATTATGTGTAGCAATGGATCAGCAGCACATGAGGAACCACACGTAACAGGCTTAATGAAATTTATCTATTCCATTAAGCTAGTCATACTAAGTCAAGTAAGCAGGGCATTCAACTAATGGCAAACTAATAAAGAAGTAATACCTGAAAGCTCCCACTAGCAGTGAGAAAAGTATGTTCTAAACAGAAATCATGAAGGATTTTTAGAGCAAGGATGAAAGAATAGTGCCAGCAATTTAGATTGTAATTTGCACAGTACAATTCAATAGAAAGGCTCACATATAATCAATTTCATTCAATGCAGAGGGCAGAATTTGAGATTCATTATAATTTACAGAAGGAATGAAAAAAATATTGAAAGGAATAAGAAGGGGAAAATAATTTCTAACAGTGAAAGTGTAGACTGTTGCAATGAAGAAAGAATGATGATGTAAAAAGTAAAATATTATCTGGTTTTGACATGGTTAAATTGACAAAATAGAGAGATTTCCAGGAAACACCAAGAAAAGAAGTTTTACCTGAATCTCAGTATCACTGACATTTTTGCGTTCTGATAAAGTTGCTTTATTTTCCCATGGCAGCCAAGGGCTCTCAAACCCTAAAAAAAATCCGGAAAAAATAACATTAAAAATCAATATACGCAATTATATGTAATTACATTTAATATCCTAAGATGGTCAAAAATATCCAGGGTTTGTATGTTAAACCTTCTACTTAAGAATTACAGCATCTTTTAAGCCATGAAAATAATAACTCTGCAGAATACTCTCACAGAATATTATCTACTTTTTACAAAGAAAAACAAGAATCGGAGATATTATATAAATGAGCTATCCAAAGTCACTCACTGAAATCCTTGTGGGAAATATAGTCTGGATTTCTCTCCTCCACCAAATGCTTCATTACATGACCGTTCTCAGATATTCAAAATAACTTATTGGTTGCATTTTTTTTAAATCAAACTAGAAATAATTATCATTGTTGGCTAGTTAAGCTCTGATTCTGAAGTGTTTCTTAAAAAGACTTTCCTTCATCCATTAGAATACAACAGAATAGCAGGACTTATTTTATCCATCTCTATCCATAAGAGCCTATAAATGGTAGGCTCTTATGTACATCCTACTCTTCAGCAGAATGCATGTAGTTTACTCTCCCATTTTTTCTTGACATATGTACAAGAGTTAGGAATTCATTGTAGAAAAATTTTAATGGCAAAAGCAAAAAATTACATTTTTTTAACCCATTCAGAAAGAAAGAAACTGGAGAAAAGTAGTGTCTTAGAATTGCTGCCTTGGGATTTTCTTATCAGTGAAGGTTTTATGACTAAAGCTATGTCTATAACTACAACTTCTGACTACAACAAGACAATACTTGAGATGTTCGAGTCACGCTGGTAGGTACATTCTCCTTTAGAAGAAAACAAACAAACAAACAAACAAACAAACAAACAAAAAAAAAAAAAAAACGCATATTCAGGACAATAGGGAGGTGAAAACTTTGGTAAATTCCTATTTTAGGAGTGCAAAAGCATCACAAGATGCTTTACCTTTACTCTACATACAATTACTCTACAGCAGAATAATTGTGTGCTCCATATCGTTAAACAAACTTCATGAAAAAAAAAGTTATCACTTCATTCCATGTGGTTAATAAATTATCTACAATTAAGTAGCGAAGAGCACTGCACAGAGAGGAAATACCATACTGACAAAATAAGCACATTTAAGTAGTGTCTGGAATCCAGATGTGGACACTGTAATGATAATGCCGGGAGAGTGCGGCTGGAGTTCAAATTTTGCAAATTCCTGAAACCTCACAGGCTGAATAAAAACAGAAAACGGAACAATGAAAAAGATTTTCAATCCTAGCTGCTGATGAAAACATAAATTTCCATTATTTTTTTTTTTCTCGGCAGACACAGTTATATGCTGACCATTGCTTACAACACCTTCATGAAAATCTACAGATTTCAAATTTTTGTTGACCAGAATAATCCTATTCATGAAAACAAATAATTGTCTACCTAATCCTCAAAAGTGTTCATGTCAGAACATGAATTCCTTACAGAAGAGACTGATAGTGATAGGGTCAACTTTTAGGACATCGTTTTTTCATACATTTCTCTTTAGTTAAAAATGGTACAACTTTATGGTACCTGGTAATGATTTTATTTTTTTTTTCTACATGGTAACTAACACTGCTATTACTTCAAAGCTAATCTAAGTTAATTAGCTAATTCAAAGCTAATCAAAGCTAATCTATAATGATTTTATGTGACTATACAGACACTGTGTCCGTCATTTTTCAATAAAAATCAAAGTCTCCTTTAAAGTGTTTCATTAATAACCAGATTTGAGAAGGCAAAGCCTAAAGACATGGAATACAAGGAATGCCATTAGGAACTGTCAATCACACATAAAAACTATGAAACTTTGATGTTTCCAAAAATAAACCTCTTCAAACAAGTTAAATGCAGGAAGTCTATATGTTTTTTTAACTATTAGTTTTTAATTTAACATATATATAAAGTAGCCAATTATCACTACTTTTGTTAGAATTCCTGTTTTATTCAGTAGTATTCCCTGATAAACAACATCAGGTATTCCCATCTGGGATGCTGACCTATTTCTTAGACTTATCTTCTATCCTAAGCCTCCAGATATTTTTAAAGGATATGTCAGGAGCTATGATAGTATCATCTGAACCTCTGGAAACATATACTAGCAAAACAGACACTACACAGCACACAGACTTTGACACCTACTCTATAAGTTTTCAAAACATCTTTCTTCTTTAACATAAAGAAATCTCCCATGTATCTTGGATTAATCTTTTGTTGCCATAGCGAAAGGGAAGACTTTGTCTTGCATGTCTTGTATAGCATGCTTATTACTGTCTCCATTTAAAAAACAACTTTAAAAGAAACATTTTATTCTTCCCCAGCAGCTGTTTTTTTCATGCAACTGAATTTTACAGTTTTGTTATGTTTAAATATTTTGTTCAGTTAATTGATGATGTGAGGCCTACAGACATTTACAGAACACCATTTATTATTATTTCACCACAGTTTTTGTAGATAAGAAAGTAAGAATCTACCGTACCAGATGGTGAGGGTCTTCACTTACTAAAGACAAAAGTCATCTGAGGCTGTGGCATACAAAAAAAGCAATTCTTTATTATTTATACTTGCAAACTGCAACCCTGTGCCTTTCAACTGCAGACTGCAATGAATGTATCATCTCTTACTAATATGTGCTACATAATTTTCAGCTTCCGAGATTTCCATTCACGCATCTCTTGGTAACCCTAAAGGTCAGCATCTGTAAAGTATCTATGGCTTTATGTTCCAGAGATACACAGATGTCTCTTCCTGGTCATACCCCAAATCAAACAGACTGACCTCAAATTGACTCCAGTCCTGGAAGACAGCTCTTTTTAAGAGGTAGCTCCCACCTTCCATTTGCAAGACATTTTGAAATGACTCAGGTCATCTGCTAAAAGCCTTAGATTTCTGCACAAAGTATCCACAGCCTACCAATTTCATGCATCAAACACTAAGTAGAAGATGAGAGTATCTTACATATCTTACAGTATCGTTTCTCTAATAGTATATATGTGGTAGAGCAATGCTCAGTTTCAGACAGCAAACACCGTCTGGAAAATTGTTAAGTTCTTAAGTGAATGTAGCTATATCATTTCCAATACCTGAGTGGGTCAGACCTCTAAAAGTGGGTTAGACCTATTTACAGGAACTGTAAAGACATTTTTTAATTGCAGTGAAGAAATCTGCCTGTACGATTGTGTGTGTAATGCGTTCCATAAAACTTAATTTCTTTATCTAAACCCACTTGTGTCTAGACCAAACCAAAACTTACGAGAAAAAAAAAAAAAAAAAAAAAAAAAAAAAAAGTTGCTGATGTTTCTTGATACTAAGTCCAGACAACAGGGCTTCTATTGTAACAAACTATCCTGTAAAACCACTGAGCCCATTTTTTAACTTTGCTGGGTACCTTTAATTCCTACTGATTTTTGTTGGGAGTCAAGGTGTTAGCACATCTGGCACTGATTGCAGTGATTCTCTGTGCTAGTGTTTCCTATTTCTACAGAGAATTATGCTCCTAAGTCTTCAGGCCAAATCCTCTTTCTCTAATAATCCCCCAAGAAAACCAGACTGCTAACATCTGAATCTGGAGCTTGCACGAATATGTTAGCAAGTCCTTCTCCCTGCCTTGGGGATGTGTTTTGTCACTTCCTTTCCTTTGTAAATCAATTGCAGCTAATTCATTTGCAGTCTGTTGCTGCTTATAGCTATCAGCCCTGTTAATACTTTTTTTCTCTTAAGCTTTGCTGGGCTCTTCCTCAGTCCTACTGGTCTAATTTTTTAACAGACCAACATGTAAAGTCAGGCGATAGTTTCAAGACACCATAAATACAGAATCCCACTGAGGGTGTAAAAAAATACTTTACCTAACTGTGTAAAGCCAAAATTATTTTTTCCCCATGATCTGTTTAGAATTTTATTATTGAAATATTAGATATTTGTATTACAGCCTGGCCTTCAGGATCAGCCAGGATCTGAAAATCATTAAGTACAAACACATAAGAAAAGAAAACAGAACTAATTGTTTATATATTGTCCTCAAATTTAAGGAGCAATTTTGCACTCATAAAAAGAATTTGTGACTGATAAATCAACTTGGTACCAAACACGATTCTTGTGGAGACATGCCAGTCAGAGGAGAGACTGGGACCTTAGGTTCATTGCAAGAGAGACTTCATGCATAACAGCCATTGAGGAAGAAACTGACAGAAAACTCCTTCTGACACTTCCTATTTTCTTTTAATCTTTGGTTTTAGAAGTGTACCAGAGTTCTTTCCATTTTTAAATTGTTTTACCTTTTTTTTTTTTTTTTAATATATATTTCAGACTATTTTCTCTCTCTCTTTATTACATGGTATGTAATCTACCACTGATGCTACGTTTCCCTGAGACTGTGTCAGGGCATATACTGGTTTTGTTGCTGGATGTTATACATATATATATTTCAGGAGTCAACTTTAACAATTCCTTTTTTATTCTTAGGCTTTTTCTTACTGTCTAAATCCTCTTTGGCTTAAGCCATTTTCGTCAAATGCCCCAGTATCTCTATATTTAATGTTTTTTTATGTCCCCAGTAGATGGGTGGTCCAGGCCATGTGCATTAGCAGCTTGTGTCAGGTTGAGGAGGAACGCTACGCAGCTGCATGCTTTCAGACTCTCAGACTTGGAGCAAAACTGCCAAAGCTGTATCATATAGAACATCAGAGAAGGTTTAAGATATTTTACTAAAAATATGGAGAGCATGAGAACAAATCTTATATGCTTCTCTAATTCATGGAGGCATTTCCACTGGGACTGCTTTTATATGAAAAACAAATAGGTTTTGGCCCTAAATGCCAGTGTTTCCATCTCAGTAATAAAAGCATAAGCACCTTGCATATATTGTAAATAACGTAAATAGAATATCTAGATGAATAGAATGTTCTAGAATATCTATAATATCCAAGATGATTTGTGATTAGTGTATCATCTGTGCTTTCATGAAAATGTTCACAATACCAACATTTTGAAAGCAAGAAATCTATGGTCCATATTCCAGGGTGCCTAGGAGAGCAAGAGGTAAGAGAAAACTAAGTGAGATGGAAGGCTAGCTAGGAAAAAAAAAAAAAAAAAAAAAATGTTTTCACAAAGAATTTAAAGGTATTTTTTTTCAAAGAACTGTACATTTTTGCACTGTCATTGTGTTGTTTGGTGTCATTTATTTTTTTAATCTATAACTAAGCTTGCAAATCATTTCATTGCTAAGTGTCTCTTTTGAGGTGTTCATGACTCTAAGAAACCTATTTCTAGTACAAGAATTACAAAAACAGAACAACTGTGTCCTTTCCACCACTAAAAAAAAGGTTCTGCGACTTAGAAATATCAGTGTTTTTTTTAAAAACAATTTTGAATGAAGAAGGAAATATTTTCAGAAATGTAAAAAGATGAATAGAATTATATAATATAATGAATGAGAATTATTACATTAGTATAGACTATATATAGACTGTATATGTATTCACATGCTATTATTTTACTGATATTCTTTAAAGAACAACCTATATGGAAGGAAGATGGCTTATTCTTGCATGAAATGTTTATTATCTGCATATCAGGAGGACAGGAGAAACATAATGCTAATTTTGACATCCTGCCAAGAGAAAACAAGAGAAATGAAGATGAGGTTTCACTTTTTTTAAAGAAGAGCAGGTATGGTGAGGCAATACTGCAGAAACTGCTCAGCAGTGCTCAGGAAATGCCCTAAAAACAGCTGAGAAAGATGCAAATCAGGTGCTTCCTTTTTAGTATCATAATGTACTCTAAGTCTTGTAAAAGAAATAATGGTTTTCTTTAAAGAGCTTTCTTTCTTTGAAGAGGTCATGCTAAAATAACAGAGTGAATAAATTAATACTTTAAATGGAAGTGTGTTTTATTTTACTAAATGTTGAGTATTATATATGAATATACATTATAGGCTTATATAATCAAAACCCTAGTGAGAAAAGGAGAGCAAAGTCTTTGGGATGACACCAGTCCTTCACATTCATGAAGTTGCTATCCTCTTAATTGGTTGATACTTTCTTTCATTAATGAATGGTCTTTGACTTAGCAAGACATTTAAGCATACATACTAACTTAAGCATGTGATAAAATTACTTGCTTTATCCTAGGTTCTGTTCAGAAATTTGCCTAGACATTGTTTCTGCATTCATTACTCTCTGTGCCTAACTTCCTATACAATACTGAAATCTGCATACATGCAGTGATTATTTTTATTAATTTTCCAGTCTTTCTATTGACTATTATTTTCAGGACAAGTATAGTAAATTTCTACAAACATGAGAGACATTATCAATGTATTTCTTATTAGCACTATATTTTATTATTACTTTGAGTCTACAAAGAGTCTACAGTGTTTCTCTGTACTAACAAGTTCTCTTGTCAGGTACAATTCTAAGGGTCAATATATTTCTTCCAAATGCAAAAAAAATCCCCTAATGAAAGACAGGTTTCATTCTTATTGGCACCAGAGAAACTACAAAAGAGGAAGGCAACAGCAACAGAAGAAAACAAACTCCATTTTGATTAAGATCTTAAGTAAGGCAGTTATACATGAGGTATGAATCTGTTAGAAAATCTGACTACTGTATCTTTTCTCCCCTATCCTCCTCCTAAGTATATATCATCCTTATTACAGTAAATTCTGCTCTATTTAGATGGGCAGAATGATTTTTTGCCATCACTTGAGGAAAAAAAAGGAATCATCTCTTGTTCAGGATGTTCAGATGTTCAGAATCATCTCTTGTGTAGTGCAGATCTATGTTGCATATTTCACATTTCACAAACCTAGACACCAAAAAACAAGAGATCTGCTGTGCAGGCTACAAGAAAGAATATGAAACTTACAATTTCTCTTTATTAGCATACAAATAGTAGCTTTTTACAAAGCAGATTGTAAGATCTTTTTTTTTCATCAAATCATGTTTTAAGATTAGAAGATCTATTTAAGATTTAATTTTTTAAATGTTTAAATATTATACGATTAGAAAATGCATGAGTGCCATACACTTAAAGAAAGCAAACAGTGAGAACCATACCAGTTTTCTAGCATTCAGATCAGAAATTACAGGAATGATAAATGGGCAATTTCCAAGTGAGTTTATCTGTCTTGTGGGAAGGAGGAAATGGAATGTCTCAAAAATGCAGTGTAAGCAGAACAGCTTGGATTAGTGCCGAGGACAAGGGATGTGCTATGTGAAAATTAGAGTAAGAAGCAATACAGCAATGTAGAAGAATAATTGTGACAAGCAAAGAGAAAGAAAACATTTATGTTGAAACACTGTTGAGACTGTAATTCTAGGAATTATAAATTTCATTCAGATATAATATTGTGATATTTAAAATAACAACAGTAAATTAAATCTTCATGGATTTCCCAGCCCTCTTTATTTGACTTAATATTGTATTGTATTGTATTGTACTGTATTGTATTTTTAGGTCTCCATAAAGGATACAAGTAGTTTAATTACTTTTGCACAAACTCTGTATTAGAACCAAGCAATAAGTTTCTTGGTCAGAAATCTTCTTGAACAGCAACTGAGTAAATATTCTTTATAGTAACAGTTTTCATCGTGATGTTTCTCCTAGATTTCCGTGTTCAGTTAAGAGTTTGCCCTAAAAGTAAAAGTAACAGCTAGAACTGGCTCTAAACCCTACCCACGAGGCAGGACCTGCCAAGAACATCTTATGTGGAGGCCTGCTATGTTTAACCTGGCTCCCACACTTACTATGTTGCTTTCCAGAGTCTTAGCAACTTGACAGTTTGAAGATACCTTGTTAGTAATTCTTTCACTAGCAATTGTTTTCTGGACCACAGTGTAGATCTGTGTCTCTGTAAGAGCTAACATTTTTCACCATAAATCTATTGAAAGGAAAATGTAATTTTAACAAATTCAATATTTAAAAATACCATTTTTTCATTTTTCCTTAGGCCTAAAAATCCTTGAGAAAAAAAAAAAAAAAAAAAAAAACAACTGCTTATTGTTTCTTACAGATCAGCCTCAGAAACACCCAACCTCCTCTTTTTGACAGTTTCAGTTTCTCCCTTTCACATGTGAGAACTGTCCTGTGTGAGAATTAACTTTTATTGGGTAGTGCCTATATATTGGCAAATATTGTATTATGCAATTCTGAAATTTGTTTTAATGATATTGCAACTCCACTGCTTCTTATCCATGCAGATTAAATGAATGGATTTTACTGTATTTTTTTTTTTTCTGAAAGCTTAAATAGATAGCAAACACATTGTTTATTTAATTATATATATTGTATATGTATATACATATATATAATTATTACATATATATACCATATCTGAGACATTGGTTGCAGAGATATCAATGGACGTCACTGAAGACATATTTCCCAAAGTTTCAATTCTAGCATCAGAAACATTTTCACAGTGACGTAGATTAAGATAGGTCAGTTGATGACATCTAAATTAGAGACTAATAATTTAAATAATAAATAAAATAAATAAATGAGTAAGAAAAACAGAAATGACTTTTCACTTCTGTTATAGAAATGTAGTATAACAAGTACATTTTTCTAATAATCCTTGCCAATTTTTTTTTTTTTCTTGATTTCTTTTTTTCAGGGGACCTACAAAAATAAGCTCTCTAGACCCATGGGATTATATCAGACTTCTGACATATGGTTTATGTAGGCACTTCCAGAGACTATACTCATAACGTTTTGCATTCCAAAGGTTTCAAACCATGAACATCAATCAAATTAAATGAAAATATGGAAATCAAGGAGCTATATTACAAATTTATATATATATTTATGAGTTTGATGCTCCAAATCTCTCATATCTTGCACAGGAACATCAAAGTTCACTGCAACTACAGAATTCAGTACTCTATGGCTGTACCAACACCCACTTACAACAGTGCAAATAATAGTACAAAGCAAATGTAGACATTGCTCGGATCTGCAAACCAGTACTCACTGAGCGTACAAGCATGACTGAATTTTACCTCCTAAGTAAGCACAGCATGTAGTGTGTTCTTATAAGCAAAATAGAAGACCTAAGAAATGATTGCAAACAATGACTGCATCTACGCTCAGAGCCCTAGGGGTAACACTCCATCAATAAAACAGTGAAGGCATTCCCTAATTTACCAGCAAGCATGCTATAACTGTTTACAACTAACGTTATGAAAGCATAACAAGGGGCCTGCTGAGATATCTACTAATGAGTGGAAAGTCTGACTATGATCTTCTCTTGAGCTTTAAAATTTGTAGTTTTATTGCCAATACCAATACTCCTTCTGTGGAATGGGGAATAAAGAGGTTTAGCAATTGAGTGCTTTTTGTTTGTGCAGGCATAAGTATTTATTGAGTTTTCAAAAATGTGACTTAAAAGTTGTTTTTTCACTGACAACAACCACTTAAGCACTTATTTTTTTTTCCCTTTCCCTAGAATTAAGACTTCTCAGGTTTCCATATTTATATTGATGATTTCTCCTTTGTTTAAGTGGCTGTACACCTCCATCACTGATTTTAAAAAATAAGTGTAGGCAATATTCATAGAATGTATTTTTCCTGTTCTACACAATTCAACATTTAATTTAATTTAAATTCACCAGCCTATATTGTAGATAAACAGAAATGAACACTGATTTTTTTAAAATACCTTTTTAAGCCCCCAGAATGTTAGAATTATTAATGGCCTGATTAGAAGATGCTACTCTTTGTGACTGCTAAACTGCTAAAAAACAGAACTTACTGAGAAAAAGTCTGTTTGAGATCATGAGAACTTCCATCAGGTCCATCTCTCAGACATGAAAGCATCTCAAAAGACAGAGCTTGGAAAACATATCTAGATAGCAAAACCTGTTTAAACATTTCAGAGTAATATTTGTTATTGATATTATTTGATATTAATATATATATATATTAAATTAAGTAAATAAAATTATTTAAAGGAGAAATGATCTTCCAGCACAGAAGCAAAATACAGGGTAGTACATGTATTTGTGTGTAGTAGCTGTTCCGTGTATGTGCACTGACCGAAGAGTTAACTTCAACTATTTCTTGAATTATTTCACTTAATCAATTGCATGTCACACACACAACTCTCTAACTCATAATATACTAAAAGGTTATTAAGAGTATGTAAATGGAAAATCTTTCAGCCTACCTGGGAGGCTCGGATGGTTAACTACAACTTGGGTAAGTGTTCAATACAGCTCATATCTTTGACATGTTTAACATTACTTGTACACTTACCTTTCCAATTCGTTCACAATATTTCAGAGAACCACAGAATATCCTGAGTTGGAAGGGACCCACAAGGATCATTGAGTCCAACTCCTGGATCCCCAAAAGACCACCCAAAAATCAGACCATGTGTCTGAGAGTGTTGTCCAAACACTTCTTAAACTGCAGCAGGCTCGGTTCCTGCTAAAGTTCAGGATTTCTTCTGTGTTCCCTGATGTACAAAAAATCTATCCCGGATTTTTCTAGAACAGAATCATATTTTGGCTTGTAGAATTTTTTGCAGAATAAACAATCACTACAAACCCCAAAGTCCTAAAAAAAACCAACATAGGTAAGAACAGTACTGCTGAAATAATTGTGCAGTGAACACATATACTGTTTCTCCAGTCAGCTGATGGATCATATGAAAACACAGATCACACACTGCTTCATGTGGATTATCATACATGAAGATAATAAACATAAATGGGGAAAATACGGCAACGGTGTGAATCACTACATTGCCTGTGTCAACTTTTAGACAACTTTTTACTCATATCTATTGTTTCTTAATTTTAATAATCATGACCAGTTTCTTTCTTCATTTTTCATATGTAGTCAATCACTTCCTATAATTGTAAGCATTCTGAATTTTTAGATTTTCTCTTTCTGTCCGATTTATTTCTCAAATAAATAAATAAATAAATCCATATGACTCTAAAGTTAGAAAAAGTTAGACTTTCAGACTAAGATAAAATGTCAATGAAAAAAGGAAACTGATAAAGAGTTTTAACACCCTATAAACTAAACATTTCAAAATCTGTTCTTAAGAACCTGTTGCCAGTATGGTGCTTCCCTTGATTTCTGTCATAAATCCTAAATGTTTCTAATTCAGATTGAATTTTTATATGAGAATACTCTCCAAATAAGAAAAAAACAAACAAACAAAAAAACACTAAGAGTTCCCCTTTGGTAGTTTTATATTTCTTTTCTTAAGAATACTCTTCACAAAGTTTTGATTTTTTAAAGTCTATAACTTTGGTAATGGTGAAACTTTTACAAATGTCTGCAAAAGTAAGTAAAACAAAATACAGAGCTTTACAATAGTTTTATAATTGCTTTAAAAGTTTTGTTAATGTAATACAGCAATTCTTTAACATTAGAGGTAGTAGACGTACAAACACACTCACAGCTCAAGAAACCATCTGGCCAACAGGCTGGAAAATCCAGCCTCCTAAATGTTAATCCAGAAAATTCAGGCAGCTGTCCCATCTGCACAACTGAATTACCAACATGATGTCATGGTATTACTGCAGCACTTCTCAGTGCATCTATGCACGCAATGTTATCAAATTTTCACACAGCAGCAGCTGGCACATGTATTTAGATACATATTAAAGCAGATCCCTAAAACTTAACATAATGTCAGAAATGTTATGAGAAGTGGCAGTTCTAGCTTCTTTGTATTATTTTATAGGTCTGTTGTTTTTGAAATACATGTAGATTTTGCCTTCCCTTTTCCCACCCACCCATTACCATGACACAGAACTGGGAACAAGAGTGCAACTTTGGAAGCTCTTTCTTTGCTCCTTTTTTTCTACTGATGCATGACACATCTGAAATGGAAAATAGTCTTCACACCAAATACATCCTTCCTCTACAACATAACATACTATGTTGCCTTTGTAATTGTACCAAAAAGACAAAAAAAAAAAAAAAAAAAAAAAAAGTATTCACAAAAGTAAACAATAGCCAAATTTTAAGACAGCTCTACTTCTTGCATTGTCTTTGGTTATCATTTCCATCTTCTTTGAAGCCCTATTCCAGCACTAAAATATGCCATAACTTTTAAGTAACACTGCTGCTACTGTTCATGATTTTGTTTGAACTGGAGTAATAATTAATGTTTTTCTGAAAACATGGTACAGGAAAAAAGAACTACTTGTATAATTTTTTTAAAATGTTAATATATACATATTAATATGGCAAGAATTTATTTTTAAAACTGAAATATATGCTAATAGGACTTCTGATGAGCATAAATAACTTTACTAAAATTCTTTAGAATGTTTTACAGAAAAATGGGTGTGATATAGTACCATAAGCAGTCTGCTACATTCAGCACATAAATATACTTCTGTTGTGAAATCATCTTAAGACCAACATCTGTCATCTGGCAACGAGCAATATGAATAAGCCTGATGTACGGGCAGCATTCACTTATCAGCTTGAAACTCAAATCATTAATTTCGACACTTCCCGTTGGAATATATAAAGATGTAAGTTACACATCTGACATACTTTAGGGCATATATCCAAATACCCAGTAAAATCAGTTGACAGATTCTTACTGATTCCAAATGATGTGGGTGAATTTCAAAATCATTCTAATAATTTTGTGAAATATTATACTAACCTTCAGTCCTGACCTTAATGAGTTTACATCACAAGGGCTTTAAAAGTTGGATCAGAAAGATGTGGAGAGTCAAGAAACACAACAGACCTTATCTGTCAACATTTTTAAACCAGAGCCTTTGAAGGGAAAAAGGTGAAATAAAATATACATATGCCTTTATATAACAAAGGATCAGCAAACAGTCTGCATACAGTACTGAATGTTACAATTTTGAATAAATCATTATAACCCATTCTAACAGTAACTTCTAAACTGTGAGCACTATATAAATAACTGGAATTCTCCATATATTTATTAACTTTGGGCAGCTCAGTCTTGGGCATACAAAGTAGCTTCTTTAACATATAGATCCTGTGTAAAGGACAGAACAGTTTCCTCTTAGCCACATGTTCTGCAGATGTCATGGATGCAAACCACACGAGAAATGGTTGTCCTTGATATTCACTTGTAGTGATCTCACTATTTCCCAGAGTATTGAAATTGGGAGGATATCCCAGCAGTAATAAAAGGATGTGGCAAAACAGATTGTCAGTTCTAGTTAATATTAAAATGTCAAGTAATGTCACTTTACTATAGAAGCTGAAGGTGTTTTGCATGAAGAGTTATGACACAAATAACAATCTTGTGCAGCTCAGCCTCCAGCCTTGTACTACATGAGTTACTCACTTGGAAAACATCCACAAAAAAAAAAAAAAAAAAAAAAAACCAGTCTGACATGTACTGTTAGGTACCAAGTAAGACTATGAGGACATGAATCCAAAAGGAGGAAACTTCAAAGATGAAGTCTATTGGGAGGGACTCCAACAGCTGCAGAAGCCTGATTTGCCAAGTTAAGGGGAGCAGCAGTGTAAAGCACTGGGTTTGCTTAGGGTATATGTGTTGTCTGACAGCAGACACCTTTAGCAGACAGGAGGTAGTCACAGAAAAGAAAGCCAGAAGCTAAGCAGAAGCTACTGATCCATCACACTACAGTATGGTGGCATTGCACTACAAAAGGCTTCCAGTTCTTGCACTTGCAACCTCTACCCTCTGTAGCACATTTGACTGCTCCCCACAGCTACTTGTCAGTGGAAGCAAGGGTCAAACCTGCTTTCCTTCCACTCTAGCATTGAGCAAGGAGTTTAATGCACTGGGTTTCCATCTCTTTTTGTTTTCGCAAACTTAACATTTTGGTTCCTTTTGTGTCTGAGGTTTAGTGGTTTTGTTTTGTTTGTTTGTTTGTTTGTTTTCCTTAACTATGTGACTCTTTAAGTTACAGTCAAGGCAGACTGCCCTTTCTTTTCTGGCATAATGCCCCATCTTTTAACTTACAGCCAGATTGGCTTGCTCTTTATGTGTTCTCAGGCCTGAAGCATTTGTGCAGGTCTCATGTCCACACAGGTGGAATACACTGTGACTCATGACACAAGTGACACCCTTACTACTGTGGATGCAAGTGGAGCATCAATGTTTTTCCTACAGTGGTCTGTAACAGCCTGCAGGCAACACATGGTAATACAAATCCCATCAACTCCCCTCTGTCAGCTGATTGTATTCAAGGCCAGGTCTTTCACAGAGCAGCTGCTCTGGAAACAGCTATATTTCAAGAAATAGCTGAAAGTAAGAGAGCAACATTTTAGGGGTGGAGGTGGCAGTCCAGTGCAGGGGCAAGATATGACTTCTAAACAGACCGTCAAATAATAGAAAAATGGTCTTAAGTGATATAAGAACCTGGTCTATTAATGGTTCTTAGCTATCAAGTATCTCTCATCAGACAGGTAAATAAAATAATCTGAGAAGAGTCCATTTCCAACAAGTAGTCCTGGAGTTTGAATTCCCAGTTCTCAAATATACAGGGTTACAAGAGATGTCAGGTCCTGCAGTGGCCAGACATGGGCCAGGATATACCAGGATAGTAGTAATCTCGCACGAAGGTCTCTGGATATGACTTGACCATCAGAGGCTGCAGTAGGATGAAAAATGATCCTAGAAGAAACATTGAGGAAACAAGCCAAAGCTTCAAAAGATCATAAAAGCAAGTTTCTCAATGATAAGAACAAGAAGGGAACCAGAGGGCTACACAGCCAGGAAATATTAGGCAGCAATATGTTGTTTCAATGCCAGCTTAAAAGATCTGAAATGGTGGGTTGTGTTGATACCTTCTCTTAAATGCATAAAGGAGAGAAAAGCATGTGTATGCCTTTTATGGATATCAGAAAAGGTTCCTCTTGTGAGATACTCTAACTGTTATATAGACAAATTAAGGAAATTTTCCTGCAGTAAGGTGCCTAAAGTTAAGTAGAATTCCTATTCTGAAAAGGATAGACAGCATCTAGCAGGTAATCAGATCAAACTCAACAATGTTTAGGGACAGAAATAGCACATCTGTTTCTGAAATTCAGTAATGATTGCAAAATGTTAACTGTAGTCTAAAGGATTTTTAATCTTTTTGTCTGGAAAAACACTGTTTGCTTAACATAGCAATTTGATACCACAAATAGCAGCAATTTAGTGTTTTCCTCCATGCAAGCCAAAAACAATTATACTGAAGCAGATAATAATACCCTTGTACTGATTGTTTCAATTTTTTTTCACTTAAACCATTTTGTAACTTAAAGCTGGATAACAGATTTTGTGCATTCAGATAAGATTCAATTAAGTTAGTGAACATTAATATGCTGTTGCAATATCATAGGTATTTGCCTTATTTTAATTTATTCCAATAACAATAACATCTTAATACTGAATTTCTTTACCAAAGCCCCTGTTGATTATCAATTAAACTTAAAGCACTCTTGGAAATAAGGTGTAGGAATACAAAATTTCATGCACATTTTAGTGAAACAATTGCCTTCTCAACTCACTTGGAGTTTCAGTGTTGTTTTAATTCTCACCAGAGAATCACCATTAGGACGCATATGGGATTTAATACTGTATTCTTTGTTTGGGTTCCTCTTTAAAGTTCCTCTTTAAAGTTCCTCTTTAACCTCTTTCTTCAAATGAACTGTGAGGGAGGATGTTTTGAAATTTATTATAAGATGCTATAAAATTTTGCAAAACAAACTTTTTCTGCATGACTCAGTAAGATAGATTTTACTTTTTTTTTTTTTTTTTTTTTTTTTTTTTTTATGTGCTAGATCAGAAATCAATGCAATGATCCAATATAAAACATAAATCCCTGTCTGTGAGGAGTTCTCAGTCTGATATGTAAATGACTGGTTCATTGTTCTTTTCTTAACTGTATGCTAATATGCTGATATCTAAAATGAAACTATACCAAAAAAAAAAAAACATGGAGCAAACCACAAGTAAAGATCTGTCCCCACAGATTTTAAAAATGTAGTGAAATTATTAAACGTTTTCAAGAATGTCAAAATTCATTTCTTCTTTTTACATAATTTCTTAATTCCAAAGAATGGGAAAACAGATTTTGGATTCAGTTTTTGTCTTATTTCTTATCACATACAGTACTGTTTTAAACTCTTTCTTTCCCCCATGGAGCAGATTGTTTCTGTGGAATCCACCATGCAAGAGAGAACACTCTGCAGCACAGAAGTGATTTTTAAGAAGCATTTTTCTGTGATTCCAATATTGTCAAACAACACATTGTCAATGCAGAAACTTGAAAATAAGTATTCTGCATTGTGGAAGTACTCCTGTGGTGTGCAAGGGACTATATTTTTTTTATTTTTTATTTTTTTCAAATTTGCCAAGAATGATAAAATAAATTGTGACATACTTTCAGATGTTTGGCTTATTGCACTGATGGCTTGCCTCCATGTGTTATTTTTCTTTTAGTATTCCACTGTCCAAAAAAGCATATATTAACATACTCATGAACTATTGCATTTCTAAAAGTACAGAATAATGCATGTGTACCTTATCCTATGGTTACACAAGTTTGTAATCGGGAAATATAAACCATGAGTCTTCTTCTTTGGTAATTAATAAACACAGCTCAGATTTTCTTCTCAAGTGCTGGTCCCTTTTCCTCTTTGATATGTCTGAAGATGCCAGAATTTGACGGTAGCTGCAAAAATGAGAATTCTCCTGAGGAGAATTCTCCCTGCTACCCAGAGCAGGAGGAACTCAGATGGTGAAAACTGGTGAAGCCTGTATGTCTGCCAACAGCTTCTTTGGCATCCCCACAAGCACTGCAACACATCAAGAAATGAACAGGTCAAATTTATTTTTCCCCAGTGCCTCGTGATCTCTTAGCCAGCTGTTGTTAACTTCAGCAATTGATAGGCTGCTCTAAAGTATTTTGGGCCAGAATAGTTCATCTGGAAATCAGTAAGCCATAGATCTTGGCATCAAGATAAAGGTCAATTTCTTTGAAAATCTCCATCTTTCTAATTTAACTGAAAACACCTCTCACCAAACTTTTCTAGTTGTATAATCTCAATCTAATATGTCAGTAAATGACATCCAATTCCTATATATTCTTTATTTTTTCAGTTTTGTTTTCTTAATAGCAGAAAATATTCCATTGCTATCATTCAGTTTCAGAAGCAGAGCTAACAAATCAGGATTTTTTGGTACTTCTTTGAGATTGTCGTTGATGTACTAGGACACCTTTTAAAGAGGACATAAGGAAATCCTTATTTTTTATAAGAATAACATGAAATTATTCAACAAGTATTTACCCTCCATGCCATAAAGACACAACCTTAATTTCTAAAATGTTATACAAAAAAGCCAAAGCTACAATTCATCCTATATTGTTACCAAGAACATAATACTCAACGATAAGAAATACAGTTTTGTTTTATGACAATAGAGTAGAAGACGTGCTTAATTTTCACTTTTCTGCCCACCTAGGTTTTAATGAGTTTTTTAAATGTTCTGGTCTTCAAGTTGCTGCCTGCAAAATCATTAGCATAATCACCCATTTTACAGATGGGCTTTCTAAATAGCTCTACAGCAATAATAATGTTATATTACAGTAGTACTAATGTTAAAATGAAGGAAAAAAAATGAAAAAAAAAGAAGGAAAAACAAACAAACAAACAAAACAAAAAAAACAGGCTTCCACACAATGTATATTCTGGTCTATAGAATACTCTTTAGCATAATTTACATGCTTATACTATAGTTTCACTACATTTTTCTAATTCTGAAATGTTAGCCATACATACAGAAGTTGCCTTGGTTTAATTCATCCAGTGAGGAAAAAAAAAAAAAAGTCCTATTAAAATGCTTTCTGCAACGGTGATGCAATTTGATGCTCTTCTTGGTTTTAACTGTTTACTTAAGTGCTGAGTTATGATCATTAAACACTGTTCCAGAATCAGGGGGAAACCCAAAATGGAGGAAGCTGTGGAATGCCTTTCAGAGCTCTCAAATACTGGTGAGCAAATCCACTTCATTCCACTGGAAAGGGGAAGACTGTGGTTTTCCTAGTTCGATGATGATCACTCACTCTTCTCTGAAAGCAGTTAGATCATGCTTTCTAGAGGCAGATCCTTACACTTCATGATTGCACTTCTGAACAAGCAGGCATTTCGCTTTTGAAATAAATAACCAATTACTGGTATTTTGAAGATGTAACTCAGAGGTAGATAGCTCTTAACTGTCCTCTAATCTCAGCCCTCATTTCAAATTTCATATTGTCACTGTGCAATACTTCTCATAGTCTCAGCATGATTGTCAGAAACAAGACAACAGACACAGAGAAAGAAGAGTAAGAACAAGACTTGTCATATCTGTTTTCACCCTTGGCTCTGGAAAGTTTTTGTGAAATGGGAAGCTAAACCATTACTCCATTACCCTAATTTCTTTATCATTTTGCATGTATTTTTTTGTTTGGAGAATCCTCTCAGTGTATGTAGGGATATACATAGGAGTCTTTATTAACACACTGGCAGACTTTTATTACCTTATCGTTTAGTATTACAAATACTTTTGTAGCACATTTCAAGATATAAAACACATTTGAAAGTTTCTAAAATAGTACCAGATTCTAAAATCCTGGGCATTTTTAGAATTCTATTTGGAGACGAAAATAATAATAATAATAAACACCTATTTTTAGTTATATACACTACTTCAATCTATATTTTAAATCATTATAAAATTGCAACAGAAGTCCACTTTTGAATTATTTCCCTTTTCAGGAAATCAAGTGCAAATTTGTATTTTTCTGATGCACAGTGGCTTTTATTTCTTGATACCTTAGTAAAAACTGCATTTTCAAACCTCCTGATTTAAAATCCTAACTAATCATAACATAGAATTTAGTCTATTTATGGCTACAAAAAGCAAGCCTTGTTCTCATTATGCGGTAAGTACTAGCTGTTTGTGGATCTGACACTTTGTTGGACGTGATCCAAACCTATAGTGCTATTATTCCTCAGTAAAATTTAAACAGCTGTAGTCATGTAATTCAAAACCCTGGAAGTCTGCTGCAGTGCTTGTTCTGCTTCAGTATACCATGAATGCAGGATGCAGCCAGTCATATAAAGGATTCTCTTCTTCACAGAATGAAAGAAAGACGTGAAGTACAAACCTGAATGCAACCTGAAAGGTCCAAACAGATGAGCTTGTGACATCCTGTTCCAGAGCCCAGGTACTGTAAACCTTCGTCTGTGAATTTTCTGCAGGGAGCTAAACTCAGATACTGCAGACTGGGAAAGCTCCTTTTCAAAATTAAAAGAGAGAGAGAGAGTGCAGATTGTTACAAGAATATGTTACAGAATCAAAAGAACATAAAATACTATTGCTAAAATATTCTGGAAATTACTGTAAGAAATGATGTTATACATTAAATAGGATTTCCTTCTTGCTGAGGTTTGAAAGTTTCTTTTGTTTTTCTTCTGCACTTTTTCCTCTGCTCCATGAATTGCATATTAGTGGGGAATAGCACTATCATACAGCATATTTCACTGTATCAAAAGAATATCATTTTAAAGTTATCTCAACTGCAAAACCATTATTTTTTAGTTAACTGTGATTTTTGTGTGCATACTTCGAAAATGAATAAACTTCTCAGTGTAAGCTTGGTGGACTGTCTTTGCCATTGACTTTACAAGCAGTGCCTGGTGGAAATGAAAACCAGAGCTCTATCAAAGGACGTTAACAACACAAATATACAGTTAGAGCTTCTCTGCTCATATAATTATTTAGAAGAGTACTATTAAAAGAATCTGAAAAGTTGAAAGAGATACAAAAGTGAATTAAGTGCCTATATCTTGTATTTTTCAATGTTTTCTAAAGTTTTAATCAGTTATTTTTGGAAAATATTTCCTTATACTAAATGCTAACTAAAAGAAAGCGAACTGTATAAATGGAAAATGTTAATCTACAGCACGCTGTAAAAGCTAAGAATCTATACTCAGAATATATATATAAGTTTCCATCTGCAGACTTGGTTTATAGCATACTGAAAACTATTTATTTTACTGAACTAAATATCTAACTGGAATAAATAACTATTGCCACAAGCACCACAAATGAAAGCATACAGAAAATCAGAGCCTAGAATTAGGACCTACTGCTCTGGTAGACATTTAGTCTACATTTGCAATTCTGCAAGTCAGCAAAAGTAGTCATTTTGAAGAAAGACAGGAACACCCACTGAGGAACTGACTACTTAAGGAGTGGCATAAATTTTCAGAACTGGCCTTATACTTTCAATATAGAGTGGGGAAACATGCTGTCTTGAACTGAACGGGAAAAAAAGAGAGAGAGAGAGAGAGAGAGGAAGCTGGAAAATAATGAAATAATGTTATATTTTTTTTTAAAAAAGAGGATAATATAAAAATATTACAAATGAAATGTAAGATTACATTTCATGAAAAAAAAAGAAAACAAGACAGACAAAAACTGATATTAGAATATGAGGTCGTGCATTTGTGGTTTTACTAAACGGATACATTTATCTCACAGTAAGTACAGAAATACAAGCATGCTTCTTGATAGAAGCATTTCTTTTTGCATTTTAGTGACATATGCCACAGAAGTGAGTGGAGAAAATCAAACTCAGAGAGAGTAAACTTCCAAACACATCTAAGAAAACAGATAATTAATTAGTAGAATTTTTAAAACTCTGGCAGTTTAAAATCTTTTAAAACTATATGTTGCTACAAGGTTGCACAACTTAAGGTACAGAGAAGCCTTTCTTATTGCATTTTGAATGTTGATCAAAACCTTCTAGTACTCTCAAAGAGACACTGATTTTCCTTGCAGGTCATATGACCCATTTTTATGAGCAGAGAATTTTAATACATGACTTCTTCTGCCATTTTTAAAGTGACAGGTTTCTTAGAACTTAAGCTTGAGCAAGTAAACAACTATAAATCCTTGTTTTGTGTTACAGCTGAATTCTTCAGGAATTGTGACATATTGACTTTTCTGATTAATTTGGCATTAGCAGTCTCAGGATCGTTGTTTTAAATGCAATCTGATAAAATCACATTCTCACACTTATTCCAAATAGCAATACTCATGTCTATGTCATATGCAGAAAGACTTTTCAGAGGGAATCTGTACCTGATGATCCATGTTGTTTAGGACAAAATGTCCACCATACAGCTAAATAAAAACATCATCCGATGGGTGAGCAATTGGCTAACAGGCAGGGCCCAAAGGGTTATGGTGAATGGGGCTGCGTCAGGCTGGCGGGCGGTCACCAGTGGGGTCCCTCAAGGCTCCATTTTAGGGCCGGTACTTTTCAATATTTTTATAAACGATCTGGATGTAGGAATAGAAGGTATTTTGAGCAAGTTTGCTGATGACACCAAACTTGGAGGAGTTGTGGACTCGGATGAGGGTGGAAAGGCCTTGCAGAGGGATCTGGATAGGTTGGAGAGCTGGGCGATCACCAACCGCATGAAGTTCAATAAGAGTAAGTGCCGGGTCCTGCACCTGGGACGGGGAAACCCTGGCTGCACGTACAGACTGGGCGATGAGACGCTGGAGAGCAGCCTAGAAGAGAGGGATCTGGGGGTCGTGGTAGACAGCAAGTTGAATATGAGCCAGCAGTGTGCCCTGGCAGCCAGGAGGGCCAACCGTGTCCTGGGGTGCATCAAGCACGGCATCGCTAGTCGGTCGAGGGAGGTGATTGTCCCGCTCTACTCTGCGCTGGTGCGACCTCACCTCGAGTACTGTGTGCAGTTCTGGGCACCACAGTATAAAAAGGACGTGAAACTGTTGGAGAGTGTCCAGAGGAGGGCTACGAAGATGGTGAAAGGCCTGGAGGGGAAGACGTACGAGGAACGGCTGAGGGCACTGGGCCTGTTCAGCCTGGAGAAGAGGAGGCTGAGGGGAGACCTCATCGCAGTCTACAACTTCCTCGTAAGGGGGTGTCGAGAGGCAGAAGACCTTTTCTCCATTAACACCAGTGACAGGACCCACGGGAACGGGGTTAAGCTGAGGCAGGGGAAGTTTAGGCTTGACATCAGGAGGGGGTTCTTCACTGAGAGAGTGGTTGCACACTGGAACAGACTCCCCAGGGAAGTGGTCACTGCACCGAGCCTGACTGAGTTTAAGAAGCGATTGGACTGTGCACTTAGTCACATGGTCTGAACTTCTGGGTAGACCTGTGCGGTGTCAAGAGTTGGACTTGATGATCCTTAAGGGTCCCTTCCAACTCAGGATATTCTATGATTCTATGATTCTAAAATGTTTGTGTGGAACTGTAGGAGAGAATCAAAAATGGTGTGCTTTCACCACGTTCAGACTTCACTTGTTCATTTTCCAATAATGAACATTTGATATACAATAGCAAACTTCATGTACAATGCTACAAAATACAATACCACCACCTTTAAGAACTTTATACTAGTTACCTTATTAAGCAGGACTTGTGGTGAGATGTGTTTTTTGACATGGCACATGAATTATTTATGAAGTGTGTCTGCTATGAAAGTCTTCACAGGACAGTGACAACTTTCTTGTAATCTCAGAAACAGTGATCTTTCATTTTTGCCCCAAAATTGTCAATAAAAAGAATGGTATCATATGCTTTTATATCAGGAACATAATGTGTGGCTGGAAAAACTATTGCTGAGGTGCATGTTAATTGCAAAACATATACTGGTATTTTACCAGAGAGGAATTTTCCATTTTATTTCAAATATTTTATCACATTAAAAGCTTCATCTACTCTGGAGTATACTTCCTTGGTGAAATGTGAATTACATATCAAACGAAATACATGGATCTGAGTTTTGGTGGTAATGGGATACTTATGTAACCAAAATATAGGACAGGATTACTTATAGAACAGCTGTTCCAAACTTCGACATAAGTATATGAAAATTTAGAAAGACAAAATATTAGCAAACATGGAGAAAACACAGATTATGATGAGAATAAAACTGATGAAGAGGTGACTGGCAGGAGTGGAGACACTAAACAGAAAACTTTGTTGAAGCATATGTTAGTAATCTGAGGATTGAGCATTATAGACTGAGAGGAACAAAAATATATTATGCAAATATAAAAGAAAGATTTCTGGACTTTGTCGGGGTTCTCTTGAAAGGAGAACATTAGTTTTCCTCATGGGAAAGAGAAAAAAATCTTCAAAATCTATACACTTCTTTGTGGAGGCCACTATCCTGGGTCATCAAGCTTCTTTTCCTTTATGGCAGCCTTTAATGCAGCAAGCAATCTGTAACTCACCAGGCAATCTTTGAGTCTCACAGAGGGATACATCTGAGCAGGAAAGGCAGACCTCTGTAACCAACCATCCAAATAAGATTTTAGAATAACTTCTTTTTCCTCCCAGCTGGCACAAAAGTACTTGTCTCACACAATACACCTAACAACAAACATTTCTAGCAAAAACCCATTTTTATGAACATAACTTCATGCAAACTTTTTGCATCATCAATAGTAACTGGACATGCCATAGAATTTTTTTTGACTAGCATGTTCTCTTTAAAGTTTCTGTAAAAACTATTTTTTTTTTTTTCTGTAAAAACTACAGAAACTTTAAAGTTTCCGTAGAACTGTTCTCTTTAAAGTTTCTGTAAAATATATAGAGTAGGTTAGCATATATTGTTAATTAAACTAGTATTAGAGGATGGCCATCCTCTATTTGATCAAGAAAACAGACGGAACCATCTTTGGACAGCTGGAGGAAGCCTTACTCATGAGAGACATTAACCCCTCTGAAATCTGCGGGGAGGACAACATGTCTGGTTGCAAACAATCCAAACTCTTCTGCAGTGTGTTGAAGACAATTTCTTGATCCAGATGACTGATGAGCAGTCCAGAGATGATGTTCTGCTGCACTGACTTCACAAATAAGAAAAAAATGGTCTAGGATGTGAAGAACTGAGTGGTCTTGGTTACAGCAACCATGAAAAAGAGGAGCTTAAAATCCTGAGAGAAGACAGCAAGACAAATTGTGAGAGAAAGCCTAAGCTTGAGAGCAGTTCGTGAGTTTTTCACTGGTCTACTTGACAGGATCTCATGGTAATTGGATCTCAGTGCCATGGAGGGCAAAAGGAGAGCCCAGGAGATCTGGATGATCTTTAAGGCCAAGGTACATAATGGCTTTTCTGCCTCAGTTTTAATCCTAAGGCTTGCCTTCAGGCCCGCCAGAAGCCTTATAGCAGAGACAGGCAGTGAAGCAACATCCACAATAGAAGATACTATCAGGGAGCCTTTAAGAAAATAAGACCAGGTGGGATGCAGTAGTACCAAGAAAGTTGACTCCTCTCATTGTGTGGTGGTTTCATACCAATGGATAGCTAAGCTCCACTACAAACACTCTCTCATTCTCCCTCCACAAAAGAAGAGGGGGAGAAAATATGACGGAAAAGGAATCAAGGGTTGAGATGAAGACAAGATCACTCGCCAGTTACTGTCATGGGCAAAACAGACTCAACATAAAGAGATTAATATAAATTATTGCTAAACAGCCTAGAGCAGTGAGAAACTAAAAGCAAACTAAAAACACCTTCTATGCCCTCGAACTGAGTGGTGCAGGGGAATGGGAAATGGTGGTTGTGGTCAGTCCACAACACTCCATCATCTGCTGCTCCTTCACAGTCACTCACCCCCTGCTCCAGCATGGGGTCCTTCCCACAGGATGCCATCCTTTTCAAAGTGATCCTACGTGAGCTTCCCACAGATTGCAGCTCTTCAAGAACTGCTTCAATATGGTTTTGTACCATGGGGTCCATCCTTCAAGAATGGACTGCTCCAACATGGGCACCAGCTCCTGCCAGACCTCCTGTTCCTGCATGGGCTCATCACCATGGGCCGCAGCCTCCTCCAGACCACATCCACCTACTCCACCAGGGGCTCCTCCACGGGATGCAGTGTGAAGATCTGCTCTGCCATGGCTCCCTGGCTCAGCTGGCCAGGGAGCCAGTGGCTAGTCCCTTTTGGAGCTGGCTGGAGCTAGCTCTGATCTAACATGGGGCAGCTGCTGGGATCTGCTCACACAGAACACCCCTGCAGCCCCCCTGCTACCAAAACCTTTCCACATAAACCCAATATAGACTGAGAGGCCTCACTCATCATTTTTGAAAGGTCTAGGTAAGAAGAGGAAATCCCAGATGTCTGGAAGAAAGAGAAGGAAGAGGAAGAAGAAGGATCTAGGAAACTACAGCCAGTTGGCCTCACCTAAGTCCCTATGAAGGTTATGTAGCAAACGCTCCTTGAAGCCATGCCCAAACACATGAAGTATGATGAAATCACCAGATCTTCAGATAAAGGGAGAACAGCAGCTTCTGTGTATCCTGACTACAGCAAGGTCTTCCATGCAGTATCCTTTATAGCCCAAGGATTAAACTATAGGCTGGATAAGTGAACTTCAAAGTGAGTGAATTTTTTTCTGGATTACAAAGCCAAAGGATTGTCTCCAATGGTAATAAATCCCATTGGTGGCTTGTGACAACGGGCATCCTTCCAGGGTCAATATTTCTTTAGTAATGATCTGGATGACAGAACAGAGTGCATTCTCAGCAAATTCACAAAAGACACCAAACTGGGGGATTGGCAATATATTGGAGAGTAGGACCACTATTCAGAGAGATTTAGTCTGGAAAAATAGGCTGACAGAAACCTCATGAAATGCAACAAAGACCAATTAAAAGTCCCTCATCTGGGATGGAACAACCCTATGCAATATGCTAGGCACAGACTGGACATAAAGTAGAACTGGACTATCAAACCCATGCACTTGAGAGTCCTGGTCAATAACATTTTCAATGTAAGTCAACAGTGTGCTCTCATGAAAAAGGTGGCCAACTGCATAATATTGGCACTTGTATGTCCTAATACATACTAGGCTCTATTAGGAAAACTCTAACCAGCAAGTCAGGGGAAGTAATTATTCCCCTCTATTTGACACTCATGAGACAGCATCCTTTTGGGGCTTCCCAGTGCAAGTAGATACTGACATTCTATGGCAAGTCCAGTGGAGGGCCTCCAATATTGTTAGAGGCACATGATGTACAAGGAGAGTCTGAAAAAATTGGGTTTATTTAGCCTGAAGAAGAGACTGTTAAGGGAGAGATCTTATTGCTCTCTGTAACTATCTAATGGGAGTATAGAAAATACAAAAACAGACTCTTTTTGAAAGTGTTAAAGGACAAGAGACTGAAGACAAGTTGCAACACAGTATATTCCAGTCATATACATGTTTTTTTTTTTTCTTTTTATTGTTTTATTAGTTTTTTTTCCACCATGAGGGAGGCCAAAATTGGAGCAAGTTGCCCAGAGAGGCTGTGGAATCTCCATCCTTGGAGATACTCAGAACTCAACTAGAAAAGGTGCTGTGACCTAACTTAGTTAGAGCTGCTTTGGTTGGGTGCTTGAACTAGATGATTTCCAGGGGTCCCCTTCAACCTGAATGAGTCTATGAATAGTCCAGAATGAAGTTCTCACTACACACCATGTTGCTGCTAATAATCTGAAGGCTAAAAATATTATCAAATGGTTAATCACTTGAATTTTTCTCCTGAGATATCCACCTGTCCAGTTGCAATTATAAGAGAAAGGACATGGTGCATGCTGTGAAAAAAATATATATATACTTTCAGGTGGTCATATTAGGCTGACCACTTGCTATGTCATTCTCTAATTGCTATCAGCATGTCTCTTGTCTTAAGTTAGATGAGGTACATATACATGATCTGCAATATCACTCTGCCTTGAAAAAGGACACAGAATTTTTTTCCATACCTTTCCCCTTTTTTCCTCCTCTTTCATCTTAAAAACAAACAAACAAACAAACAAACAAAAATAAACAGCATAAATTAAGCCATGAGAAGCCTGGCAGATCATAAGTGTAAGATACATAAGATACATGTGACAGACTTCATAGAAAAGAAGAAAACTGGATGAAAAGAGAGAATCATCAGCTCATTAAATTAAGTATTATATTTAATTATAACCATAAAGACCTGAAGCTGCTGCAATAAAAGCTGAAGAGATTTTAATAGGTCATCTTAGTCCAAGCCTCCAGTGGAGATAGAAAAATAAGCCTAGGCAATCTTTGATAGATATTTGTCAAGTCTATTGTTGGAAAACCTATGTTTGATATTCTTTTTATGTTGTATTCTTGTGTCTGGTGGATGTTCACACACTGATTATTGCATTAATGACATCCATCACATAACCAAATATGCAATACTACTATAAGAACCTTCTTTTAAATTCAGAAGTCGTAACATAACTTACATATATATGTTATGGAAAAAAATACACTTAGGAAGTTGAAATTTATCTTTAATTTTCTTTAGAACCTAAATATTTAAAATTAAATTTAAATGTTTAAATTTAAATATTTAAAAATAAAATTATATCTTTAACATTAAATTTAAATTTATAATCTAAAGAAACACATTTATTTCCTTGCAAGCTTTGTTAATTATCTCTTACCTCGTGATTTCACCAGTTCACCAATTTTACCAGTCCTTTGATTTTGTCAAAATCTGATATTCTGAAGTTTTTATGGTTATTTCACTATTTTCTGCCCATTCCTTCTTTTCATTTTCCTTTTTTTTTTTTTTTTTTTTTTTTTTTTCCTGGAAGAGTTCTTGGTTTTAATATGATGCATGCCACTTTAAAACTTACTACATAATGGTTAGAGAAGAAACCATTGCGCTATTAAACCTAATTAAAATTCTAACGATATTCTGAAAAATCTTCTATATTCTATAACAAGCTAAACATCTGATGTAATCCAGGTAAGTGAATACATTTAGTATCAGTGAAAAAGAAAGAAAAAGACTTCTTAAATAAGGTTTGCACTTTTTTCTGCTCTATGTGGAGAAATGCTGAACCGAATTATATCTGGGAGATGCTTAATAGCTATGTTTTGTGTATTCAGATATGAATTGCATATAACCAGCAAGTTTTAAGACCATGTCAAAAGGAGCATTTTGAACATCTCTTCACATGGTTCATGTAATAAAAGCTTTTCCCTCTGGATATTTGGATAGTCTAAGACAAACAACATAATCCTAAAATATCAACTACTGTCAAATTTTGCTACTTGTTGAAAATTTTCTTCTTTTCATTGCTTTGAAAAAAATACTTGGGTATTTTAATCAGTGGAATGCTGATTTGGCAGCTTCATCTGCAATAATTAGTAAAATAGGCAAGGAGTGTAACCTAGTACAGCAAAATGCATAGCTAAATGTTCTTCCTCCAAATACATAGGGTAAAGTCATTTATGGCTCATACTGAGAACAAATCTTAATCCCTGCTATCCCATGAACTAGGTTCAGGCATCACATAGGAACATATTTACAGGCATGTATCAAATAGATGTTGGCAAAACAATATAATGCTGAAAATATTGAAGAAAATATTGAAGGAAAAAGAATGGACAAAACATATAATGGTGACTGCACACTTGGATACCTTTCACATAAAGGCTTTCACAAATACCTGGAAATTTAGTGAAACGTATTGAGAGCCCGTGGTGTACTAACGAACGAAGGAATAAAGGATTTGGAAATAACGTACGATTAAAATGTATTGTTGCTGACAACTCCAAATTTAAAATAAGCGACAACCTGCTCAGAGACTGGTGAAATTTTGAAGCCTTTTTATTAAACTTAATTCAGATTGAACAGAACATTTTCCCCAAGTAATTTAAAAAATAAATGAGAACTTCTCTGATTACCTCTGAATCCTAAAAAGCTCTGTTTTCAAATAGAAGTAATTAGTTAAGAACATAGAATCACAGAATAATAGAATATCCCAAGTTGAAAGGGACCCATAAGGATCATTGAGTCCAACTCCTAACACAAGTCTTTACTTTTTATCAGTGAGATTTGTGTATCCAAGTAACCAAAGCATGTTAAAAATTATTCCATCTCACTATTAAATAGATTTGTAGAGAAAAATTGTGTTACTTACATTTAGTCATTCAGAGAGATTTAAGTCTTGCAAATTCTTACATTCACCTAATAAAAATAAATAATCTTTTGAAAGGTTAAAAGTTCAAATTCTCAGAGCACCAGAGAAATATAAGAATTGTTATCACAGATTCAGTCCACTTAGGCCAATATCCTACTAGAAACTATTGCCATATCAGATTACTGAACGGAAACACACACACACACAAAAATGTAGAATATATAGCTGAAGTAAGTTGCCCAGAGGAAACATCTCTTCTTACACTCCATCAACTAATTGCTGGCTGAGAAAGCTACCTAATTAAGTAATTTGGTGTTAGGAATTAAGTTTTCCACATAAATTATCTGTTCCCTCCCACTGATACATTGTGATACCATTATTTGATTGTATACATGAAATATTTTTTCCCTCCAAAAGCAGAGGTGCAGCAACCAGACAAAATGTAGGAAATGCCCTGCTTATTATCTGCAGATATGGAATTTCAGAGAATTTTGATATCTGTGCAATTCTCTTCTGTGTACATATAATGTGTACCTATAATTTTGGAAACTACAATTTTTCAGAGATTTTTCAGCAACTTTAACACAATAATGAAAAGTAAATGTCTGACACTAAAAACAGCTCTCACACATCCACTCTTTGCCAAATTTTAAGTCTATCCTCAAAGGTAATGATGCAAAAACTCCTGTTAAACACTTTTAAACACAAAAATATTTTGCCTTAGTCTTATCTTCAACTGATTTGTCTAAACTGAAATGAAAACAAAAAGTAAACCCAATACAGATATCTAATATGAAAAACGTTTGAAATGTTTATATAGTTAAAAGAAATGCATAAAAAACATTTTATATATATATATATATTCACCTGGTAAGCCAAATACATGTTTTCAATGTTTTCAATTGCAGTCAAACATTAGTCCAACAGTAGGTCTGTACATTCTTTTCTATTGGAACTATGATTTCATTGGCATCCTGTTACACTGTCTAACTCAGTACGTTTTTGAAGAGTAGGATCTTCATCCCTCAAGATCCCTGAGAGGGACTGCATAACTCCAAAGAATCTAAGCAATGAAAATCATCCTTAAGGCTGCTAAGTCACTGAAACAACACACCTCTTATATTATTCTTGCCCTAATACTAAATGAGACATGGTTATCAACCTGTAGATGCTACTGAAAGGAGTTGCACATTTTGGTACTTGAGCTGACTATAATTTAGTTGGCAGGCAGGATGAAAGACTAGTAATAAATGCCAATGAAGACCCAGGAGATGGAAAGGAAGAGGAAAGAATATTTCCATAATTATTTATTACTTTTCCTTCTCCAAGTTGTATTTTTTCTATTTCCAAGCTCTCCTGATAGACTGAAATTTCACAGTACCAGAATGGTGAACAGTACAAAACACAGAGGATCAGAGTTATGACTGAAGTTATTAAAACACGTGATCAAATTACACTGAGTAATAAACATAACTGCCAAAAAGTAACAAATAAATGTTCATTTTTCACGTGAGGAATAAAGTCATAAGTGCAATGCACTCTATGAATTAACTGAATATAAATGCAGAGAGACTACTGGCAACTACAAGAACAAAATGGGAAAACCAATCAACAGATTTTCAAAGTTATTAAAAGTTAAGTAAATATTGACAACTGGCCACATGGATTAGAGGGATGTAGTAACATGCACAGACAGGACTGTTCCATTTGTATGACAAGTTAGAACTACACAAACATTGGGAATGCTCTACAGTCCAGATGTGATTTAAACTGATCTATTAATTTGCTTAAACATGACAGATTGCTTTGCTTTCAGAGGGGTTTTGCCTAATATTAGCTGATTTATTATACAATTTTTCTTCCAGATGAAGAGAAGGTTTTTTGAGGCCAAAACAATTGATTTTCAGAAACAGAATATCCATGCAATGATCTGCATTCAAGATTGCATTCATTGCACCTTCTTAAGTGATAAGGTAAAAAATAAATAAATAAATAAATTGAGCATAGTGCAAAGATGTTCACAGTTATAGGAAAAAAAAAAAAAAAAAAAAAAAGTCAAACCAAAAAATAAAGAATTAAAAAAAAAAAAAGAAAAGAAAAGAAATCAGAAGGAATGATGGTGACCAACAAAAAATACAAAATTTATGAGATGAAAAGAAGACAGATAATATAAAAACTTCAAGGGCTAAAATATTTCTGAGGACACACAACAATGTGGCCAAACTTTAATGAAAACAACTTGGCAAGGGGCATTGCATAGAAGCACTGCAAGAAATTAAGGACGGAACATAGGCTAGAATCTTACTAACAATACTAAGGCAATTTTGGACAAGGTTGCATGAAGTAGTCCTTGTCTTCCCCTAAGAATAATTCCTGGTGATTGTGTTTGGCTTGCCTGGAAAGGAAAAAGCTCCTGGCTAACACCTCTACACCTCCTCAGGTGGGCAGGCCTGGGAGTGGTTTGAAGCAGGCCACTGACAGGACCTGCAGGTTCCCTTTGCACTGTTTACCTTCAGATAATAACCTCAGATGCTTCTGAAAAAGTCTGTATTTGGGTCCTTCCTGGAGCAGTCCAGCCAACTTTGTCTATCTGACATGGGCCATGCAAGATACTTGATAGTAGCAAAGCTACTTAGGGTAAAATGGGACTCAACCTGAGAGCAAATGCACTTTAAAGCTGAAGGTTTGATAGGAATGCTGCATGATTTTCCCTGGCCTGGCTCATATGTGTTCCAGTAGGTCAACACCCAGCAAGCTGGAAAATATCAGCCTCAAGCTCCTCTCTCAAACTTATCTTCCAAGATGAACGTAAATACAAAGGAGACTCATTCTGATGGCATTTTCCTAAACACGAGACCCTTCTAACAAAAATCAGTTAGAAAGAGGTCTCCACAGTTTGCCATGTTTTATCACAATAAATGACAGTAGACCACAGATAGTAAAACCAACAAAAATGAGATAGGTCATTACTTTTTCAAAGTATTTGTGAAGATCCAAGTAGTGTAATGATTGAGTACTTGACTATAAGTTGCACATTATGTACAAGCCTCGATGAAAAGGCCTATTCCATCTGTTCTACATTTTATTTTTCTTATTTCTTTTCAGGGATACCTCATACCTCAGCTGTGCCTCCTCAAATCTGGACAACACTGTTTGAAACAATCAAAAACTTCAACTGACGTTCCAGTTGTCACAAAAAATAACTGGTGCTAGCTGAATGTCAGGATGCAAGTAGTTACTATCATAGTGCTACTACTTCTTTGTAAAGCATCTGATTTTAGGAAGACAAGGAGTAGGAATTTGAGAAACAATGAAAGGGAAAAAATCTCAAGGAAAACATCTAGCACTGTTAAGCGCAATGCCCTAGGCCTACCATGTGATATATACACTTATCTTCATGAGAAATACCTAGACTGTCAGGAAAGAAAACTGATTTTTGTGGCACCTGATTGGCCTGAGGATTTGAAACACATGCTGCTAGCAAGAAACAGGATTCGTAAATTGAAGAATAATATGTTTTCTAAGTATAAAGTACTGAAAAGTCTGGATTTACAGCAGAATGATATATCAAAAATTGAGAGCCAGGCTTTCTTTGGTTTGAATAAACTTACTACACTCTTACTCCAGCATAACCAAATCAAGACTTTATCCGAGGAAATTTTTATTTATATGCCTAATCTAAACTACCTACGTCTTTATGATAATCCCTGGCATTGCAACTGTGAACTAGAAACTCTTGTTACAATGCTGCAGGTTCCAACAAACAGGAATTTGGGAAATTATGCCAAGTGTGTGCACCCAATAGAACTGAAAAATCAGAAGCTAAAACAGATAAAAGCTGAACAGCTATGTAGTGAAGAGGACAGGCAGGACCCCCAGAACATAAAACAGGAGAAGCCTGTCAAACCAGAATTTGATTCCTCTTTGTGCCACATATATGTATTTCCTGTACCAACTCTGAACTGCAAGAGGAAAGGTTTGTATCATTCTTTATAACTGAATGAATTATTTTCATATTCTAGCCCCCTTGCCGCTTTTCTTCACGTTATTTACAGCAAACCAATATAGTGCCAGTATTATCTTGACTTACTTTAACTAATACTGTTAATTACTTTTTTTCTCTTTTCTATTGTAAATATTTTTCTCACAAATATTCTTTAATGCTCATTGTACAACAAAAATCAACAGGAGTGAAATAAAGCCCCTGCTTAAGTTACTGAAGCACCAGCACCTCAACTGTCTGATTTTACAACTATAAGCATACTCATCAGTCATATTACAGCTGTCCCAAAATTTTTGTACTGATAAAAAGAAGCACAGAGTGTATTTTCTTCTTTCCCATGTACAAACACAAAGATAGCAAGAAGTTTGACAAAAGGGAACTGTGAAGCAGGACTGGAGCAGCCAGCTGTGCTTACAATCCCCAAAGGAACCTAATTGCAAGGAAGAGCCATTGTGACCTCACATTTTCTGTGCAAGATTTCTTCTACTGTGAGAAGAAATTGCATGCTTTTCTTCATAAAGAAATACCTCCACTGTGTTCCCAGCACAAACATTTCAAAGCTGAAGTGCCTTCAAGAAATGTTTTTCAGACACTTGGATCCATTCCATTCCCAAATGCATCTCAGGCTCCATAGTTAAGCCCTTAGGGCAAACCAGCTGGGGCATTTATCAACACAAAAATGCACATTTATTCATGCTTTATATCACTCATATTTTATGCCACAATGAAACAAAGCAAAGAACAAAACAATTCAGAAGAGAGTTGTTCTTCAACATTATAAAATCTGAAATAAAACACATTGATAGTAGCCCTAACTGGGAGGATTTTCTCACAACTTCTGCAAAGTATATCCTGTAATACTAGACCACTGCAGAATATTTTGCCTACTTGCATATTTTCTACACTTCTGTTTGTCCTTACTCTTGAACTTTAATGCCAGAGAGAAGCTCAGAATTCAATATAAGGATACGATACCTAAATATGAAGCATTAATCAGTTCAATATTCGATTATATGATTTGTCTGTTATGTATGTCATAAAAAAGTCTTGATGCATTTATTTTTTCCTCACTGCTAAATTCCTTTTCCCATGCAGCTACTATGTCTTTTTATTAATAATTTATGCTTTTCTATTGGCTAACATTTATTCATTTCTTAATATCTCCCTATTGCTCTCTACAGGTACCTCAAAGGAGGCTGTAGCGAGGTGGGGGTTGGTCTGTTCTCCCACATGCCTGGTGACAGGACAAGGGGGAATGGGCTAAAGTTACACCAGGGGAGTTTTAGGTTGGATGTTAGGAAGAACTTCTTTACCAAAAGGGTTGTTAGACATTGGAATGGGCTGCCCAGGGAAGTGGTGGAGTCACCATCCCTGGAGGTCTTTAAAAGATGTTTAGATGTAGAGCTTAGCAATATGGCTTAGTGGGGACTGTTAGTGTTAGGTCAGAGGTTGGACTCGGTGATCTTGAGGTCTCTTCCAACCTAGAAATTCTGTGTGATTCTGTGATTTACCTACCTTTCCTTGTAGATAAGATTTTAATTATTAGATTACAGATTATGATCTTAATTATCCTTCATAGGATCCTAATTACATCATCATTGCCTCATATCTCCAGTAAACAGTGCAATTGAATGGAAAAATGGTATGTAATACATATGCTGATATAAGACTGATATAAGACTGAGTTTCCAGCTATTCCTATTTAACTGTATAGAAGAGATAAGTTGAATACATTAACAACACTCAAAAAGTTTTGGCAAGATGAATGTTACTTTTTTTTTTTTTTAAGTTCATAGAAACCTTCAATGTGGTCTGATCTTCATGGGAGTTTAACAGGAATTTCACTGTTTGTTTTTTTTTGTTTTTTTTTTTTTTTAAGAAAAAAAAAAAAAGGATTACTGTCTTCTCTAGTAATAATCAAAGAATAAATAGTTACTTCAACAGCCACAGGAGTGTACTAGAGGGTAAAGGGACTCCCTTCTTCAGGTCAAGAGCTCACTGTATCACTCCTGGGCTTCTGGAATGTCTAGCATGCACACAGTAAGTCCAATTGTAAGAAGCATCAGATCTACTGTGCATATGCTTGACAGCTGGATGCACATATCCCATGGATATTTGGATTTTCTAAACATACGGCAATCTTTGATGAAAGCATTGTACTTATTTTCCCTGCATATGATTAGTGTGCAGCAGATGCACAATTTCATTGGAATTTTCATCAGAAAAAGGAGTATAATGCACTCAAAATCCAGAGAAAACATAAAAATTCCTCTAAATCCACATGGAAAAGATTTCAGAGTAGAAAGCAAGGTGTAACACATGCCAGATCAGTAACATGAGAGAAAAGATTGTAACCCATTATTCTTCAACAATGATAGGGATGGACTGACCAGCAGTATAGCAGTACTATGGATCTCTACGGAGACATGAGAAAGCCTGCTCTTTGTCCCTCAGGATCCCAGTTAATGCCAGAAAGCTCACGGAGCAGACGTATGAAAAATAAATATAATTACATGTACGTCCTCCATTTTAAGAACTTCTTATTCATATCTCATCAGATCAGTGATATGTCAGAATGGTCAGTGCTTCAAAACTAAAGTATCTTATGTCCTTGCCCATTGAAAAAAAAAAAAAAAAGCCACAATAATTGGATGCAAAAGTACTTTCTGCTTGCTTATCTGCAAAAGAATTGGGATTCACAAGTTGAAAAAAACTGCTTTCCAGTACAGCCAAACTCTCAAAGCATCTAATTTCAAGCATTATTTGCATTCAATTCATGATAAATATTCACTGAAACTTCGACATCCGCACAAGCAGGAAACGTTCCAAACAAAGCAGACTGGAGTGTTTATAATGTTTACATATTTATAATACATTTATTTATCATACCAATTCTCTATTGAAATTCAAATATAAGGCAAGAAGTCTCTGATGTGTCACTTTAGTCTCTATAACAAAAGATGTGTTAGACATCTGCAGAAATTCAGAAGTATACTGACAATAGAAATTTCAGCACAGATCCAGGAACCTACTTTTATTCAAAAGTGGTCAAAGACAAGGAACCATCCTTTTTACTGTAACAACAGTCCAAGATTAGAACATTTAGTAGACAAAAACCATGAAGATGAGGTTTATTAAGCTTATCCTGAGAGGATTCAAACCACAGTTGCATTTCTCAACAATGTGTCCATAGTACTGAAATAGAAGCTATTCTTTCTCTAACTCTTTCAAAAAGAACACCATGAGGGTATGTATGCAGATGATAGAGAGGTGCTTGGCTACTCTGGTAATGCCAATAATTCAAGTAGGATAGAGATGTAGATAGACAGAATGCTTAGAAATGCCGCTATGCTGCCTGGACATATAATGAATATAGAAACAAAATACAAAGTATTAAATACTATTTTAAGTACTAAGAAACTATAATTATAGAAGTACAACTACATATATTACTAAATATTATAATAATTTCCACTCTTATTGCTGATAAAATTTAGAACATTTTGCCTTTTGGCAACAAAAAACAAACAATGTAATACAGCACACAGTACTTAGATTATGGAAGATGTTCACATACCAATGTACCTTTATTTACATAGTAACTGTCTTTTTTCTTTTTTTTTTAAATCTAAATGATCAAGCATTTCACACATACCTTCCTATAGTATAGTATGAATACTACCCTACCTACGCCATTCCTATGCAAATGGATAGTATATTTCTACTAAAATAAAAATGTAAAACACAGAAAGATGCTTTACTCTAAGCACTAATGAAGACAGCAACTTTTATATGAAGTGTAAAGATGGAAATGAAAAAAGCAATCAAAGTCAGAAGCAGAAAAAACATCTTGACACAAGTATTGGGAAAGAAACCAAGAAATAATGCTAGACTGACAAAGCTCAGTGAGGAATGCAACTGTGATACCTAATCAGTAAGAATTATCTAAAGCTAACACAAGTTATGTCTTTCCTTTTTTTTAAGATTTAAAGAAAGTTCCAGGTAACATACCCCCAGATATAGTTAAACTTGATTTGTCCAACAACAAAATTAGACAACTACGATCCAAAGAGTTTGAAGATGTCAGTGAATTGAAGGTATTAAACCTAAACAGTAATGGAATAGCTTACATTGATCCTGGTAAGAATAATTTTAAATATTCTTTTAAAAGTTATTTGTGTTTTATTAATTATAAGATTTGGTAACATTTTGTCATATACAAACATGGGGAAAAATGATTTAAAAATTCAGAAGTTGGTTCAAATTTTAACTTTTGTAGAAAATTCATAAAATTTGCACTGAAATGTGTTAATCATGGAAGTCAGTGAAGAGAGACTGATTTCAGCTGCTATTTCTTAATACCAAGCCAACCAAGTGCAAAAACAGAATTTCACAGATGGAAGGCTAATCATTTACCAAAATGCCAAATAGTTAAATGCCTTTAAATATCTATGCCAGATCTTTAAAATGTTGTCATATAATGAGGCTGCTTTTAAATAATATTTGATAGAAAATAATAGATGAACCAAAAGAATTTAAACTATTTTGGATTAAAAATCACTATATATAATTGCTCTTAAATTATTTATCATTAGAACTCATGGTCTTGTTTAGCAATTTGTTTATTGTCTATATGCACTTGACTTTTAATTATGAAAGCAGACACAAAGAAAGAGAGATAGAAAGAATGAAGCAATAAGAGCCTTCTCTAGAAGCATTATCAAAGGTAAATAGTAGGAGAAAGTGGTAATAACAGTAAAATTGTATTTATGAGGTTTAACATTATACATAGTCAACTTATTTAAATTAAGCCTTCTGCCATGCAATGAAACTGAGTACACTTGTAAAAAGTATGAACTGCTCACTAAAATATGATTCCAAATTATTATTATGAAGATCAATTTTTATTTTCTTCTGCATCTTAAAATATTCATTTTAAAGGTTCTGTATATATGCATATACCCAAATGCATACATACATGTAAAAACTACTAGCCCTCCATTTTGTCTAACATGTAATCAACTATATTTCTATTTCTGTATCAGGGCACTAACAGTACAATTTTAAGAGCAAATAAAACATTCATTTACTTCCACTACATATTCATACACATTTTGTAACTTTATCAGAAGTACAACTCCCCTGAGGTTGACATATTCAGAAAAATATATGTCAATACTCAGTGCACAAGCCATATTCTGAAGTTCAGTGTTTGAAAATATTTTTGTAGCCTTTAGCAATATATATATACAACTATGAGGAAGTTATTTCCTGTTGCAAATAAGCATATTTTCTCTAATTCATCTTTATAAATTATCTTTCTGTTGATTAGCTGCTTTCTCAGGACTCAATAACTTAGAGGAGCTGGACCTATCAAACAACAGCTTGCAAAATTTTGAATATGGAGTACTAGAAGATCTTTACTTTCTGAAAGTACTGTGGCTGAGAGAGAATCCTTGGAGATGTGATTACAACATTCATTATCTTTTCTACTGGTTGAAACATCACTACAATGTTCACTATAATGGCCTAGAATGCAAAATGCCTGAGGAATACAAAGGATGGTCTGTTGGAAAATATGTTCGAAGTTACTATGAGGAGTGTCCAAAAGACAAGCTGCCCATTTATCCAGAAACTTTTGATCTGGACAAAGATGATGAGGAATGGGAACGACAAAAAGGACAATCAGTTCAAACAGCAAAAAAGCACAGTGTAGTTGTCACTGTGATAGGCAAATAAGGGAATCCTTTTTTTCTTCTACATTCAAATATTTGATACTCTGTCAAACAAACAAACAAAAAAAACATGCTGTTTACATTTTTTGTTAATTATACTGATTGTTGTAAGACTATTTTCCTACAAGGATTTCTGTTTAGTGCAGTTAATAAGCACAGAATGGCATTAGTTTTACACATCATCCTTCAATGGTTGTTTCTGACTATTTGTTCTGCACATTTTTGTGAATTATTTTGTCAAATATTCAAAACTATGCAGTAGGAATGGATAGACACAAGTGTAGATATGTGATGGGGAGGAGCAGCATATGAACATTATGCATGAACACAGCTTATGTGCTGACATGGAACTTGCCACAGGATTGTGACCAAGACACACCTCTTTCTTGAATGTATCATCGGTTCTTTATATCTATCAGTTTCCTGAAATATTCCCAGAAAACATTTCTAAGATTTTTGTATCAGCTTCCTGTTGTTTTATTGTATATGAAAACTCAAAATGAAGATTGATTTTAAATACAGTTCTGGAAAAACAGGAATGGCAGTTGTTATACTGATCAGGATTCACGCCCCGAAGTTGGGTTCTACTGGCTGATTTGCCAATGTTCCTGTCCAGTCTCACATGAATACTTAGCTTCTGCCTCTTCCATACCTGACCTGCATGCACATAGGAATAGCTGAAACACAGCTGGCTCCCAAGATACAGTTCCAGTTTTGCTTGTATTGGCTTTGTTTACCTTTTGCAATAGGCAGTGCTGAAGTCTTTCCAGGAGGCATTTTAGGTTGTCATGTCAGCTTGACACAGATTACATGACACCACTTCTAGGTCAAGAGGAACATGTGAAGATTGCTGCAGCCTGCATCCCATATGCTGGTGCCCATCCCAGCTGAAGGTATGTATGCTTGTGAGTAAAAGTGTTGGATATTCTCAAATTTCACCCTTCCCCGGACTCGTCTGTAAAATGCACATTACTGTATCTCTTTATCACACCAGTGTCTATCTGAATATACATTCATAAAACCCTGTGACTATTCTAATACAGAGCCATACAAATGCCGTAGCTAAATAGCCAATAGCTCTAAAGATAAAATTAATTTCTTCTGACTGAATGTTCCTTTACAAAATGAAAAAAAAAAAAATCTTTTTTTCTGAATGACAATCATTGGCTTTTACATAATACTTCTGGTTTTTTAATGTCTGCACCATAAATATTGAACTATACTTAGTGTCTGTTAAAGACAGATATTATCAATCCTTTTTCACACATGGAAAGGACAAGTAACTCCCCAAGTTCATATGGCAGACAAATTGGAGATGCTGGATTAAAACTTCAATATTCCCAGTTCAAGTCCTAGGTCAAGCTCTTACTCTTTCATAAATAAGAAATCTGTGAGTGCAGGACAGAGATTCAGGGCCAAAATTTTAAATATCTGTTGGCTATCATGGAAGAAGTACTAGAACACACCAGGGAGAAAACTTGCTTCTTTACAGCTCTGCACACAATTATGGTGTTTGCAGATTCCTCCAGTGCTCCAGCCACAATCCCAAAAGGTCGCATATTTTATTTTAGAAGTGTAATACAAAGCACTCAGCAGTGTTATGCTAGCATGAAAAAAAAGCACAACGTAAAAGAAAAACTCGGAAAATATTAAAGGTCATAGAAATACCAAAGGATTCTTAAGTAAAAACATATCACAAATATTAATATTACAGGAATGGCAGTTGTTACACTGCTCAGGATTCAAACCCAAAAGTTGAGTTCTACTTGCTGATTTACCATTGTTCTTGTTCAGTCTTGAGTGAATACTCAGCCTCTGCCTGTAATATATTACATTAATATATTAATGATGCCTGTAATATATTACATGTATTAACATACATTAACTGTATTCCTTCATGTTCTTCATTATTCACATTATGAGTCTATCTAATGGCGCTTTACTGATAAACTGAATAATTAAGCCATTCCATCTGCATTACCTTTTAAAAACTTCATTGGGAATACAATAATATATTACTCATCCCTGTTCCCGGCAATATCTTAAGCATTACCTTAATTATTAAAGGGTAATCCTGTGAAGATGGAGCACTAAAGAATTTCCCACTTGGCCAGTAATATTCACTAGATTGGACATTTTCTAGAAACTTTTAAAAGTGCCAGAAGGAAAAAAAAAAAAAAAAAAAAAAAAAAAAAACCTATCATGAGTAGTAGCTTGCCTTAACTGAAGTACTCCTCCTCCTCTCAAATTCTGGAGGATTTTGTCAGTACAGAAGGGAACCTCTGGGAATGATTGAAAAGGACAGACAACGGAATCAGAGCAAAACATCTGTTACTGGCGGTACAGGCAATAGAAAAAAAGCTGAGTAGGAAAAAATGAGTTTATAAACCACATTAGGATAACTTCTGCACAGAGTCAGTGTTAAGAAAAAGAAAATAGCTTGAGGTAGACCAAAGTCAGGGTAGGAAAGACAATTCTGGAAAAGATCATAGGGGGAAGGCTGGGGGGGAGTTCTCTGATCTCTGGTCAGCAGGAGGTTATGGGCTGGAAAAGCAGTGGAGTAAAACTGAGGAACAGTGGCCTAATTGTTGGAAATAACAAGTTCAAAGGCCCTCAGGATTCCTAAACAGATCACAAAGTGTCCCTCTTAGGACAAAGACTACTACCTACAGGCAGCAGTGATAAATAGGGAGAGCAATCAGTCAGGGCTCTCAAACAGGGGCACAGGTGTTGCATCTGCTGAAGGTTCAAGGGGATGATAACCTGAACTAGCTGCCCATAACTAACTTCACAAGATGTTTGCCGACACCTCTTAAGTGTATAATGTGTAAGCAAAGGAAATATTGACACAGACATGCCGCAGGATCATGGTTCAACATCTGTCCAGCAATAAGGGTTTCAGTGCAGACCTGTGAAATCATTGTCATCTCAGAAGCTCAAGGATGATAATAAAGAAAGACTCATGCAATTACATGAAAATGAAATTCGTATACGTTGAGTAGACCTATCTAGAGTTCTGAAAATCAGAATGGAAAAAGACTTTTGCAGTCAAGAGAAGAATGGACCAAAGTGTTGGATGTTGGATTTATCCTTGCTATTATTTTCTTCAGACGGCTTCTGGAGGTTTCCAGGGGTAACTAGAATTTGTATGCTTTTAACTACAATCCACTGGGGAAACAGAAAGATATAATAAAGGAAGAAGGAGAGGGAGAGGCCCTGGAAAAACAAAAACAAACAAACAAACAAACAAAAACAGCAGAAAAACACTAAGGTTTTCCTCATGTTGGCATTTTCAGATACCCGTACTGAGGAAGTGGCAAAAGAGACAGTAATTCCAATTAACAGCTGATTAAAAAAAAAAAAAAAAAAAAAAAGCATTAGAGGCTTATTTTCTATTTCTCTGAGCTTCTCTGAAACCTACTGTACACTAAAGTACACCCCCCACGAAGCCCCACAACCACAAACCACAATTTAATCTCAAAATTTCTTTGTCTCTAAACTGTTTAGTCACAAAGGCTCCTGAAGGAGCACTTCTACGTTTAAAAGAAATTCAGGGGCCTTCCTCTTCCTTTGCATGCTTTTTAAGTCCTTTACTTCAGTAATTTTTCTCTCACTTCCCCCTCTTCCTCTTTCCATAACCAGGAAATAATTGCGTGATAATGCTGCTTGTCTTCATGATATGCAGTATGTACCAGGAGCGTTATCTTAAGGGAACAACCACAATCCTCTATAGCAGCAGTGTCTCTCTCCACACAATACCTATTAAAAATGATTGTGCATCACCTTTGACCATGACAGGGTGCAAGAAAAATGAATAGCTATGTCAGTACTGTGACCACTAATGGGGATAAAGCACTTCAAATCCCTCTGAGGAAATCTTAGCTCCAGCACTAGGAATATGAATGGCAGTTTTTAAATGCAATTCCCAGTCACACATGGAGGTGAAATAATTCTCTAAGATTGCTGAGTGGGTGGAGTAATACCACAAGCAGCTGAGCTGTAATCCATGAATCTTACGTTCTCATTTTTCTTTGGCACAATAACACATTCATTTGCCAAAAACAGTCTGAGCTGGAATCATATATCACTTGTATGTAGAGATTAAACAATAACTACAGTTTCATGCATGCTCTACATACCACTGTTGCTCTACATAAGAACAATGTTTAGAAATTTCAGCTAATAATTTACAAACAAAAAAAAAATATTAACAAGATTACCAAGTCAAACAGACCTAAAAAGCAGCTAACATCATTGCTGTTTTACCATTAACAATAAAAACACATTGCCAAAATCTGTGTAATCTTGGATTCATTTGGAAAGACGAGGTCAGAACTGTAGCTCAGGGAAGTTCCAATGGAAAGGTTCATAACATCTGTAGCCTGTAACTGAACAGAGAGTTCAAGGCAGTTTGTTAGCTGAAGAAGTGTCAAAAGAAGAGAATTTCAATATGATTTTCAATCACTAAAAGATGATAGAGAACTAGCTTTGCAGCAAGTTTAAGTCATCAACATGAACTTCAAAAGAATGGCATAAGCAGACTATCCAACTGTCTTGTTAGCAGAAGAAAGATGTTATTACTCTAAATAGCAACAGTACACCGATATAAATTTGTTTCATTCCTAAAATGAATTCCTGGGTATCTTCAAAGTTAGAAGACAGAGCTTCAATGTTTCTGAAAATCTCCTGTGGATCATCACACGATTCACCACAATAAGTTTAAAATGAATAGCACTGAGTAGATGAAAATAAATAATAAATAAATAATAAATAAATAATAAATAATAAAAATAAATGAAGATGTAAGTTATCAACAAAAATGGAAAATACACAGATTGTAGATTCAAAGATTGAATTTAGTGTCTTTATATGTAAGATAAATGGAAATGGATGACAACCAACATACTGATATTCCAACAAATGTAATACACATACTGATACTCAGTTTAGTATCAGTACTTACTAAGTTAAATTATTTTAACTAGATATGAATCATTTAAACCACATGATAGAAAAGACAGAGCACATATAAAGCTTAATGCTACATCAACTGTTCTTTATGGGGTTTTAGCATGGAGGAGTGCTGTTTTTATTTCAGGCTTTATCTTCAAACTACATCTTAGACCTTTACAGCTACAACAAAGTCATTTCTGCAACAGTTTATAACTTGAACTCCTTTCTTTCTTTCTCTCTTTCTCTCTTTCTTTCTTTCCTTCTTTCTTTCTTCCTTTCTTTTTCTTTTTTTCCTTCCCTCCTTCCTTCCTTCCTTCCTTCCCTTTCTTCCCTTTCTTCCCTTTCTTTCTTTCCTTTCTGAAATTGTATATTGTGCTTCTCAGCTGCAATTATCATAGCCATAAATTCGGATTCTTTTTCCTGACCAGCATCACAAGAGAAACACCTGCAGGAGATGGTTTACTTTCCCTGTATTCCAAACCTTTTTATCTGACCAACAATCTAGCAGTCAGTTCTGTCTTTTAGCCTTCTTTCATAGTAGAACAACACACGATTCTCTTTTTTTGTCTACAGCTGTCATCTGCTTTTTCTATCCAATCTCTCATAATCTCTCATTTGCTCATGTTGATACAGCTCCAGTAAAACAATACATGGTTCCCTCTGATTTTATTTTGCCCTCCAGTGAAACTCCCCTACACAGTTTAGCTCTTGAGACTGGCATTGTGTAACATTCATTTTATGAAGTGGTTCATATTAAGAGACAATATTCCAAAAAAATAATTGTCTCTTATATTCATTCTAAATTAAGTGTAGATGCTACATAAAGCAGCTCCAAAGAGATTTCATCTACAAATCAATACATCAGTAGACTTTATGCAAAGTACTAGTAACATTTAACATAGCTGGATTTGTCCAATACACAATTAAAAAAAAAATGATTAATTGTATGTTAGCCCTGTAGCTTGCAAGCTAGTAGCACTGAATTCTCAACAGCAGAACATCATTAAAAACATTTCATCCAATATTTCCGCACAAACCAGCAAGTATTGTAGTAGTATATATGAAAGATAAATAGCATGATAAATGTAATGCCATGCAATTTTAAATTTTATATCACACACACATTATTAACAAGATCACAGCATCCAAAAATAGCAATAGAATAACAGAAGTTCTGTTGAAAACATATTTTAAAAGAAAGATTTCTCTTCTTTATGACAACCATCAAATAATTAGTTCCCAGAATTTCATATAAGCAAAGTATGAAACTACGTTTTTAACTGTCCCAGAGCAATCAGAAGTTATACACAAATTTAAAAATGATATATTATTGTAGAATATAAATGAAAATGTTTTCCAGAAGAAACTCTGGAAAGCAAATGTTAGAATGGAGGTCATGTCACACAGTAAACATTAATATGGTTTAGTTTTTTCCTCAAATACATAAGGAAAAGAAAGAATGTAACATAAAAGGATGTAACATAAAAGGCTGTTAACATTACTAAGTACAACCCACAGAATGGAATAGACGTGGCTGAGTATGATTCATTTTGGCTTGATGGCTTTATGACCTGTCAAAGTTCATTGTAATATTACATTAAATTATTTTTCTAAATAACTTGCATGCTGATATCACTTAAAATGTTATATCTTCTGATTTAAAAGCCAAGACCATGATCAAACATTTTTTTTATTATTCTTGGCCATTTGTTCTTTTCCATCACCACTGTAGAGAGCAAATTGTTCTCACCCATAATTACACAACCACTTTCAGTGTGCTTTGGTTTGTTTTAGGAATTGTTATATTCTGCGTCAACAATTTAAGGCATGTATTATCTGATTGAGTAATATATGCATTGTAGCCTCAAAACATCAAAACACACTTTTCTATTTGGAAAATAAGAACATTTTCCCTTTATTTTTAACACATTTGCATTCAATTAAAGTGCAGACAAGAAAATAATCAATTGGCAACATTCTCCTATTTGAAAAATACTGAATAAAAGCTGCAAAAAAAAAAACATTTCTTGGGATTTTTCCCAGTTGCACCAGAAGACTTTTTTGTTACATGAAACCACTGCTTTAACACTATTCATGACAAAATGGCAGAATAACAGTTAGGATGCAGGTAATTCCTAATGAATCAAGCACACTTTCACAGCTAGTACCACACCTTTAATACTGATCATAAAGGCTTTTATTTTTCCTGCCAACTCAACCTGCTTGGCAGAGCTATCAGCTATATTGGGAAAAAGATTACTGACCTGAAAATATTGCAAAATGCTGTAATGAAGGGAATTAACCTCTGATCACCTGGTCACATGTACTTCCACATGCATCATCAGGAAGGACTAGGATGCTTTTCCATATCTAAAGGGACTTACTTTTGGGAGCAGAATCAAATACCTTTTACCTTTGCTAAATTTTGATCATCACTTTGATATCTTGGACAACTCTGGGATTCTGTTACTTTTACTTTAGAAAACTACATCTGGAGATCTAGAGCAGACAAAAATTGCCTAGATCTTAAACTGCCAGAAGCATAGTATACTGTGAGTATCACACACCCACAACCCCAAAAGACTTTCAGAACTTACTGTCTCTAACTGAAACCACTCAGAGGAGGAACTCTCACCATAAAATGCCAGTGGTGCCCTCCAGTAACAGCTATTGTAGGAAGACCCAGAATTGTGTTACTTTGTAAGCAGAGTAGGAGGAGTTAAAAAATAATAAGGATGGACCAAAATGATCCAAACCTGTTTCTAAACTATTGATGGTTTTGATGTTTGTCTTTCAAAGCTGATGATACTGCACATAAGCAGAGTCATATTTTAGAAGTCTGTTAAACTGGTCTTACACTGCAGATGTTAATTATTTTTAAAATAGTCATTCTCCATGAGTTTTCAGGCAGCAAAATGTATTATCTGAACAGACACCATGCATGTTTTTGATTTATTTTGAATGACTGGCAGGCAAGCATTTTTCCAGTTCTACAAGGTGCAAAGGGTTTATAATTGGGTAGTACAGATCTTCATGCATCTGTTTTTCATTTCTTTGTGGGGGAAAAACAGTCATTTCTTTGGAGAGTCAAAACTTCCCACGGACTGCATTTCCTGACCTTGACTATGCAGTTACCATCCAAATTTTGGAATAAAAATACAGCAGAGGGTTGTGCTGCCATCCAGAGGGAAGTTGACAATCTGGAGAAGTGAGCTGATGGGAACCTCATGAAGTGCAGCAAGGAGAAGGAACACAACCCCAGCCACCAGGATGTGGGGGGGGGGGGGGGGGGGGGCCCCCCCGGGGAAAAACCGCGGAAAAAAAAAAAAAAAAAAAAAAAGCTATTGTCAAATTAAATATTTCATAATATTCTTCTTAACTTCTCTGAATCTCTGAATAACAAAAAGTGTGCTGTATTATGGTAGAAAAAAAAATATGTTAAAGCCATACTGATAGCTGCTCATGTACACTTAAATGTTCTAAAATATACTGTTATCACTTAGCCTCATTCTGAAACATTAAATAATTCTGGCAGTATATCATTCCAAAAAGATCTTGTCCTGTTAAGTAAACATAGATACAACATCTCAGGCCAAAAGTAAATGACATTTGGTGAGCTTCTTCCATAGGTCCTCACCTGACATTTTTACGGCCAAGTGCCAAACAGTATTTCTGTCAATAGAGTACTAATATTTCAGCTTAGAAGAGACTCAATAATCAAAATGAGGGAAAATTTGGCAAAATTTAATACCTTGGCTATAGAAGAAAATAGGCCTTATATTATAATCATCTGAAAATAAAAGATGCATTTAAGACTGAAAAACTAAGACCATGTGCAGAATTTTTATAAAACAGTAGCATTATTTACATACTAAAAACTCCCATAACTCTAATCATTTGAAGAACCGAAGTACTATATGATATGCTGAAATGTAGTTAAATATCTGATAGGAAACCCAACACTTAAAATGTGCAGTTGTAAGTATGAAAAAAAAAACACCTGAAAGAAACACAATTAATAAAGTCCCACAACATTTCTCCTAAAGCAACTTTTAAATAAGGTAATTTTATGCCTGTATTGTAATTCATAACTTCACAATAATGCATCAATGGCAACATTATTTGGTAACTGGCTAATACCAAGAATACAAAAAGAACTTTCTAATTTTATCGCATAACCCATCACTTGAGACAAAAAAAATCAGTTTAATATACCTTTTCAGAGTGCTCAGCACTTAAGATATGTACCTCAACAATAAGATGTCAGAGTAAAAACACTCCAAAAATGGCAGTGTGCTTTACAAAATAGTATTTGCATATTAGTTATTTAATTTTTCATGCAATAATGAACACAATAAAAGATTGTTTTTCATTACAGCAGTGGATGAAGTATAATTTGAAATATGCTCTAGAAAAATGCAGGCATGCCCTGGACTGAGTTCACACCAAGTATATGGGCACAAGAGAAACCTTGAGTCAAATAGTGGGTTACATGTTGTACTCAGAAGCAACATACATAAAGCCATTGTAAAAGTAAGGAAATTATTGCATATTTTGATTCACCTCTGTTAATCAACATAGCTAAGAAGTGAAGAAAGAGTGACTACTCACATAAGTGTACAGTGTGTTGATTATCAAAGTGCAAGTTATTCTGGTTATACTGAAATTTGTTTTATATTAAATAAGTCACTAAGAAACGTGATTCAAAAAGGGACTTTTTAATAAAATGATTTGCTTCACTAAATAAAATATTTCTTCTTGAAGAGAAACTTCTGTCATGACCTATATTCGGTGCAGCTCTACTGAAATGAACAGGATTGAAAAATCTATCAACTAGAACCCCCCCCCCCCTTTTTTTTTACCACAGAAACTAAGTTCAATGAAAAGAAACACAGAAAAACACCAATATTTTACCAAGATTTTAAAAGATTTTCATCATATAAAAAACTATACAAAGGCTATACTTTCTTTAGTTAGAAAAGGAAAAAACAGATAGGAATATCACTGACAATGCATCTTTTACTTACTACTAGCATTTAACTGGGTAGACAATGCATTCAAGAAGTTGGCCTAATCCTAACCCTCAAAATATGTTGTTGTCCCACAAGCAGTCCATGCTCACTACATATCAACTGCTTAGAATTATTTTTTAAATTGTTATTTCTAGTTTTATGCTTTTATTCTAGAATCCTGTGACTTTGCTACAGCCATAATAATTTTAAAGACATTTATGTGGTTCAGAGTGCATTAAGCACTTACAACGTTTTTTTAAGCTAAAGAAATATGTAGCTCCTTCTTAGCATATTCCTTCCGTATGCCCCATGCCTTTGAAGACTTGCATCCCATGATAGTTACAGCTGGAACCATCACAGGCTTATCTAACCAAAAATATGTGTAATTTGGAACTATGGATTATTTCCTTAACTTCAAAGCTCAATCTAATTTAAAACACACAAGAATTTTGACACAGCTCCCCCCCAAAAAAAGTATTTGAAGAAATTGAACGGTATGACTTGTATTATTATTCATCTGTTGGGCCTAGTTTCACAGTAAAAGAACAAAGTGAAGCTTTTGAATTGACACACTAAGTAGTAGCCTACACTAAGTAGAATTTTCAGCTCTGAAATGGCCAGTTGAACCATTAATTTCATGCAAAGTCAAGACCACAGTAACCAACTTTAAAGCAGAGCAATCATTTTCTGTCTGTAATTCAACAGAGTACAGTCATACCAGTGACATTCTTAGGAAAGTTTATCATTAAAAATGACATTTACAAGCAAATGATTTCCAGATGACTTTGTAGATAGATTTTATCCCAGCAACAAATAGAAACTGTCAGACATTTTTTTTTGCATGGGTGCAGAAGAGAAAGTTGCAATAAATGATAGTATACTGATGAAGATGTGTATCAAAACAACCTGTGATTTTGAAACAAGCCACTGCCAAATACATCTGCAGTGCTAGAGATAATAATAAAATCTCCTTACAAGTTCCAAAACTTTTAGAAGTCTGGGTTGCCACAGTCTGTGAGTGCTCAGAGGAAACACAGATTCTGTAGAAGATACCAAAACATTTAAAATAGTCTTGAGAATAGAAGGATTTGAAAATCTTAATATGAATTAAAATTGCTGAGATCTAACATCAAAATTCACCAACTATGGCTCACCTTGGCTCAGTTTCCTCCTCTGCTGGAGCTTTTCTACTGCTTTTTAGGATGACTTCCTAACCAATGACCAGAGGCTGGGGGAGACCGCACCCAGAAACAATCTCCTGTTGAAGGAGATTCTATTTAGACACTGCATCTACCAAAGCATGAGGGCTTATGGAGGCCAGAAAATTAAAAAAATAAAAGCTCTCCCTTTCTGCAGCAAATGGATATAAACACTTAGCTAGTGGAAACTGTTGCCAGTAAACAGAAGAGCTGTTTCTGTACTTATTGTACTGAATAAAAACTGACAGCTCAAGAAAGGGTAACTAGGTGACAGACACACAGATTTGCACTTCTCTGGATTAACAGAGCTATATTTTTTAAATACAAATTGGAAGCATTTAAATTAGAAGGGTTTGGTGTTCTTTCTCTAGAGCAGTAACAGTTCCCAGCTCCCTTCTTTGCTGTTCTAAATTTTGTTTCCCTTGCACTTTACATATAAATAAAGCCATTATTTTTTGATTTAACCCCAAAGATACTTCCTGTTCTCCTTTGTGTGCCCTAAAAAGCACAGCCTCACACTTCCAAACCAGTTCCATGCATACCTTTCTGGGACATTCCCAAATCCCTGCATTAGTAGTGTCTTCTTTTTGTTTATGACAGTCCAAAACAACCCAGGAGAATTATCTCCCATCCCCTGTGGCCCAATTTTGTTTGGGATAGCTCTGTCATAAAAATATATTACAGGTGTGCTCCCATGCATCCCAGCAGCCACAGTACACCCCACTACAGCCTAGTTTGCCTCACCACTGAGAACTATTTTGTCAGTGGATCCCAATAAGCTTAGGTTTGATACATCACAGTTCAATAAACACCAGCAAAATGTGCAGCTTTTGGATTTTAGATATGCAAACACTATTTAAACAATTTCAAAAATAATTAATCTTCCTACAATGACACTATGGATCTATGGATATGGATATATGGATCACAGATACAGGGCTTAAAACTTGTGTGGATTATGCAGTTTTCTTTTTTCTTATTCTTTATTTCCTATTCAAAATCAGTATAATTCTCACCTTCTACTTGATTGTCCTCATAAATGCACATAAAATTATACACTATGCTGAGACCAGTGTCTAGGTTGGCAACTACCTTGCTTTTCAGATCCAAACCTCAGAGCTGGAATTGCACTGGAAGTAGAAAACATCAATGTTTTCCGCTAAGCCACTGAGGTAACACTTGACATTATAGTTGATTTATACAGGCTATAAAAATAATTTTATACATAAACAGAAGGGAAATTTAGTGTTTTTTTTTTTTTTTTTTTTTTTTTACAGCTGCTTTGTAGCCTTTTTCAAAAGGTATGGGTACATACCCCACAATAGCTGTCACTCTTTGATACATATGGATTCTAGCTTGTGTCTATACATTTTATGCATGTAAGATCGGATTCTTTGCAGCAGCAGCACCCACAAATAACCAAGTGATTTTCACCACTCCTTCATTCCCTTCTCAAATACTGAGAATCCCAGAAAACTAAGTAAATAATAACAGATCACAAACTTATTCTTTCAAAAGAACTAAAGACATTGTAAGATAGCTATTCTTTCTTATTTGAGCTATTGATGACAATGACTTTATTTCTCAGGTGAGGTGCAGTTCACAGACCAAAAACACTAAATCATAGAATCATAGAATGTCTTGGGTTCGAAGGGACCTTAAAGATCATCTAATTCCAACCCCCTGCCATGGGCAGGGACACCTCCCACTAGACCAGCATGGGTCCAAAGCCCCATCCAGCCTAGCCTTGAATACTTCCAGGGATGGGGCATCCACAGCTTCACTATATTTTGAGTCCATGATTTGGATGTAAAAAAGATTAAGAAAAAAGAAACAGTGAAATTGATCAGTGAAATCAAATATTATATTAAAAAAAAAAAATAAGTTGAGTGAAGAGACCATAGGGGATATCAAGCAGAAGTAAAACATTTTATAAAAGATCACAAGTTCACTATGAAATAATTCAAACTGAAAAAAATATAAAAAATAAAAATAAAAAACATGCAATACTACAGTTGTCCCTCTATATCTAAAAGGTGTTGCAAGTGTAATGGAAAAAAAAAAAAAAAAAAAAAAAAAAAGTTCTTCAAAGTTCTTCATGGACACTGAAAGAAAGGCAAGAGAAGATAAATGTAATTTTCTGAAAAAAAAAAAAGTAATCATTCAAGATTGCTTTTTGTCAGTTAACCTTATAAAAATCTGCGATAATCTACAAAGTGTGCTCAGAAACTCTTCTTGCTAGAGAGTTTTAGAACACACAGCTATTTAAGTAGCTTAATTAAAAAGTAGCTTATATTATCCTATATCATGGTCAGGGGCTAAGCTTGATTAGCATGGCATGTAGTCTATCAAAAGAAGGATTAAAATGTAAATTTTGAAATGTTAAATACACATTATAGAATCGCTCATCTACTACTCTTAATGAAAAGTTATCTTGAAGTTCTACTGGAATAAACCAAATGATTATAAATGTACATTTGAGACCCCTTTTTGTTTGTGAAAAATACTAGTGTGTCTCAAAGCCAGTAAGAGATGCAATGTAGACAAATTTTTTTCTGTTACCTGAGTCATGCTCGAACATTATGTGTTTTAGGGAATCTGCAGTACAATATTATTTAATTATGCACTTTAATAAGCTTACACTTTAACTATAAACTTGAATAACTTTTTTATGCTATGTAATTAGTAAGATACATAAACTGGAAAGATTTGCAAGGCAAATGTCTGCAAAATAGTATCAATTCTTCATTAAATAAAGGACTCCAGGAGGAGGACAAAAACTCTCAGGATTGCCAGGGAAGTCAAAAGTACATCTACATTAACATGCTCTGATGTAAGCCAGTCATGATCTAATAGCACATTGGCATGCCCCTATAACTGTTTCTCACAACACACTGCTCACTCTTGAACTTTTTCCACTGATTACTACTTCTTTAGTTGTGGTCGTAATGTAATAGAGTTCTAACATAAGCAGACCCCCAAAGTCATCAATTTTTGTTTAAGAAAAGAAGACCAATTTTTTTTTTCAGTTGTTTCAGCAAACTTGTTTACAGTGCAACCCACAAACAGTTTTATTGGTACTAGTATGTTGAATGGAGTTTATCCATATACCAGCTTTGTCACGGAAAGAAACATATTGTGCAATTATGCCTTCTAGATGCTACTCTGCTTCTGCTTCTGTGAATTTAGGATTAACAAAAGCTGCCCTGCCTGAAAGCAATATTTAGAAGAGAATAAAGACATTGGTAATAAAAAAAAAAAAAAAAAAAAAAAAAGGAAAGCTCTGAGAACTCCAGCTCTGTAAAAGCAACATTTCAGTAATACATGGTTATCTGAGCTCAAACCCACAGCCATAAGCTGTGGCCTGTTCTTTCCTTTTACCTGAATGAGTGGACTCATATTAATAGAGCCTATGTTCACAGTTGCTGGTGTGTGGAGACTGGAAAAAAAAATCATACCTGCAGGATCTGTGGAACACAAAGTCTCAGGCAGAGTGAACAAAGCATTTATTTCTTCTGTCTTCTGACATTGTATTTTATTTTGATCTTCACTCATTCTCATTCTGCCATGAAGAATTCTGTCTAACTGAAGCCAAGACTGTGACTCTGATCCTTCCTGTTTTATCCCTATCACTTCACTTCCCAGAAAACCGTACTGACCCACTCCACACTGTACTTCTGACACATACTCCACTTTCCTAACACCTCTCAAGTCTACTTTGTATCAGCATCACTGATCTTTAGAGAAGAGTACCAGCACCATCTGTCCTAGCAAAGCAATGCAGGGAACCACTGCCTCTCACAGCATTCATGGCACCAAGTTGCCCCAGGTCAACCAATGAATGGCAACCCGCAGTACACCCCAGCAAAAGGATAAACTGCTGGAGCAAGTCAATTTAATTTATACACCATAATTTTCTTTTACATAACATGTATTTTTGTCTTATGCAAAACAGATATATAGACTTACATGTCATTTTTTCCTTGTGAATCTGAACCACTTCTGTACAATTATTAAGATTTGGATGTTATAATGGACTATTGCTAGAGCCATCTTCTACTCTGCCTTTTTCTTATGTTCTTTCTCAGCAGATTGTATTTTATCCATCCTCTGAGTTTTAAAACAGAATGAATAATCTAATATAGCTCCCAACCTGAATGAAGTAAAATCTGCAAAACTACAAATTTGCTTTGAAACACAAAGCAGTCAAGCTCATCAACATAGATTTCTGAACAGAAATGCTATTTGTTATTTCAATAGAATAAAATATGCATTGGTAGTTACTGATATTAAATAAAATTTCTACTTTTCTTAATGTTCTACATTATCAAACAATAAAAATCTGTTTGCTGTCACCATAATATATTCCTTCTGCTGCCAGTTACATTTTAATGTAGGCATCCATATTTATGGAAGGACTTTTGAATATTTACTCAAAAAATAAAAATAAAAATGTTAGATGTGTGCATTTGCTTAACTGGTCCCCTGAACTGGGACCATGTAAATGTTATTTACATCTTCTTTGCAATCCAATTAAACTTAATAGAATAGTATAAAAACTCAGTTTATATCTTAACAATTTTAAGCTTTGGTAAAAATCCCATTTCTCTTCTATGTGAAGCAATAAGATGTAATTAGATTTAAAATAAAAAATGCATTTCATATGACTCATAGGTCACTGACACATTGAAACATAGTAACTCTCCTTATCTGATTTGCTGAAAAGACTATTGAATAAATTAGGCCTTACAAGACTACTTGCATTTGCCAACATCTCTCTTATTTTGGATATTAAAAATATATCATTTCATTTAATATAGTTGGAGCAATAATGAATGAAACATTCCATGGTTCCAGTCCAACTTCTATGATAATTAAACAAAATTGTTTGCTCAGACAATCTTCAAAATGTTGATGAAAAGCAAAAAAAAGGAATAATTGTCCATGTCCTTGGCATATACTGGAAAATATTTCCAGTAGAAAGGATTATGAAGTAAGTCTGAATTACTTATTCCCAGGAATAACAGAAACTGAAGAAAGAGCTGAAGAGAACCTGGAATTATTAGGTACAGTCCTATTTATTTATTAAATAGGAATTTAAATTTAAGTAATTTAAATTTAAATAATATTGAAATAATAAAAATTATACTTTTATTCCTGGGTATATTACCATGTCCATGGCAAATACAGCTGATCAAAGCACAAAAATTACAATGGATTTTTCAGGTCTGAAATAGGCAGAAATTCAGAATTTACTAGCTTTAACATAAAATAATATTGCCAAAGAAAAATAAAACTCAGTCTAAGTTTCTGATTTCTCTTCATGTTGTTTTATTAAAATGAAAACCTTTTCCTTCCCCAGAGGAGCTACACAAATATTCCTTTGATAAAAGATTTTTCCAAAGATGTTCCTGAGATATCTATAAAATGTATATACTTACCCAAAATACAGCTTCATTAAGTTTCTGCTGTAAAAGTTCCATGCTTTGGCACATAACTCTTCCATCCTCTAAACAATTTATTAGTACACAAAACAGTGCTGAATTGTGAATACTTAAACATTAGAGAAAAATATGAATTTTTGTATTATTATTGTCCATGTGTACAGGACAATACAGGACTTTGTTGTCCAAAGTATCTATTTAAAAGAGATGAATGTTCAAGTATAATTTTCTGTTTATAGTTAGAAGTACTTCTGCTACTAAATTACACCTCTGTTTTTATACATACAATTAAAGGAAGAGCTAAATTAGCATATGAAACAGAAATAATGTGTGTGCTTGTGGGAAGGCTTGATCTAACTGAAACTGTCTTTTGTCCCTCAAAACCACTGTTTAATTGATCAACTTTATCCAGCAATTAAGCATATTAAAGAACCACTTTACTCTCTGCACAAATCTTTCTGTGACCTATTAGTATGTAAACCATTTGTCACAAGAGTCTAACCCATATTTATTTTAATAATCCTGTTTGAACCTCTTAAAAATCAAAATCATACAAGACTGTGGGCTATGGTCGCATATTTTAAGAATATGCCTGTCAAAGAAAAGAAAAACAAACATTTGAATATATAATGAGAAAAAGGCAACTGGACCTTAGAAAATATTAGTTCTTCTCTCTTTTGTTGTTCTTATTCCCTAGAAAATCTACGAGAGGATTTCACTGTGACATGTATGTTTATTTATATGTATACTGCATAAATCAATCATTATACTTTTACACTGATTAATATAACATACGAATGCTTGGCAAAAGGAAGCAGCTGAAATGAAAATGCAGCAAATTCATAGTATAGACATACTGAAAATACAAAATTGAGTAGAGTTATACAGAGATAACTAAGAAAAAACTGGTTACAATACATGTTAACATACTGACTAAAGTGGTCAGACTGCTTTGTTACATGGCCTTACAGCAGCTTTCTTCTCTGGATGTTTTAAAATAGCAGTTCTTCTATCTAATGCTGAAGTTTTTTGCATCAGTAAAACCAAAATGTTTACCTCCTTATTGCTTTATGTACAATAATACTATGTTTTAACTGTAACTATTCATTATTAGTGTTGATAGCACTTCAATAGATTTTTCAGTTTAAGTGTACTTTTTGGTTCATAAGCATAATCCTGCAGAGTATTAAATAATGCAGCGTTTCTAAGGGAAGACAGAACAAAGGTACACAGGTCCAAATTAAAATAAATAAATAAATGAAGTAAAAGTAAAGTAAAACAAAATAAAATAGGTGTCAGAAAATCTTTATCAAGTTATTTTCATTATTTAGTATCCTTGACCTCTGCCTAAACACATATCAAAAAAGTCAAGTAATTCAATGTAGCACACTGGAACAGGCTCCCCAGGGAAGCAGTCACTGCATCAAGCCTGTTGGAGTTTTAAGAAGCATTTGGACTGTGCACTGTCTGCATAGCTCTGAACTTTTCTTCTTTCTTTTTCTTTTCTTCCTTTTCTCTTACATTACAATCTCAGAAATTCTTCTCAATACTTAAAGTTTTCTCACAGCTTATACCTGATTATATCATAAAATATCAGACTTCATAATGCATGTTTACAAATGAAACTGCATTTGTGGATGAAGTCCAGCTAGTAAAAAAATAAATAAATAAAAAATAAAAAGAGGGCACTTCTTCTTAGTGATTTATGTCAAAGCAAATATCATTATAGTTTGTTCTCTTCACTTATGGACTAGAATTTGTAATCTCAGAGAACACATATTTACAAACACAACTTTTATTGAAACACACCTCAACTCATCTATATGTGAAAGTTAAAGCAGGAGGGGAAAATAAATTTCACATGAGCTGCACCAACAGTACTGAATGTGCTTCAGAAAAGGGTACGAACATGTAATCTTACAATATTCAAATCTAATGCAAAACTCTAAATCCTCTTTTCTGTACAGTAAGTGAAAAATACAAGTACATGCTTTTTCTCTTTTGTCAGCTACAGACTAACCATAAACTAATAAAGATTTATTTGCTTTTTATTGTTGTTTGTTTTGTTTTGTTTTGTTTTCTGAACAGTGGGCAAAAAGTCTGAGAAAAAAAAAACACTTCCTGTAAAACACATTTAAAAAAAAAAACAGATGTAGCCTGTACTAGTTGCATGTATTTTGATAAGCATATATTAGTGGCCAAAGCTTACTTCTATTTAAGTCAATCTCTATTCTCTACGAGTCCAGTGTAAGCAGAATTAAATACTCATTCTCTTTTATTTTGTGCTGTGATGACTTCACTTACAAGGGTGAAAGAACACACAGGTAAGAGAAAAAATAGTACAATTAATGATTTATCCATGGTTTATATAGGTAATACATCATGGACTGCAATGAAGTTATAACAAGTAACACTAGCTCAATTTAACTACCACATAAGTAAAGTTTTTGAGGACCATTAAGTATTAGTCATATTCATTATGTATTCTTTAAACAAAAAATAGAGATATCAAAAGAAAAGGATTTGCAATGTTTTTAGAAAGTACCTCCAATGTCAGCCTTACTGTGTTTGCAGTATTGCGTGCTATTACTATTTATATTCAACATGCAGTCTACACAACAAATGCTGTGGCATCAGCATTTTGAAGTCCAAGTTCAATATTATAAACCACATAACATACACACAAATACATACCATAATACAGAATCTATTCCCTTTTCCATTATGTAAGCGGGTCTTCTGGATGCAAAGCAATTACACCACAAAGTAGAGCCTGAAAAAAGAAACTGCAAATTAAAGTCTTTGTATTAACAGTAAAGAAGCATCTAGATATGAAAATATTAAAATAAATCCAAGATTATCAGCTTCTTTTAAAATATTGTAAAATTCAGCATTCATTCTTTTCACTAACATTTCATTTCATTTATATTTTAAATGGAATATTACATGTATCATCCTATTTCAGCTGCTAGACTTCAAAGCACAAGGTTTAGGATAGCAATAAAATATTGTTTGTTTGTTTTTTTCCTGTAACTACTACTAATAATAATTTCATTTTAAATGTACATTAAAAAAAGAATATTTGTTAAAGAAGATACTTTTATTTTTAATGAAAGAAAAAAAAACCACACACACACACAGAATTTAAAGCAAGATTAACTCTGTGCAGCTAAGAATATGTTGAATTAGGAAGCGTTACCAGAAATCAATCTTGTAATGAATATTGAAAACAAAACAAAGTTTATAGTAAGATTTGCTTTTCAAGATTGTTACCACACTATTTTGCATTATGTTTTAGGAATAACGCACTATAATTGCTAAACTATTTTTCTCACTTGCATTTAGCTGTCTTCAGCTAAAGGATGTAGTTCATTTATTTTTAGATTGTGAACTCACATACAGGAAGAACTGCTAAATAATATTGATTATTAAAAGCATATGGGTGAAGTCTGGTTATTTAAATGAATATTTAATGGAAATGATAAAGGTTGTTTTCCACATAAAAATCTCAGAACGTGACTGTGTATTTTTAATGAAACATCAATCTACATTAATGCAAAAGACTTTATCCTGGGACATATTGTTATGCTTATATTTCCCTCTGTTGGTTATCAAGAAACTAGCTTTCAGTAGTTATCACAAAACCAACACCTGAGTTTTTAGATTTTCTTCCAGCCCTGACACTTAGAAAACTACTTTTCTTTGTCTCAACCCACTTTTCACTAATGTCATTCTCCATGGTTCAGCTGGATGGTACTAAATCTCCATGTCCAAATTTTGCCAGTCTGGTCTAGTCTCTGTAAACTCATCATCAAAATTCTGATTATGCAATCTCTCTATCCAGTTACAGCTAATTTTCCCAAACCATGTCTTTTTACATATGCACTCTGGGAGAAAAAATACTTCATTTTCTAACATCCATACTGATTCTGACATTCTATTACTTAATACAACTGATCTATATAAGTATAAAACTTAATATAAAACAGGAAATATCCAGAGCAATTGCTACATATTTGATGGATATAGTCAATGCAGGAATGTAATGACTTACTGTACAAATTCAAATGTTTTGTGACTCTGCAGAGCAATTTGGGGTAAGAGATCACTGAGAGTTGGGACACAGATGCACAGTAACAGACCTTTTGGCTATAAGTATGTCCTGTTTTTACATGCCTACAAGAGTAATAACAAAAAGGTAAAGCAAAATATTTTTTTATGCACAGACATAATGAAAGGCAACTATCTTCAATTTACAAACTTTGAATATTTAATAATACTAATTAACACACTAATTACAACCATAACATCTATTCAGGGCCCTTAATAAAAGTTTAATTTTCAAGGTATATTTCAATGGTGATATTATTGGTGATATATTAAGAAAATATTATAAATCTAACACATGGTTGTAATTCATGACAAATAATACCATTTTACATAATAGGCAGGCAGCTATATAGCATTCTTCACAAGTTCTCCTGTGGATAGATTTTCCAAAGCCAATCCTAAATCTGTTCAGCTACTCCCTCTTCTGGATCAAGCCAGGATCTGTCTGCCATACAAATCCCAATTTTTATTATTATGAGCTTTACTTACTTTCTTTTCTTTTTAACTTTTCAAAAGAACACAAGCATTTTTTTTTTTTCCATTGGAAGTTGTGAAAGATCTAACACACAGAAAATCCAGAATATCTAACAATACACTGGACTGCAAGGCCTCTATTTAACTTACTTGAGAATTTCTTTATAAAACCTAGGTAAGGAAAGAAATTGTAGCACCTGTTCTTGCAATTCTTACTCAGGTAGCCCTCAGTAATAATTGGGCCAGATGTGAAATTTAAAAAAAAAAAAAAAAAAAAAAAAAAAATCCAAATCTGCACAAGTCTGGCTATTTCAATTAGACTTCTACACTCTTTCCAGCAACTGCTAACTTTTTACAACCTAGAAAATTTACTTATCTGTAAGATTGAAAAAATAAGACAAAAGAATATTCATACATCAAATGTTAGTTACTTATCAATAAAATCCCCAGCTCATCAACTACATAGTAATTGTAGGGCAAGAGCAAGTGCCAGATTCTGCACCTGGGAAGGGGCAACCCTGGCTGTATGTACAGACTGGGGGGGACACAAGGTTGGAGATTAGCCCCACAGAAAGGGATCTGGGGGGTTTTGGTCAACCGCAAGCTGAACATGAGCCAGCAGTGTGCCCTGGCAGCCAAGAGGGCCAACCATGCACTGAGGTGTACCAAGCACAGCACTGCTAGCTGCTCAAGGGAAGTGATTGTCCTGCTTTGCTCTTCTCTGGTGCAGCCTCACCTCAAGTACTGTGTGCAGTTTGGGGCACCACAGTACAAAAAGGACATGAAACTGCTGGAGAGTGTCCAGAGAAGGGTTACAAAGATGGTGAAGGGTCTAGAGGGCAAGATGTACAAGGAGCAGCTGGGGTCACTTGACCTGTTCAACCTGGAAGGGAGGCCTCATGGTGGCCTGCAGCTCCCTCATGAGGGGAGCGGAGGGACAGGCGCTGAGCTCTGCTCTCTGGGGACAGCGACAGGACCTGAGGGGATGGCATGGAGCTGAGACAGGGGAGAGTCAGGCTGGGGGTTAGGGAAAGGTTCTGCACCCAGAAGTGGTCGGGCACTGGGACAGGCTGCCCAGGGCAGTGGGCATGGCACTGAGCCTGACGGAGTTCAAGGAGCATTTGGACAACACTCACAGACACGCGGTCTGATTTTTCAGTGGTCCTGTGTGGAGCCAGGAGTTGGACTCGATGATCCTGGTGGGTCCCTTCCAACTCAGGATATTCCATGATTCTATGAATTCTTTTTTAAAAAAATCAACAAAACTGCTGCAGTACAGTTATCAGTTATTTTCTATGAAGAGCCTCTGTTCAGCAATGTGACAAAGGTCATCTGTTGTTTAAAAGTTCACAAAGCAAAAGTTAAAATTGTGTAGCATTCAATTTAATGCTACACAGCTTAGTAATGGAAGAATCATTTTAAACCCCCTTTCTGCATGCTTTTAGCAGCTGTTAAAAATACATTCATACCTACATATGTAAATGTATTCCTACTTCTTATTCATGTGTGAAATAGAAAGCTATTAAGAATCAGCAGGTTCAACATCTGAACAAAAATACCCGATATCCATGAAGCTTTACAAACTCTTTAGCTGTGACACTTTTTTGCCATTGAAATGACCTCAGTACACAGAACAATAGTTTTGTTAATAGACGTTGCAACAGTAACTTCCATTTATTTTCAACACAAAGAATAGCATGACAGGATGGCATGGGTGATGACTGTCAGCTGTGCCTTAAAAAACACTCTCCAGGATGACAAACGAATATCCATGTCTTGTTTATAATGTTTTCCAAAGCAAAAGAACTTTTCATAGTTTCAAGATCTGTGTTCTATGCCTAAAAAACAAATAAACAAACAAAAAACAGCTAATCTAAATGCAACAGATTCATTTTTACCAACAATTCTTAACAGTCATATCTTTTCTTTATTTTCTCTTACTCCTAGTCCAGGACAAAATCAACACAGCTTCTTCACAGTAATTTATTGGAGATACGGAAAGTTTTAATCTTTATGATTCTCCAAAATCCCATAGGCTATCCAGAATCAGTAGATGCCACTGAGTGTGGAAAACAACAGCTCCTGTTGTTTTCTTGCAAACCTTCATAATCTGCAGTGCTTTTCCCAAAGCACCTATTAAAATGAAGAGGCCTTATCCTGTCAAATTTCGAAAAATGAACTAATGAAGTTCCACAACAAACTTTTTATTTTTTTATATTATTTTTTTTTTTTTGCGTGAAGATTGGATAAAAGCCCTTGTCCTTTGTTGCTTTTGATGTGTTGTAACTACCACGACTCCTGCTCACCAGTAATGATCTTATAGTGTCTGTGTGTTTTTAATGTACATTTGTGTTTCTTACATCCATTTGCTGAGTCACCAACTGCTTAGAAGGCACTTGGGCAGAGAACATCTCTTGATATGTGTACAGCACCAATCACAACATAATATCCCAACTCATTACCAAGGTTTCTAAGCCTTACAATGATGTTGAATATTACAAGTAGCAGTATGCGAGTTCAATGTAAAAATAAATTATATATTAATTTTGTTATTTTGTTTTGTTGGTACAAATGTGTTAGTTCCTATCCTCACACTTGCAGTGCTGATGACATGCTCTTCATTGTATATTCCAATTACACTACTGTTTACATTTTAGCTCTACCATGACACCTTACTTAAATGTCAGTGCAGGATTATAATTACTTCATGTCTACCTGCAATAGGAGAATACACTGTAAACCAGATGCACTTTAGCAAAGACAGTAAAAGCTTGCATCCCTGGGATGAGTTCCAGCAAGGTGGGCAGCAGCCTACAGAAGATTACCACTGATAACTACCACTGATAACAAAATTGATGCAAAAATATGACAAAATAGTTGTCAGCTCTGTCTCTTCTGGAGACCCTGGATGTCTGGTCTGCTGCTGCTGCTGTTCCTGAAAGCAGAAGAGAAGGAAAGAGGACAGTGTGTGAAACACAACGAGGCTGGGACTGGCCATGACCTTCAGTCTTCCGCTAACCCTGACAAGAAAGGCTGATTAATCTCAAAGGCTTCTCTGTTCCAGCCATAATCCTTGAACTTCCCATTCCTCTTCCTAATAGCTTAGTGATTTTAATTTTGCTTCATGGCAAAATTAAACTGGGTCATATGGCAGAAAAATATTGAGCCAGTTCTGCGTGCAAATTTAATTTTAACATTGCGTGAACACAGCTACTCATAGCAATGAAAGTCATCATCATATATATACTATTTGCAGGATTATAGTTTACCTAACTTTTTATGGTTATAGTTTAAGTCTGGATGGGTTCCATAAGTGAGAAATCACACAGGAACAAAAGAATCAGACACAGCAGGGAATCCCAAATTATTTGGACATAATTATTTGGACTCCAACTGTGTCTGGACAATATTCAAACCACAACCTAATCATAAAATGACTTAAGCAAATGTCTGTTTTAGAACTCCATATCCTTCTTAATTTTGAGAATATTTACATAAACGTTCATAGATCTCAGTTGAGCTTTGATGTTCCTTAATATAGGAAGCAGTATCATTTAATTTATCTTCATACCAAGCATATTGTAACCTCATAAAAAAAATGAAAATATAATGAAATGACAAATTAAAAATATGACTGGGCACCAGTGAGCATCAGTATCTAAGAAACAAGGAAAAAAAAAAAAATGAAAAGATCTAACAGAGGCTAATTTTGTAACTGGCTCTTTCCCTAAGAAAATCCCTTTAATCTGAACCCGAGTTCTTTCATTTTTAGTTTATTAACTTAATGCCACTACTGCTATAAAGGTATTTATAACTTTTGCTTGGAAATGTAAATTACAGCTATTTTTGAAGTACTGAATCAACAAATACACCGTATGCATAAGGTACATCTTATGTTTTTTCTGTTAAAAACAAAACCAAAAAAAAAAAGAAAGAATGATCAAGAGGATTCTCATGAGAGGTACTCAGTCTGCTTGGTGTGCTGCTCCATAATTATTCTAATTGGCTCAAGATTTTTTATTAGTGTTTCCATGGAAATCCTGATAATAGCTGCTTGCAAGTGGGGTCTGTTTTTGGTACCTGAAAAGTATCAGGATGACTCAAACTGTTTTTTGTTGTTGTTGTTGTTGTTGGTTTTTTGTATTGTCATTGTTTAAGGAAGCTGCAAAAGGGCTGCTGCAGATTTTGAACTAGACAGAGGTGAAATTGACATAGGTACAAAGGGAAGAAACCAAAGAAACAAAGAGAATAGGGAAGAATGCTGAAGCTGGAAATACAAACCGTTTGCTCTGCAGTCCTTCACGTTGTGACATGGTTTTACGCCCTAATGTTTCATGGAAATGTATTTCCTCCTGTGTCAGTAAGCCTCTAATCCACCAATACCCAAAACATGGCCCACTGCCATTTTTGACAGGCCATAAAAAACACAAACTACACGCAGTGTTCAGCAAGAGGGAAAGTACACAGCCACTCAACACGCCAGTTTCCTCCTGAAATCTAAAAGCATTTCCGTAACCAAACGCAAAGAACTTTATCAAATCTCGGAAGGTGCCAGAGAAGGTGCCAAAGCTCCCTTCCCTCCGAGCTGACGGGGAAGCTCAGGGTGCCGCTTTCCCGAGGGGCCCGGCTCGGCCGCGCTGCTGAGGCGAGGCCGCCGCCATTACCTCGTCGGTGGCGGCGTCCAAGGCCGGCCCGGCGCTGCTGAGGGGCGCCATGGCGGCGGGCCCGGTGGGGCTGGGGGCGGCAGCCGGGGCTCCACCGGTCGGCGTCTGAAGGAGCGCCGGGAGGGTGAGGGATGATCAGCAACCCCTCGGGACGAATATTTTCAGCGCGTATATTTCTAATGTGTTGGCGTGTTTTGTTAAGACTTTATTATGCTTATGTTTAGTGGGCTCCGTAAATAGACGAATAGTTAAAAATAATAGTAATAATATTTTTTTAAAAAAAAAAGTGCGTTCTCATTTTTCTTCCAAGTGGCTTACAAAGGCTCTTCGCGGCCGCTAAAGCTGAAGCTGCGCTGAGGTACGGCAATGCCCAGCTCCCTCCACTCCCTCATCTCCTTCATCTCCCTCACGTCCCTTCATCTCCCTCCACCTCTCTCAGCTTCTTCATCTCCCTCAGCCTCCTCGGCTCCCCCCCGGCGGCGGGGCGGTGCCAGATGGGGCGGCTGCTTCCGCGGCCGGGGCGATGGGGGAGCGGCGGGGGGCGGCGGTGAGGGTGGCCGCGGCCGCGGCCGGGCTCGTGCTCGGGGCCGCCGCCTGCTACTGCCTGTGGCGGCGGGCGGCGGGCGGGGGCCGCCGGCGGGGGCCGCCCTCAGGTGAGGCGGGGAGGGGTTGGCGGCAGGGCCGGGGGCTCGGTTGCCTTCAGCGGCTGGGAGAGGCCCCGAGCCGCGGGGAGAAGCCGCCGTGGGTGGCAGGGGGTGGGCTCCGTGTGAGGGGGTGCCCCTACAGATTTCTACAGTGGATGTGTTATTTAAAACAACAACAACCCTCAAATTGAATTCCACCAAAATCATTTTTAATTCCCCTAAAGTGTATATACAATCGATGTATCTACTTAATAGGTTTATATGCTGTTCTGGTATTGAAGCTGTGTTCCCCCATAACTCAAAGCTAAGCAAAGTGGGCTTGAAGGAACTTGCAATGTGAAAATGCAGATGAGGATAAGAACCAATTTAGTTTGTTTTTCAAGCTAGCTGTTGGATTATCATAATTTACTTTGATTTTATTTATTTATTTATTTATTTATTAAATCAAGGAATACGATGGCGTTTGCCTGAGGAAGTGCTGGCAGCAAATATGAGAACCTGTGAAGGATTTCTTAGCTTTCAAAAGTCATTTCCAGCCATCTGTGACTAGTCCAGATTGGGTCTTCAGACAGCTACTTAAATTCTTCTACCTCCAACCTGGCTGAAATTGGCCCTTGTTGTTAGTGTCACTGTTGTATGAAAGCCAAGTACTCCATAGCATCATTCTGACTGAGAAGCGGCCTTCCTTAGTTGGCCAAGTGACCGCACTCAGTGAACAGCAGCATTCTTAACATTTTAGCTGTTACTCTGTTAAAGAACCTCAGTTTACTGGCAAAATCGCATTAGCATAATTTCTGGAAATAGTAGTCCTCAAATCAGGAGTTTTATTCTCTTTTTCCCACAGTGTTCAGAACATTAGAAAAAAAATTGCATGTTTGGTGAATGTCCCTTATAATTTTGAATGGGAGGTTTGCTGTTGGTTAACCAAAGAGTAATATACACCAAGCTCTGTTTACATATTCCTTTTTTTTTCCTACTTTGAAAAAAAGTAGCCATGGGATTCAGGAAAAGGGATGGAAGTCCTGCTCTGGTAAAACAGAATCTTTTTGCTATGATATGGTGGTTGGGTACAGTCAAACTCAGAACAGTATGTACTATAACTAAGAGCTAAGGCTCAGCTTGGTAAAAAAGCATTCAGTGGTAACTGTGAAATGTCTGAAACTTGGTAGTAAGTATTTCATTTAACTTTTAAACAGTAACAGACAAAAGTCATCCAGAGTCACACCATACCATGGATGCGGGTGCTCTACAGAAACTTATTCATTTGCTCCAGGCCACAGATGATCCGTTAATTCAAGAGCAAGCTTTAATCACTCTCAGCAACAGTGCTGCCTTCTCTGTAAATCAAGTAAGTATTGTTTTGTAGAAACAATGGTGTTTCAATACCAGTCGGTATGGAAAATGAAGGGTGCTGTTTTGCTCAAGAGTGACACAAGACTGAGAGCTAGGTCGTGTTCCAAAATCCATTTGATGTCTATGCCTTTATTTCCTGCTAGTACAAAGCATGTAATTTACCAGCCTTAGAAGAATTATCTAAGCTTAATCTTTGTACAAATTACATTTATACAACTGTCTGTACAGCATTCTGTGTTTTCAAAGTACTGTAAATATCTTCATATCTTTTGTTGCTTACAGTTGTGTAATGTTAATTAAAGGGTTGAATTTGAGACAAGTTAGGTAATTTCAGGATCTGATCTGAAATCTACTGAGATAATTTAATGCAGTTTTATATGTTTATAAAGTTGCATGCCATTTGCGTCTTAGTAGCTTCCCAACTAAGTCTCATCAATTCAATTGCGAATATGATGCAGAAAAGCTTTGAGATGGATGCACATTTTCATGTCTTTGTAAAGGCTTAACCTCCAGGGTTGCCCTCACATGCACTCCTCTTTTTTTTTTTTCTTTTTCTTTTTGTATGGTACTTATGACAGCTGTCTATTCTGGCTGCTTAAAACTCTTTTCCTAGTAGAAATCTCTCAGAACAAAACATAACTGAATCAAGACCCATTTCCATTTTCTTGAAAATGTGAATTGGTCTTTTGGTGATTGTTAGGCTTCTAAATGAAAAAACAATTAAGTGTAAGGGAAAAGAAAGACAAAGTTTTGTAATTTCTACATGTAATAATATAAAGCTCCATCTTCAAACTCTCTTCATCGGACTGAGCTTTTAGGTACTGTGACCTGTTCATTGCCTCAACTATTCTATAAACTTGATATGCAATAATTACCTCTGACTGTGTATGATCTGTGATGCCTTAAGCATTCTTTGCACCAAGTTTTAAAAGTAAAGGCATTATGCCGTTGCCAAATAACATCACATACTTTGACCCTAAGCAGGACTATTGGTAATTTCAATTGAAGCAATATATTCAAAGTCCAAAGGGAGCTTAGTGATTGCACATCTTAGAATTAACAAGCTGTATCAAATCCTTCTCCAATTTAGCACAAGCAAAGCATAACGGATATTATTCTACCAGCTTTAGGAGCTGTCTTAATTTGCAAGCTTTTCAAAATGCTAATATTTTATGAGCAACTCTTCAGAAGGATGTATACTAGTGATGTCTGTGAAATGAAATTACTTTCCAACGTGATTTTGATAATATAAGCAGGTAATAGTTTCAAAATAAATGCCATACATAGTTTATTTTTGTATGGAACGATAAAGAAATAACAAAATGCTAACACTCTCTAAACAAAGTAGTCTGTCGTGTGGAAGTCCTTCACACATTCCATGTGTATTAAAACAGAAACTTTGAGTAAAGCCTTCAGCATTTAATTTAATTTTTTTAGTAGTCTTACTATGTGTCTTTTATATTTCAGGATATAATTCGAAATTTGGATGGCCTTTCTGTTATTGGAGGGATGCTCTCAGATTGTGTTCCCAAAGTTACAGAAAAAGCACTAAATGCACTTAATAATTTGAGTATGAATATTAAAAATCAGGAAGAGATACAGGTAAGTTTATTACAGGGAAAAAAATAAGAGTAATTTAGTCACAGAAAATAGTACAGGGCTTTCAACATATTTATTAAATACAGGGAAGGATGCTAAAATGTTTTGAGGTTAGACATATGAGATATCAGATCTGGATGGTCTGTGTATCCTAAGGCCAAATGGATGACTTAAAAATGCATCGTAACACTGGCAATTCCTTTTATAAAAAAAGACGCTTAGGAAACTAGACAGCCTGCGTTTAGCTTTCACCAAATGCCACTGAACAGAGATTGTGCTGTTAATTTATAGTGAAATTATGTGAGGCAATATGATTTCCAAATACGTCTAGAACATCAGTAACAGTTGTTTAATAAGATGGGTAGCAGGCTGAGCCTAGCATGATGCCTAAGCAAAGGAACTGGATAATAAAATGGTAATTGATCCCTTGGGCTTGTCTGCAATGCAGTTTTCACTGTGATATTTTAATCCTAAAAGATGAGTCTGTAATAATGGCAGCAAGTCCTGCTGGTAGATACAAAAGATGGTATGGATGGAATAGGACCAGCCATCAAAAAAGCAGCCACTTTTGACATTATCCGATCAAGGAGTATCCAAGTTTATACGCAGGTTGGAAGACTTCTGGTATTTTTTTCATCAGCTTGATAAAAAGACATTTTGACTGTATGTGGTCATTTGCAGCATCTTTAGTGCTGAGCACCTTTTTTTTTTAATGGTGCTTGCCAATTGAAAACATTTATGTAGGCATATAGGTAGAAAATATCTCCTTTGATACATGAAAAGCTTTTTTTTTTTTCTTAGTTAGGGCTCCAAGATTAATTGTGTGCTGTCATCCAGTAGAAATCTAGTTAAATAATAGTTGCAAGTGGCAGTTGTCATCATTGTTCTTGAGGAGTATGCCAGCGAATGGGCAACACACTTGGAAAAAGGAATGTCATTCCAAGACTTACCCTTAGCTTGATCTCAGTATTTAAGACCTTAGTTATTTTAAGTGATTTTTGAAACAACTTCTTAAAGCAAATGTGCCACTTCTAAGATGGTGTCAAAGCAATTTGGGTTTTCAGAATAATTTATGCTTCAGGGAAGTAACTGAGCATGAGTCTGTACTGTCTGCTTCATCAGGCCAACAGAGTATCTGTGTGTATTAAAAACAAAACAAAGCAAAGCACTTGTTTCCAAGTAACTTGATCAGATTACATATTCAACAAGCAGTGTTCAATTTAGTCTACTGTTGCTAGACCACTGATACTATTTGTGAATGTAAAATGTGCTTGTATTAAAAAGGAGCCTTCCCTTTTTCCCTAGGTATATATTGAGCAAGTTTGTAAGAATGTTGAATCAGCCCCTCTGAACTCTGATCTGCAGCTCGCTGGGCTCAGGTTGTTGACAAATATGTCTGTTACCAGTGACTACCACCACAAGATGATAAACCAAATCCCATGCCTTCTTCGTGTGCTTTCAGAAGGATCTGAAAGGACACAGGTAATGAGTACTGTATTCTTACAAACCAGTTATGAAGCTGTTTTACTAGCCTCCTTTCTATGGTTTTTGTTACATGGTTTAGAATGTGCTTAGAAAATCAAATATTCCTTGATGATAGCAGATAGCCCATAAGCCCATAAAATCTGTAAAATATGGATCAATATTACTTTCTCCATGTAGATGGAGGAAGAGGAGGGAGAGGGAAGGAAGAACATCTTGATAGTGCATTCATTGAGCTACAGCTGTAGCAAACCAGTGCTGTGTGCACTGCTGTTGCTCTATGCCTTTGCTACAGCAACTCTTGAATTCTCTTCTGCTTCCTAAACATTGCAATTGCATCACAGAGCAAGGAGAATCTGCATGTGAAAGGCATCACTGATGCACGAATCTCTGGGGAAACACACCAAGCTGTGATAACCTAAGATCTCCATTTCCTTTCCTCACGGTTATTACATCTCTTGCAACTGAGTGGCAGCAATGGGAAATTACTTGTGATTCTGTGCTGATTTGTGAATTATTGCCAGAAGTATTGAAAGAGAAAAGCTTCAAATGGAGACTTCAAATGTTGAGCTTCTCATCCACCAATGCCCCCAGGGTCTTCTCCTTAGGGCTGCTCTCAATCCATTCTCCACCCAGTCTGTATTTGTGCGTGGGATTGCCTCGGCCCAGCTGCTGGAACTTGCATTTGGCCTTGTTGAACCCCATGAGGTAACACAGGCCCACCTCTCAGGCCTGTCTAGGTCCCTTCTGGATGGCATCCCTTCCCTCCTGTGTGTCAGCCACACCACACAGCTTGGTGTCATTGGCACACTTGGTGAGGTTGCACTTGATCCCACTGCTCATGTTTCTGACAAAGACGTCAAACAGCACTGGTCCCAGTACTGACCCTTGAGGAACTCCTTTTATCGTTGGTCTCCACCTGGACATTGAGCTGTTGACTGCAACTCTTTGAGCGCAGCCATGCAGCCAATTCCTTATGCACGGAGCAGTCCGCCCTGTCTCAAATCCCTGTCTCTCCAGTTTAGAGACAAGGATGTCATGCATGATGATTTTTAGGAACAGTGTGTTAGTCCATTTTGTGAAAAAAACAGATGCATAAGGGAATGAATAAGTACTTTTGGCTTGTTGAAAACACGTATCCTCAGGAACAATATCATCTCAAAGTATAATGGAAAAAATAAACTGGAGTTGCTAGGTATTAGAATTTAGTAGTTTGCTTTTTTTTTTTTCTATGAATCCTGCTCTTTATCTGCTTATTCTTCAGATTGGCATCTTTTTTCACTGCCATCTCCTGCTTTTAAAATACTAAGAAAGTATCAGTCCTGTATTTAAGAATTGCATAAAACTGGATTACAGAGTGAGTTGATTCATTTAATTTGCTTATGTAATCGTGTGAAAGCTGAAGTCCTAAGAAAAGGCAAATTCTATAGTCTTTTTCACCTTTAAAAAAAAATAAGCCAGTAGAGAGTATATTGGAGTCATTGCAATCTGGTGACAATATTAAAAGCAGCAGCTTGACTACATGAGTCTTTCCTTCCTTTAGTGAAAATTTGTGTTCAAAGACTGTCAGAAGAAAGGAATTGTTATGAAAAAGCAGAGGATAGTGGACTATAGTAAAATATAGCAGGGCAAGTTGGGGGCAGACAAAAGGACTAAAGAAGATAAGGGAGCACTAATTTCTGCTCTCACACATCCTGGTTTTAGAGCATGCAATGAACTTGTATGTTCCTCATTTCAGATTCAAGTTCTGAAAGTACTTGTGAACTTATCTGCAAACCCAGCCATGACAAGACATTTTCTCAGAGCTCAGGTATGGTTCTTGTTATTTCATTTTTTTTTTAGCATTTACATATGTGCATGTAAGTAGATGCGTAAAAACTTAAATATTACAAGTACATATGCAATTCCAGCATAAAATTTTAGCAAGTACTTTTTAGCAAGTACTTTAAAATAGCTAGATGTATACATTCTTTCACAGGTTAGCCTTCTAGATTGCAGTGTATTACACATTATATTAACTGCAGACTGTATTTCTTGCAAACAGAGAGTCACAGAGCATATGCATTTGAAGGCATTTGGTGATACTTCCTGTGCAACACTCCGAATCAGAGAATGGTGTGTTTTGGAAGGGACCTTAATGATCACCCAGTTCCACCCCCCTGCCTTGGGCAGGGACACCTCCCACCAGACCAGGTTGCTCAAAGCCCCATCCAGCCTGGCCTTAAACACCTGCAGGAATGGGGCATCCACAGCTTCTCTGGGCAACCTGTGCCAGTGCCTCACCCCTCTCGGAGTAAAGAATTTATTCCTTATATCTAACCTAAACCTACCCCTCTTTTAGTTTAAAGCCAAATAATTAGTGACAACTTGAAGACTGTTATTACTTTCCACCAACTGGGTAGTACCATGAACTTTTAAAATTAATATACGAAGTTCCCTGAAAAGTTTCAAAAACAAGCTCAAAACCTCCCTTCCAGACATGCAGTCAGTATATAGATTTAGGATAGGGTACAAAGTTCAAATACAACCAATACTGTAGATCATTGTTTTCAACAGCTGTTTCAGTAGCTAACAGTCTGTACCAAAACAAAAATTCTACTGAAATCCCCACCTCCTTTCTCAAATGCATCCATAAATCTTTTTCTCTAAGCATTATAAATAAGCTTTCTTTGTGCATTACGTATGTCTCCATGGAGAACTTTATCTGATACTTGCTACTTGGCATACAGGTTTATTTCAGTAACATCCTTTCCAACAAAACAAAGATCTATGATTGGAATGGTTCTGCATCCTCCTCCTCTCCAAAATAAGTTTCTTAAAATATACAATGGCCAATTTAAAAAATGAAACTTTGTTTTTTGACCTATCTGCCAAAAGCAGAGCTAATCTAGATACTGCCCTATTTTCATGACTAAAACAAGATTAGGGTAGCTAAATGTTCTGTTAAAAAGTGTACCTTTTCCTGTTCTATCAGATACATTAACATACAAATATTCAGATCACCACCGAGGGCAAACCCAGCATTATTTAGAAGAAAAGCAGACCCTCTTACAGATAGCAATTTTCCAGACCACTGTATTTTGGAGATTGAAAGTATAAAGCATTGATCAGCCTGTGATACACACACAAGCCAGTGTTTTCTAAAGAGGAAACGTGCATGCTGTGCAGCATGTATAGTTCTGGTTTATATAGCTTCTGTTTTAGATGGTTTAGGAGCTGATATTTTTTTTTCCCCAGTGTTTTAAAGTTAATGTTAAGTACATGTAACTAAATCCCTGATTATTAAGTATGGATTCTTTATTTAATATCCTAGGTGCCATCACTGCTGTTACTTTTTGACAACCGCATAAACAGGGATATTCTGCTTAGAGCCCTGGTGTTCGCAGCAAACTTAAAAAAGAACGTGAACAATGAAGGTGGCACAATGATTCAGGACCAATACAGTGAAGATTCAGTTTTCTCTATACTCTGCAGGGATTCTACCCCATTTGCTCAGAAGCTGGCATCGTTATTGCATCACCCTGATCCAGAAGTGAAAGAACAAGTTGTGAGAATATTAATGCAACAGTAATTTTAAGGAGTGACTGACAAAAATATCTAATCTTAAGATTAGATATAAAAGAGTACTGAATAGACACAAATCAGTTATTACGAAAGAGATTGCAATATATTTAATAGAGAGAGCATAACAGATGTCTTATATGAGATAAAGCAGTAAGTTATTGGTACTGAGAAACCACTATCCAAGTGGTACATGTAAGAGGGAGGCACAGTTTAAAGCAGGAAAGCTTTTATATATATACACCATGAATATTTTAAATGGATGAATAAAGTCAGTCTAAATATTCCCAATGTCAGTTTTTGTGCCTTAGGTATTTACAGCTGTTGAATATCTCTAGAATGATGCACTAAAGATTCAGGACTTAGAGTTTAAGCATTTACATTTTTATTAATCTGACATCTGTAAGAAAGCTACAGGCAAATCTTAGAAAATCTTAAACAAAAACAGTGCCAAGCTACCACCGACTTCCTGCAGAAATAGTATTTTCAATGAAAATGGTAATTAAAATTATCCAATGCTGTTTTTTCACCTTAACTGCAGAGAATATTAAGCATATGAAAATGTAGTATGAAAATATATCCATTCCATTTAGCTAAACTGCAGTGCAGTTAACCGCAACATAGAAGACTTCCATACTTGAACAAAATCATAAGGATTATCTCCCTTAAGTGATAACTCTAAAAGAAAGCATACATCTTTTTCAAAATACTTTATTATGAGTCAAAGATTATCTGCAGCTCTGCTTTAGTATCTTCATCAGAGAAGTATCATGCATGTTTTTACAAAAGCTTCCTGTTCTGTGGAAGCCCTCAGGCCTGCTTGGAGAGACTCAATGAGAGGAGCTCTTGGAGAGCTCTGTTCCTCTCATCAACATCATTGGAACAGGTGTGTCTGTTGAGTAAGCCACCATAAGTTTCCATTCATCTCTGTAGCATTAATTCAAAAAATGCAATGGAATACATCTAAACGTTGTAAAGGAAAGTGAAGTTTCATTGATGAACACAGAACATGTAGTAAACACTTCACCCTAAGACTACTAAAACTTCCACAATACCAAACCATGGAGAAAGTAGCATCACATGTAAAGGCTGGAAAACTTCTAAGAGAACTGCATTATCTAAAGGATTACCAGATGCTTCATCTTTTTAAGTTAATACATACATTCCTCTGCTAATAAAATAATATTTTTCTTTCTGTATACTCAGTAGATATTTATTTTCAGTAGACAACTTTCTTCAAATAGATAGAACTGCAAGAAAAACATGCCCTGATCGATAATTTGGTAAAGCTATATATATACACATATCATTTGTGTATATGTAGTTTTTAACTCAATAGGAATATCACTAAAGCAGAAGTTGGCACAATTCCCACTCCAGAACTCTGACAATCACTGCATTTAGAGTGAACTTCCCTTTCTCTGTCCAATTGGTCCAAAAAAAACCAAAAAACCACCACTGTTCATCTTGCAATATGCAAATTACTGTACAGTCACTTCATGTTTTGCCATTTTTGATGGCCTTTTTTTCTGCTTCTGTGTTTAACAAATAAGTCCAGGTCAGACACTATGAATTTTTTTATCTCGCCTTTCTCTTCTGAGACAAAAAGAAATTAGTCTGTTCCAGGTATATCTGATTTTATGTGCATATGTTTTCTTAACCTCACCAATGGAGATGCCTAGATGTCCCTCTCCATGTTCTTAAACCTAAAAATAAGTTTTTCAGACATCAGTTTTTTGATAGTTGTTTCTATCCATTACCAAAGGAAAGGATAAGAATTCAAATGGCCATTGTCCCCTCTATTTAAAATACATGAAAACTTTTTGCAGCACTGCCTCTTTTTTTTCTGGACTAGAAAGAGCTATTTTTAAACCTTTTCTTCACAGAACAATATTACTGAGATGTTTTCAAACAATGCAAGACTCTCCAATATGTCTTCATAAAACTGTCTTAATTTTTCAACCCCTGCTCCATGCCCCATATGGAATCTTACCAGCACCAAAACGAAACGTAGCAGTCACTGTTCCACATACAAGTGCTGTGAATGAATGCATCTAAAACAAAACATTACTGACATACTCTGGTACTTATAATTCAGTACTCTACATTTCTGCTTAGCTATAACAGGTAATCCCTATTTCAGTTTCATTTTCTCTTTCTAAAATGCATTTTTTTTTATTTTATTTTTTTTTACAAAACACAGTCTATTGATTTTGAAAACTGAAAAAACAACTTGAGTTTTAGCCTTGTCGTTCAAAGTACTCATCCTGCAGCTTTGTCTCTTCCACAATATTATGTGTGATATACATTATCCTAACCATTACTGAAGCTGTTGCTTAAATGCAAGGCCCAGCACAGATGCCATCTGAAATGTCCTCCCCTAAATCAACACTGAACTAACAGCAGGAGTTTTAAACCAGTTTTGAATATATTCTGATGATTACATCTAGACATTCTGGTGATAACATTGCTAGGAGAAATACCTTTTCTAATAAAGGAATACTGATTTTTGTTAGATACGAATTTCACTAAAGGAATATGAGCTATTTTTTCTTATACATGATTTGTCTGCTCCAGAACCCTTCCTCAACAATGAATTTGGACTAACTGATCTTTGCCTCCTTCTGCTGTTCTTTGTTGCTATTATTTTTTTTAAAGACTTCTAGGACTTCTCAGCAGAGGTTTTATAAAGGCTGTTAACAATTAGAGATCACTTCAGTTTGCTCCTAGCATGAGATCTCAGTGACTGTTTTTTATTTGCTGCCAGAAGTTAATGTCTTTAAATCACAGGGTAATAATTTACCTTTCTTTTTAATTGATCTTCATGGAGTATGAACGCAGAATGTAATGCACAAGAGCAAAAAAAGACCCATATATCCCATAGATGAGAAAAATCATGAACAAATTATTTATTTTCCAATGAATTATGAAGGTGAATAACAACCTTTTTATTTATTTTTATTTTTTGGCAACAATAGGCTTTAATTCTGTAAATGAGCATGGCAATTTGATACATTTAGCCAAGTATTACAGTAGTAAGTAATTTTGTAGTCTCTCATTCAACTTTAAAATTATGGGGAAGCTATAAGGAAAAATTACCACAGCCCTTGCTTCAGACTTTTCACGTTAAAAAATAAGTACTTAATAATAGGCTGAGTCAATGCAAAGACAAGCGCCATTAAGGGACTCTTCCATCTCATGTACTGCATTTGACAAAAAAGTTATTTTAGACACATTCAGGCCTAACTTAAAGACACTGACAAAACAATATTAGGGTGCAGATATTCTGGCCACCAGTAAGTATTTACACATTAATGTTTCACTAGTAAGTGCTCTCTCACTCCCTTAAAGGCACAGTTCTTTAAATCATTTTAAAAATCAGCTTCTGTGGTTCCTCAATAAAAGAAAGTGTAGAAGCACTCAGTAAAATAATTATTTTACTGTGCTTGTGCTTTACCAACACAGCTGTACTGGGAGACTCCCCACATGACAGAGTGAAGCTATCAAGAAACAGGGCGTAATTTTAAAATTAATGACTAACAAGTGGGAGATGACTTTTTGACAATAATTCAAGTCAGCCATTAATTATAAGACTACATCCTGCTCTGAGGCTATTATTGCTGTTATAGGTAAGATGCAGAGTTGAAAAAACAAGAAAACCTGTACAGCGTACATCAGTGATGTATGTAAGAGTGAAGCTCGAAGTTATACCCAGACAATACCTTATATATTAACCAGTGTTTAGATCACCTCTCAACATTTGTAAACAATTTAACTAGTAATATCAATTTAACAGAAAAACAAAAATGTGTAACCATAAAATGAACTTTATATGCAAGCTTTAGTTATGAAGCTGACAAACCTGAAATCTAGAACTCCAATTCACTTGATCTGCTTTGTAAGAACATCAAATTAACATTTGTGATATTAATTTCTAGTTCAAATCAAACAAGGCTTACGAGGAACTGTTACTGGTTCATTATTCAGACACATCATTTGTGCTCAAGTCCCGTGATTCTCCATGGCTTAACAGAAAGAAGTCTTCTTTTTTCAATCCGTATCTTTCAAGAGCTTCATTCAGTTTAACTGGAGGATCCAAGTAATACTGGAAAAGTAAGAACAGTATGAGGAAAAAAAAAAAAACAACAATTGAAGCATATGGTGGAAAAAAGAAAAAAGTACCACCAATCTAAAAGACTAGTTTACATTTTAAATATTACCCCCAAAAAAGCAGGGAACATATTTGTCAAGTTTAAAAATGTTTGGTGTAATTTTTAGTTTTTAAACAGTAAGAATACTGATTTACACCCTTCAGGTAACTAGTAAGATGCAACTTATCCAAAATTCAGTCTTCTTCAGTGTAATTAGATCTCTTAAAAGCAGAAACATGGTCATTAGTTATTCTTAGCACAGAGCAGGAAGTAATAACAGGCAGTAGATGGCGCTTTCTTGCGTTAGTAAAACAAACTTAATCAGTTTTAATGTGTAAGAACTGGTGCCATTTCAATATTGTTCCTCTGAAGTTACTTCGTTGTATTTGTTATATTTCAAAAAAGGCATCATAAGGGAGAATCCCCCCCCCCTTTTTTTTTGGCTAAATAACTAATTTGTATCTCAAGTGCTAGTGACACAGCTTGTTACAAGTATCATGGATAGAATGTTATAACTAAAAACATTATGTGTCAGGTGAACATACTTAACAGCTTCTGGTGCAAATGTTGCAAATAAAGTTGAAAAACAGCTACCAGACAAGGTGCAAGGTATATGTAGATGCCATGCTTCCTTTTCAATGTATTTTTTGGTCACTGTTAAGGTAACCAGGTACCTGCTTATTAGATCTGGGGGCATGGGGCCGGGAGAAAATAGGCAACAATTCAGGATAACCTTTTTTTTTTTTTCCCATATTTTTGCCAGTAAAAGAAGCTGATATTTAACTATGAATCAAAAATAGTATTCAATTTCCTTACTAGAAAGACATGATTAATAAATACTGTATTGAACTAAGGGCACTCAGTGCTTATGGTTTCTAAGTGATGCACTGCTGAGTTTGCTTCTATTATTGCACAGATGTCCCTACCTACCATGTTCATTATTCACACTACAGGATATGTTCTAGTTACTTAAACCTCCATACAAGCATCCTATTTCTTCAGAAGTTATTTGCTGTTTTTTTTGTTGTTGTTGTTTGTTTGTTTTGTTTTGTTTCTGCCTTCATATTCTAAAATTTCTGGTAATGCACTATCATACCTACTTTATTTTCCACATGGAATGCTTAGAACCAAAGAGTCGTAGGATTCTATACTGAATTAATTTCTTCCTTGTCTTCAGGTGAAAGAGGAGCTGTTGTAAGAATCAATCTATTGATTGATTAAAACCTAAAGGTTCAGACTTTAGGGCACACATAAAGTTATTGAAATGCTTGACTAAAGTCTGATTTTCTTTGCTACTTCAGTCTTTCTCTGCACCTATGTTTTGCATTTTAGTGTTTACTTCCTAACCTTATACCATATACAAAGCAGGAAGGTGGTCAAATAAAAAGTGTGCAAGTGTGCTCTACTGGAGAGATCTACTACCTGTATTTACTTTCTCTAAATCAGGACTACAGTTGTAACTATTTCTGTGCATCTGGTTCCTTTGACAACAAAGAAGGGACTTTAAACATGCTGCTTAGCACAAGGTTCCCAACATGGCCCTCTGTCTCATGGGCTTTTCCATCAGAAAGAAATTCAACCTTAAAAAATATTTTTTGCTAAAGTTACAAAGTGCTAATAAATCTCCAGATGTTTCAATAACTCTGTTCTTTAAAATTAATCTTAACCATGGAAATAAGTTATGCAGTTATGAAAAGGTAGGAATTGTTTTAACTGCAGTACCTATAGGAAAACTTGTCACTTACGTAACATCACATTTTAAGTATATGCTATGTATCTGTAAATGTAAACTGCATGAACAAAGTGTCATTAATGATTGTGTACCCAGGTAATCTGAACTCATATATAGTACTCAAATGTACCTCATTTGCTAAAGCAAAGGTTCCCCAATGAATTGCTACAGACTTCTTTGCTTGAACATCAATATGGATTCTTACGGCTTCTTCAGGATCCACATGCTGGTGTTTCATAAACCACCTACCAAAACACAAAGTACATTTTTTGTGTCACATAATTAAGTGCCAGATTTCCTTTTTTTTTTTTTTTTTAAATTGCATTCAGTTGCAAGGAGTCTTAAAAAAATACATTTGCCTAATCAAAAAGTTATGGAGTATATATGCCTGAAGAATATACAGAGAACTCAAAATCGACAAGCTGGAATATATCAACGTAACCACAGAACAGCAGCTCATGTATCTTATTCCCCTTGTCTATTTTTTTTCTTCCCTATATTTTTAATAGTATTAGTACATATTATTGATACCTGGAGATAGTAAAACAAATAGATTTAAATTCTAATTAATTTCATTCTAGTAGTGCTTGTCAAAAGTGCTTCAGAAGATAGCTGAAGCAAATGGTAGTAAAGCAGAGGAAAGAACCTGGCATTTTTTTAAAAAAATACCAGATTTTTACTGCATTGTTCTGACTCTTATCTTCCTTTCCTAGCGTATACATACTTTGCTTCCAGCACTGTATGAATGTTATCACCTAGAAGTCTAGATACCCTATAAGTAGGATACAGATGCCTGAACAAATAGATCTGATACTACAACAGATTCATCTCTGTCTGCAGCTAGGTTGCAAAAGCAGCATAAGGACTGGAGCAAGGGAAAAATGCAGCAAGCTGCATACATCTAAATCATGTGGGTTACGTTATATGACGCTATTTAAGAGAAAAAGCCATGAAGTAATTCCAGAATTTTACTCAACATTTTTCATGGAAAAAAGTCAGCTGATTTACCTTTGCTGTACTTAATACTAAAGAATAAAACCTCTGAGAACAGCACACATACACAGGCAAGCAGAGTGGACATTTTAACTCCATCTTCTGATCGCCTGGTTAGTTTTGTTTGTTTTTGGAGGGGGATGTCATTCAGCATTTTATATATATTATTATTTCTTTGCTTATTTAGATCAAACTTATATTTTCATACCTTGGCTCGTAAGCTCCAATGGGGATGGCTGCGAGATCAAAAGGTCCAAACCTTTTACCTATCTGTTCAAAAGCAACACAGTATCCGGTGTCTCCTGAAAAGAAAAATCTATTCCAAGGTCCCAAGACAGACCAGCTGCCCCATAGAACCTTGTTGTCATCTGTCACAGTCCTTTTGCACCAATGTTGTGAAGGGGTAAAGACAAAAGTTACCGCATCGTGGCCAGGGACACAGTTCTCTTCCCACCAGTCCAGTTCAATCACATTCTCACAGCCACATCGCTGCATCCAGTCTAAGAGCCCTAGAGGCACAAACCAGCGCAGCTCGCTGCCGAAGCGTTCGTTTAAACTTTTTACACTGTTGTAGTCCAAATGATCGTAATGGGTATGGCTGATCACAACTGCATCTATTTTGGGGAGCTGGTCAACTGTACACGGAGGTCCTCGGAAGCGCTTGGGACCCATCAGCTGCACCGGGGAAGCCCGCTGGCTGAAGATTGGGTCAGTAAGAAATACAATTTCATCCATTTCCACCATAAGTGAAGCATGTCCCAGCCACGTCACTCGCATACCAGTTCCAGTCTTTCCAACACGTTCTGGGTTTTGAACAAAATACGGTTTTAAAACTGGAAGCTCTTTATCAAGTTCCTAGCAAAGAAGGACACAATATGCATGAGATATCTCAAAATGTACTTGGCTGTGGAATAAAAACTTCATATAAGGCACAAATCATTACAGTCAAGACTCATTTTGTTTATATTTTAAGCAACATAACAACTGCAATACAGATGCCTTTTTTATGGCCATTTTCCCAGCAACATCCTCCTAAAATTATCTTTGATTTTATCATATTTTAACTTCTGTCTCAAGAGAGAGAGAGCTCAAGAGTATTCCACCATGCCAAAAGACCTACCAAGAGAAAGCACGTTTGAAAGCATTACAGTGAAAGCCCTGCAAGGCATTAACAGCCATCTGAGACAGGCCTCACAATTGCTTGGTCTTCCTGACCTGGAAAGGAGTATGTAACCTGTTACTGTGACATGCTCCAGTTCCGCTTCTGCAACTAAGTGATGCCTCCCCAAGCCCTAGCACAAATAAGTCACAAAATTTATCCCAGGGATAAAAGAATACAATGTTCCCAAAAATATTTGCCGAAGCTCTGTTCTACACATGCTGGAGAGAGAGGGTCTGCTACAGGCTGGTAGAACCACCACCTAGAAGTTATCCTCACTTGGTACTGTTGGCTTTTACACTTCTGTCATCGTATCTGCCAGTATAGTGAATACTGGCTATTAGCACAGAACGAAAACTCAGGTCTCATTTTTAAGATGGTCCTTTAGGCACTTAGTTATGCTTTTCAAGGAGTTTTATTGAAACTTTCTAAGTAATCAAAAGTTTCATTATTACTAAATAAATCATTGTACTGATCTGCCCGTAGGTTCAGGATGCAGCCCCATGAATGACTTACATCAACCAAAATCCATACTCCTGTGTAACAAAGTTATCGAAACCCTCCCCCACCTGCCCTCTTGTTCCAGCAGGAATGCTTACGCAGTTCTCAGATCTGACACCTCAGAGAACTGATTCAGCTGAACATTAATCCAGAGGAGGAAAAAAGCTTTCAGCTTGGTCAGCTTCCAAATTTGACTCAGCGCAAAGCAGGCCACAGCTGTATGTTATCTGCCGAAACTGATCAAACCACCACTCCATTCTCTCTTTTTGAACAGAAGTTAGGTTCTTCACTGCAGTTTGGTTGAAACGCGAATGGAAAAAGCTTTATTTGTAGTACATAGGGGTTTTCTATTAAAAAAGGTCCTCTCAGAGTTCCTGACCATCTCCATCTCTGTTGTATGGAGGCTACAGCTCTCCTCCCAAATAGCTCTGGTCTGCACTCCTCACATTACTTGAGAAGAATTTTCCTTTATTAGGTGACTTCTGACAACTCTTCTCTCCCTTCTAATCACTCATGTCCCAACACTTCTGGTTCCCAACCACATTCTCCCTGTCATGGTTGTTGCTTTCATTCTCTGCCTCCAGCATAGCAGATAAACACTATCAGATAGCTCACAATGAGCCAGCCTCCCACTCCCTTGAAAGCCCAGCTGATGCTGTCACAGCTTAGGAGTCTAGGATTTCCTTTGCTAAAATAGCCCTGGTAGCTTCAGGAAAGTTACTTTATTTTATTGATTTTGAGGGCATATGTCGATGTGGATACTGAAATCTTACTGTAAGTAATAAAACATTCATGAAATTGCTTTTTCTGAGAGCTAGTGGACAAGACATGTGTCTCCTGGAAAACATTTCGTTACTGTCTCCAAAAAAGAGAGGCATATACTTACTGTATAGAGAACCTCTATAGCTGAATGGTTAGTGCAATACAATCATTTAATTCATACAGTATGATTAGTAGACTAAGAAAAGCTGTCGCTTCTCTAGGAAAAAAAAAAATAAATAAGAAAGTAATGTTTCTATTTCAATCTAAGTACACAGCAGTACCATACTACTCAAGAATGGAAATCAGGTCAACCCATGAAATATGTGGTTAAATCAATAAATCAGATTATATCAAGGAAATTAAATCCAGGTATGAAATTTAATAATTCTCATAATGCATTTTATGTCAGTAAGTGCATTTTTATGGAAAACATTATTTTCAAGTACTTGTTTTTAAGGTTGGACTACAAATCATTTTGCACTGAAGGTCAGACAAGTTCAGTGTGTCGTCACACTTTTGCGTCACAACTATGCCCACAAAGGGCATAAACTCTTAGGAAAAAAATAAATTCTGCCATTTCAGGTAAGACAGCTCAATCATTCTGTGTCTCAAATAAGAAGGCAATTGCTTGGCTTTCACATCAAATGAGTAAAAGAAGTCATTCTGCCTATTGGCTGCACTATTTATGTCAAACAAAATTCTCTGGCCAGTACTAGTAGTGCCTAGCAGAGTGTTTATGCTAAGCAAGGAGCTGCTTATGTACAATGATTTCTCATTCATCCTGAAGAACGGAAGATGAGACTCAGTTCCAAGACCCAACATGTCTCCTTGGGGCCAGCTTCAGTTTCAACTGTTGGCAAAGGGGACCAGAAGTAAAATTAATTGCCACGTGACAGTTCAGTCAACGAGATTACATATTTAGTATGTGCAACACTGTTTCCTGATAACTGAAGATTTTCTTCATTCAAAACCTGGATTGAAAGCCTACTTTTAAAGCAGTGAGCACTCACTAGTCAAATTAGAAGATCTCAAACTAAACCACAAGTTCTACTGGCAGTATACTTCATACGAAATTCTTAAAACTTGTACAACAGGATAACGAACAAAATACATAATCTTACAGAATCTTTAGCCTGCTATAGTACATATTGTTCTCTGTCAGACTGACTGGAAACATTAATACCCCAAGAATTATAAGAGTTTTGAAATATGACATCAATTTCAAGTCAGCTACCAACAGAAGAAAAGATGCTGTCTTGTCTTTATCACTGGATCACCGGTAGAATATGAAAACTTTCCCTACTGTGCAGTGTTGTGTCCCCCACCCCCAGTTCTTTCCTACCTAATGCAAAGGAAGGAGAAACACATGACTGGCTTTGGTAAAACTTGCTAATTAGCTTAGGATTTTTGGCACTTAGTTCATGCTGGGATACTACTGGATTTTTACAGAAATAAGAACATTCTCCATTGTTGATCCAACAGCTAATACTTAAAAGGCACTTCAATGGCACTGAAAAAAAAAAAAAGCTTTTAATAAAACCTGTAACAAAAGTACAAAAAAGTTTATGTATTCCGGATAATAATAGAGGCTTGTAGTGAAGACATGATTATAATACATATAGCTTTTACCCACTGAAGTACCTGGATAATTTTTATTATTTTTTTTTGAAGAAACATATGCAAAGCATTTGGTACAGATAAACTGAACCTGCCCAGTATAGCAGCACACTCAGAAGTGGAAACTGGAGCAGGAATCTCTTATAAGGATAAGTTATCTACCAATGCTAAATAAAGTATGGAGCCCTTAGTTTGGATTTTAAACAAGCTCAGAAGTGCTTTACAGCTTGATTTAGGTGCGGAGCAAACGTAACTGGAATGAGCATCAAAATGGCTGAGGACCCAAGAAGTGCATTTCATTGATCCCTATCTTGGTTTTTCTGTTTCTGATTTACTTCACTGAGCTACCGAATAATTGCAGGTACTTAATTCAACAATTTCAGATGCAAAGCAATAAAATTAGTCCAAAATGAATTCCATCTGGGTCAGAGAGAGAACGATTTACAACTGGTAGAGTACAGATTTCTTTGTAATCATCCTTTATTGCAGGGATAACCAGTAAATTAAAGAGGAGCGCTGCAGTTCTCCACTGCCATCAAAGCTGTATGTTCTGCAGTCTCTTCTACACCTGAGCGCTGCCTTCTAGGTAGTTCAGTCACTAACCACTTTCTGACAAGCGCTGACAAGATCTGCAGAGATGATTATAGCCACCGTACACACACAGAGTAGGGCAGCAGTCAAAGGCAATTGGGAAAAGCCCAGTTGTGAATTTTACATAAATGGGGCTAAAGTATCATAATGCAACACGCTGCCTAGAAAGCTGTACACACTGAGACACCACTGCTGTTATTACAAGGTGAAGATGACGTATAGAAGCACAACACCGAGTTTAAACTGGTAAATTGTCGTAAGGGATCCTAAGACCAAAATAAGTTTGTTGGGCTTTTTTTTTTTCCTGAAGCCAAATTATTACTACTATAGTACAACTACAGCCAGGATTAATTGTCCCTTAAGTATACTGTGTCACATATCCTTAAAGAAATCCCCAAATTTCTCGCCCTTGGGTTAGTTAGTAACACAACTTTCCTGCTAGTAAAGCTGATCAAATTACTTCCTTCACAGATAATTCATGTAAGATAAAAATGAAAACGTAAGCTCTTTGCTAAATACTGCCTGTGAGATTTATAGCTTTCGCTTGCCTTCTTGGAAACTTAAAAGCATTATGAACTCTTGTTGGTTCAAAAATGCTTTCTTGGTTGTGTACCCTTTAGCACAGCTTTTCTGCAGTGCAAGACAACACATTAGAAAAACTGAGAAGTAATCCTGTCAAAACTAGATTCATCCAACCAGTGGTTTTCTAATATCCACTACTCTTCATGGAAAAGAAGCATCTTTCAGAGGTTGCTTCTCCCACCTCCTCTTTTTTAGACCTTCTTTATGTACACATTTGACAGAAGCAATACACAAAGAACAAAAAATGGTGATTCCCAGTAAGCTGGCACTGTACCTTTAATATTTCAGTACAAATACTTGCTCAGATTAGTTTTAATATATATTTCTTTTTTAATATATATTTCTTTCTCTTGATATACTGAAACAGAAAAAGATCTCCATAAGTAAAAGATAGAAACTATTTAATGTATATATTTTTTAAAAAAATATTATCTAAATGGCAGTATGAAAAATATTTTAAATGAAATATTCCACAGCTATTTTGTCTGATATAAATTATGTTAGTTGTTCAATTCAGAAGGTAATACCTATTGCAAATGAAACAGTTTATATGTCTAAGTAGTTTATGATTGATCTAGAAAGTCATTTTTGTTGGTTTTGTAAATATTAATTGAACTGGATAAATCAAAGGTTGGGGAACTAACTGAATGTCAAAAAAAATGAAAAGACAGAAAGGATCATCCCACTTTTTGAAAAGAATAAAGAAAGCAATTCCATAAATCAGAAAAACAACACTGAGGAGAATCTCCAAAAATTGTCTAAAAGGCATTTGTTAGAAATTGCCTTGTTTTTATCGATTACAGCAGAGGTAAGAGCAATCTAAATCGAGAACATAATAAATAAATACTTACCTGTTTTGAACATGGTACATTGCTGTTATCTTTTTCCATGAGGCACCATTTCAAAACATTTGGCAAGGTTGGTGACTTCCATGTTGGCCACGGGTTGACAAATCTCCCATCTTTGCCTCTCTTTGATTTAGTTACATCTTCTTCTAACCTGTAGTCCAGCCTGAAGCTTTTCCTAGAGGTCCTGGAGGAATCACTGCCCCTGGATCCTCGATCTGCGTTCTGAGGTTTCCTCACCGCTTCCTTAGGGTACTGGCTGCCTGCAGACGGCTCTTCTATTTTCTTCTCCATATCTTTTTGAGGAGAACTAAAATACATTTTAAATTAATTGATCTTTTCTTGGATTAATGTCAACATTCATAAGACTGAATCTTCTCACACATAAGAAACAAGCCTGCCCTACTCATTTTATGATTTACTGTATTTTTCTGAACAAAACATGCTTTTAAAACAGTTGCTGTTACACAAAAGACTTCAAAAACATGCTGTGGCAAGTAGACCTGAGATCTCTTTGTAGCGCAGGCAGAATTTTACTCCCTGGTATGCACAGCTTCAGATACTAACACTATTATCTACCAATTGCAAGACTGAAGGGGGAGGGGATCCTTTCTATTCTTCCAAAATGTAAATTAAGTTCCTCCTGAAACTTATGACATTTAGTGCCCAATGTAATACAATCCTACAAACAAGTCCAAGAGACACTGAACTATATAGTGCCTTAGGACTTGCCCATATAGTGTTTTGTAGTAAGAGCAGCAGTCTCATGTAGCATTAACATGTTACTTCTGCCTATAAGATGCATCACAACGTGTACACACATCCAAGAACACAGAATACAAAAGATGTTTGGTCCTATTTCCTATCTTGTCTAAAACCAAAGTAAAGCTTATTGAAGCAACAGTAAAATTAACTGCTTCAAAGACAAGTTTGATACAAATTTCACTGAAATGATGAGTGAAAGGCCACAGAAGCTTGGAACATCTCAAATCATGTCTGTGATGTCTGTTCTTAATTCCATTTTGAAATGGAAAAAAAAGTGGGAAAATAACTGAGAAATGTTTATTTTTCTGAATTTCTCACAAATTTGAGAACACTTTGAACTCAAGTAGTCAGTCTCTTATTCCAAACCATGCTTCAGTGTTGGACAGCTTTGGAATATGGAGTCCCATTGATCTCATTAGAACCAAGGCAAAGAAAACAAATATGCCTATTTTATTTAAAAAGTTGCTGAAGCGATTCGGTCGAAGCAAAATGCTTCCATTTCTACATTTACTTTAATCATTTCATTGTTCTGACGATATTTAAAAATAGGTTGCTGTTTTAAAAAGTGCTCAACTTTCAGGTACTTACATCTTTACCTGATAAAAATTAGAAGATGCCTACTAATGAACAGACAGCATGGTACACTGCTGAGATGCAAAAAGGTTTTCTAAAATCAGAAATTGTGAATTTCGTGCTGTGGAAAGTTCTCTACCACACGGTTTAGACTAGCCACCATTTCATTAACTCAGCTACTCAAACTCTTGCTGGTATATGAATCACTGGTCTAATGTACCAAAGTCAGTCCACTCATACAACATTACCAGAAAAGAGAACTGAATAAAGCCCACCGTTTGCTTTGAAATTATTTCTTAAATGTGGTATTTTCTAAGTAGCTGGCTAGGCAGAACTCACTGTGCTGCTCCTAATGTCATAATTACAGGAAAAAATAGATTGTTACTGCAGCATTACAGCTGGGCTTTTACACACAGAAAAGCTGTGTTACCAAGGCAAACTCAAATGCATTTTCTGGTGATGCTCTGACTTAAAATGCAGAGCTCTCCCCTGCTACTTCCACAGGGATCAGTTAATAAACAGCAAGTGGGAACACACGTCACTTATGAAGGCAGGACAAATGTTCAGTCAACACTGAGAAAGCATTCTTGACAACACGTTTGAGAAGTAATACTCTTGATTTAAAGAGTATTACTTCTCTTTACAGGATAAAGAGTATCCTGTTTTAAATCTATAATAAATATTATAAATATATATTATTATACATTATCTAATAATAATATATTATATAATAAATATCATAAAGCAATAAAAATTGCTTTATGTTTCAGTTTCCCTGCAGTTTTACTGAAACTACTCCATTTTCTATTTAGCTATAATATACAACATCTGTATCAGAACATTAACTGTACCTGTTGATACTCCTGAGCCGTTTTCTCTATTCCATAAAAGATTTACTGGAAACAGCCTTCAATGGAACAGCCACCCAAGTTGCTCTATGCTGTTTTTCACATGCATAAGGGGTAATTAAAAGAATCAGTGGCACAAAAAGGCAGATGGAATATGAAAAAAAAAAAAAAGGAATAATAATTTTTAAGGGATATATTAACTGTTACTTTTAACTTAAGAATGTCTAGTGTGGCATTCCTCAAAGAGCACCTTCAGTGCCAAGTCCACTTATTAATTTAGCAAAGCACGCAGACACGGCATAGAACATCTACTCTTCTAGAAAGCATCATGAAAACAAATCACAAAAGTTTAACCAGATAAGTACTTAATTCCAGGAAATTTTTCTGTTAACATCTCAGATGCCTGATTTTTAAATATATATATGACTACTGTAATTATTGTTCCTACAAGCCATTTTATATTAGAGAGCAAAGTGCCTAAGGTTTTATTTTTAAGCTTCTGTTTATCTATTCATTCATCTCTAAAATAAGTGAATTCTGCCTTTGCTTACATTTTTATAAAAACCTTTGATCTTATTCTGAAAGTATAAGCCTCTAGGGGAAGTAGGGATCAACTCTGCTGATTAAACAAAGACAATGCCAAAGCATTTAAGGCACTGCAGGTATCTGTCTGCCAACATATTTTCCACATGATGCACATACATTACTTTCATTAGTATTCCATAAGCAACCAAAGGGAGAAAAGACCTCGGCACTCACAGAATACTTTAAACTCTTTTACATGCATAAGAAAAGGAAAAATTTACAAACTAGTAACTGACAAAGTATTCCTGATGAACTGCAGGTTCCTTTGAAGTATCAGTCTCAGTGATTCACTTCTGTTTCATTTAAACTGGTAAAATATATCCAAGACTATTTATGGACGACAGTAAAAGAAATCTGACTTTTCTTATTAAAAAGTGGTAGACTCATTTTGAGAAAGCCAGTATGTTTCAATCATTAGCTTAAAATAAAACTCAACCAGTTATTAGCTTAAAGAGATCCTTACCCCTTTGCAAAAGAAAGCCTCTGAACACAAGGAGATTCTTCAGCTATATTTTAAATATTAAAAACTACCCAACAGGAATGAGCTGATATTTCATCCAGCTTTTCTGAGTTCCTCCCCAAGAAAAATAATAGTTTGGCAAAGAGCTTCCAATAATATTTGAAAACTACATTTAAGCGCTGGATCACCAGCCAAATTATTACCAGCAGAGGTACTAAAAACAAACTGGACAAGAATTGCGTTCACTGGAGGGGGTGGAGGCAGACAGCAAGAAGGGGCCACGTCCTTGGTGGGTATTTGTTATCACAAGGTCCTAAGAGACATCTTTATTATCCACACTTTTAAACAAAGAGGAAAACCCCTATTCTACTAAACTGATTTGTTATCATATGGAAAAGACCCTTTGGTCTGAGGTGACATACCCACAAAAAGGGGCAGGCGGATCGGCACCGCTCCTAAGAGGGACTCAGCCAGGAGGCAAGGCAACTATCCCAGGGCTGGGAGATGCCTTCCTGCTTCAGCTGCACGCAGAGAAGGAAATGTACCAACACACAGGAACTGCTGAACGAGCCCATTAGTCATGCCAAACCCACTGTGCCAGAAGGTACACTAGACAGAAGGGAAGCAGAGCCCTGTTTGATGAATAGGACAAAGCCTAACATGAATCAAAATGCAGAGCTCACACAACTGGTTTTCCAGCACCAGACGCTAAGGGGCCCCTGCAAATCCACAAAGTTGTATATCAGGCAGGACATGGCAAGGAAAACCCCTGCTTTATGTTCTGGCAAGCAGGTTTGTTGCTGGAAACAGGACAAAGTTTTTAGGACAGTTGGTTTGGGGTCAATTGTTTATTTTAGCATTGCTTATGTAACTGAAAACTCAGATACGAGTATTTCAGCTCTAAGTCTTTTCTTTACTTAGGAAAATAATTAAAAGTTTATTTAAACATTTTAATACTTCCTCCTATCTGTTCCAAAAGAAGGTTGAACACAGGATATATAAAATTTACAAGAAGCACCATCATTAAAATTTCTGTTTTAAAGTGCTCACTGCAGAGCTTCAAGTGCTCCACTATTTTAACTTCACCAGTAGAAGAGCATCAACACAGGATCAAATGTACAAGTCTTCACCTCTTTCACCCAGTCTCTACCAGTCACTACTCAATGCACAAAATGGATATGAAATTCTTCCTAGTAAGGATACATGTACAGTCACACTAATTGTAAAGTCTGATGGAACAAATTTATCCTTTTCTACCTAGAAACATGGTCCTTACTGAACAAATTCACAACACAGAAAATTTAAGAAAGGGTTACTATGAAGCCATGGTTTACTGGAACCCACCAAGATCCACAAAACTTCACACCTACCTTGCAAACATCCCATATATTTCAGACATCCTTATTACTCTTTGTTTCTGAAGCAACATGTTTGGTTCGTTTCTAATTGCTGTCTCTCTCTATAGACTACATCCAAGACTTAGGTGATGCAGGGATAGCTGAATACTGCCACACAACTCACATTTTCTTACAATACGCATGTGTTTTATGGCTACAAAAAGTACACTTCTGGCTTGAAACTAGAAAAAGGGTTTCGGCTATTTGCAAACACTAGGGAGCACACGACTAATTTTTTTTTGAAAAAAGCCCCCTGCACACTCAACTATCAAGCCACTGCCAGCTAAATTTTGGCTGTGCTTTTATTTTTTCTTCAGGTCAGAAATTGTCTGCATTAATTAATGAACAGTTTGAGACCGGAAAATCCTAAATGCATTTAAACTTCTATTGTGAAGTACTTCAGGCTGTCCAAACCAGTTGCAACAGCAGTTATTCCAGATGTCCTCTCAGTCTTAGGATTTCACACAAAGAAGCTCTCAAGCACGCAACTAGCTGATCTGCAAATAATTTTATTATTTGAGATTTCCAATTAAAAGCTACAAGCATGAACAAGCGCTACAGAAATTTTCATTCAAATTATTTGATATTTTAACAGCCAGCTAGGGATTCTGTGGGACATCCTGTTCTCCATGTTTCTTTCAAAATCCCCCCAAACCCATGCTAAGTATGGCCTTCTTCCATCCTTGGTTGCACTCATTTTATATAGCACAGCTATAGGCTGCCAGCTATCCTTTGCTCCTACAGATCTGTAAGTATCCTGACTCTACAGTGACTGTGTGCTGTTAAAGATGAACCGATTTGATAACAGAAGCAGAAGTAGCCCTCTCTATAAACCCATTAGAATTAGGATGAATCTTTAGCCAGTACTATCTAGTTTTGAGAATCAACAGTACAAAGGTTTATTTATTCATAACAGAGAAATTCTAGTTAAAAATAAAGCAAATATGAGACATTTTACAACAGCTGCAGTACTAAAGCCGCCACCATCAGCCAACCCGTCTGTGCCCCTGTTACTCCCCTAGGCTTGCCAGAACAAACGTGTGTCCACATGGTGAACGCAGTTAAGCAACTGATCAAGCTGACAGTCCCTCCTTACCTGCCCATCCCCTAGAGAAGCACTTATTTTCACCTGGATCACTGTGTAACCACACAAGCACTTATACCAACAAGCTGGCTGGGACAGGGGAGGGTGCTAAACCACCAGGAAGTTATTCACAGCAATTATGAGTGCCTATCAGCTACACCCTGCTACGTCCTTGGACACAAATGCAAATGTGTGTTAGTCGGGTCCATGGTAGCCCTGGGGCCAGCTATTTCTCAGCCCGGTGGTCAGCTCAGATGTCAGACAGACTGCAGGAGGTTGCCTCTTCCTGGAGCTTGGGCAACGCATACCAGCTCTCCCCGTGCTTGCAGCACCCAGTTGGCTAACCGGCCCCATCCTCCACAGCTGCTTTTTAGCCCCGACATACTGGGGACTTGTATTTAGTATTACTGAAGTCTTGTGCTACACACACATTCTGCTTGGCTTGTGGCACTACATGACAGTCGCTGTCTACAGGGGCCACATATTAACAGAGCTGACAGAGCCAGCATCCAATGCCTGTACCTTTACATACCCATTAAAGCAAGCTGTTTCCTTCTCTACCCTCATCTTTCACTGCAGGCTTGCATCCAGGTTTCGAAAAAACTGGCACACAGCCCTCACGTTTAGAAGCGCAGCCCGGTCTGTCATTGTGGTTAAGCACAAGAGCGGTGTATCGCTGTGTTATTCCAGAGGCAGTTGCAGAAGGAAAGCAGGAGTCCATTTTCCCAACACCAGAACGTAAGGGTCCTTTACTGTCCTCTCCATACACGACCAATCCTGTACAGCTACTTAATGTACAGGAAGGAACACGGGAAACACTTCTGGAGCTGGGATTCAAAGTTTTCTTACCTGCTCCGCAGGACTCCGGCTGACCACCTATGGAAATGAGGTTTGCACATTGCAGCCATGCTGTCGTACATGGGATAATTACTGCATCATGACTCAAATGAAAAAAATTTTTAAAGTCAACAAAAAAATACCAGAAGATAGCCCATGCACGCAGCTGAGCACTGATAACCTTTGGATTCTGACAGCAAGGATAATCTCCATGGATGGCCCCTTGCATTTGCAAGGGATTCCAGAAAAGCTCCCCTAAAGGAGCAAGCTCACAACTGGAGCCATGCAGCTATGGCACCAGGACCCCAGCAGAAGCACTCTGGCACCAGCCCTGCTCTAATAGCTGCTCATGCAGATGAGCAGTTCATTAGTTTTAGTTCCTCTCCTGACGTGAATAGAGTTAATCATAGACAAACCCTGCCAGGATGGGGCTTACAGTTAGAAGAAAATCAAACATTGAAGTTCAGCATTTATAAGTGTGCTTTAGCCACTCTCACAGGTTAACAGGCTGAGCATCTTGGTTTTAGCATTTCAAGCTACTTTGTGACGCTGAAGCTATTAGCACGGGGTTTTTGTAACTAAAATGAAGTTTTAAAATACAACAAGCTTGCACTCTGGCCTGAGGGTAGAGGTCCCCTGCCTAACATCTTCTGTCAATTAGATACAACTACAAATAAATAACACTCCCTGACCACACTTAATGAGAAAGGCTCCACACGAACGTACAGTGGCAGAAATCTGACTTTGTTCATAGCACACAGCCATAGAGTAAGAGCTGTACTTACAGAAGTGCCCAGAAGTCCCATCAAAACCTTCACCCACAGGATCCACGTGGCAAAGCAGAATCTGAAGCAGTTTGTTTATATTCAGCTCTGGCATTTTTATGTCTGCAACTCCACAGTTGCTATCTCCAACTCATTTACTAAGGCTTTTAATTTTCTTTTTCTCTCCAAGCCAGAAAGGAACAAACAGCTATGCAAACTTTCTCTAGACTCACACTAAGAATAATCCTTTAAAATCCCGCAAAGCTTCAGTTATTCAGGAAGCGCAGCAACGCCCAAGCATTAAACTAGTCTTTATTTTTAAGTTAATAGTCACGTATTTTTTGTTTATATGCATATTTAACTGCTAGTCTACTTAATTCCCTCTCTTCAGTTCAAAGTCCAAATGCATAGGTCCCAATAGGATTTCTGGGAAATATAAAAATATTTCCAAGTTATTTTTTCAGTCTTTCACACTTAGTTTTCAACGTGTGCTTAATTTTTGTCCAAATAACATTCTTTGTGTATATATACACATCCCCTAGACATATGGCTTTTTACAAAACTGTAACATTCGACCTCAAACGTATTGAAATCCAAATAAAACATTTCCACATCATTTAATAGAAGGAAATTAAAGTTTTTCCTTATTAAAAAAAAAAGATTTTCCTTGAATGTGACTGTTCAAAGACCATCTTCCACGTGAGCTAAGCTAAAAGGCGGTCAGTCTTTCCAAATACAAGACGTTTGAATCCTCAAAACTTCACACTAGAAAGACAGAAAGCATGTCATACAGCAGCACCCTGTAAGTTCTTCAACTGGAGCACAGCCATTAAAGGAAATTACAAATGGTAGAACACCAGACACAGCAGAACACAAATAAAGAAGGAAATTAGAACCATCAAAACACATCAGCATTTTTCCTGACAACTCCTTTTCCTATACATGACCAGCATTTTACTCCATCCCCACAAGTACAGGTTATGATGCTTCTCCACATACTTTCAATGAAATGCAAAGTGCTTTAGTTGTTAATCAACAGCAAAAGAGCTGAAGTTGTTTGTTCATTTGTTTTCCCCTTATGAAGGAGTCAAGGCACCTTTCCAACATAAATGTGAGCCATCTACTAATTTTCAAGGCACCGTCCCAGGTACGTAGGTGTTTTCAGGAGACAAAGCATTTAATTTAAAAACACCTAAATACATCCATACAAACAACATGTTATTGTGGCAATAACAAGCTATCAGAAACAGCTGAACCTCAATGAAACCTTCCCTCAAAAACCAGGCCACAGTATTGGAGACTTCACCCTAAACAACTGAAGTTATTTCCAAGCATTATAAACAATAAAAAAATGAGATATTATGACAAAGCTTACTCAGCAGATAGTACCACCAGCTCCAACTGCGATAAGAGGTCCTACACAAGACAAGTCTCTTGACATGCATCCACAGCCTTCTTCCTTACCAACTGACTTTTCACTTCCACACCACCACACAAACCTTATTTTTCACAATAGGGACATGACGGCAGCCAATTGTTTTCATGGTGTCACTTGGTAACATCCAATTCTCTTTGCTGAACAGCTTTGTAAGATGCGTCTGTTTGGGTGCAGTCGCATGCTATTCAAACCCAAGTCGTACCTTCTTTACATAGCTGCCAATTACATGCAGACAGCAAATAACGTGATTGTTAATTCCAAACCAAGTACAACATCTGCTTTACAGAAAAATCCTTGTTATTCAAAGCCTCTAGCTGCACTTAAAGGCAAGATGACCAAGTGATTTACCACGGCCCAGCTCTGAGCATATTGGAATGAGGACCCTGATTACAGCCCTAGCCAATATGCTGCAAGCTACGAAGGTACAGCACTTGACTAAAAAATTAAATTGAAATCAGGAATGGATTTATAGATGTGACCAAAAGAAAAAAAAACTCACAGCAGGTGTTATACATAAAGGCATTAATTAATCTGGCAGCATTAGCATTTTCATCACCACAGATAAAACGATCCCTTTCCTATTTGCAGGATAGAATTTAAAAGCTATTTCTGGTTTGAGAATTAGCAGTTCTAATTCAACCTTGGGCTTGAAAGACCGACAAAATGATATTTTTCTGCTGAGGTAATTCCTCCAATCTACTTAGTCTATACAAGGGAAGAAAACAATAACATTGGAACGCTTCTTTTTAAACAGGGCACAGGTCTCTTTTGATCTGGGCCAAGCCAAAGCCCAATTAGCTGGTACTTGTATTGGAGCAGTTTCCCTTCCATCCCTTCCTCCTCTCCTGAGCAATCCTCTCCATCATGCTGCAGAAATTAGATTGGGCTTCCCAGTCTTCAGGCATTCAAAATTCCCATTACCTTTTTATAATGAATATTTCAATTTCAGACCATTTCAGGCATTACTGCAGCAACCCTTACAGTAATTTTTGAAGTAATAAGGATTTTATACATATATATATTATCAATGCTTGCTGTTTTCTTGAAAGTTTAATCAGCAAAATGAATCAGGCTTCTTTATTTATTAACTGAGAGAATAACTACTATGAATTAAAGAAAAATATACAACGATTTTCAGGAGTCTTTTGCCAAAAAAAAAAAAAAAAAGAAAAAAAAAGTGATAACTACCACTTATTTCCCTGTTATATTTACTTTTTTATGTTGCTTTAGTCAGTGTAGCTTGAAAATTAAGACAGAAATACATGAGTACAAACTACTTTCCTTTTAGAAGAAAACCTGAAAACTTGCAAATGGAAAAAAATCATGATCATCGCTGGAAAAATCACTTCCACTGAGGCTTAACACGGACATTACTGCACGAAGTCAAGACATGCAACAAATGCTTCCCCTAAATCCTTACTAGAGATAATTACTGATCATTGAGATTATGGCTGAACTAATTACACTAAGTTACTTCGTTAATACCTTCCACTTTACATTTACATCATGCGATGTAAGGAAAACCCAGGCCAGCAACATCTGTCCGTGCCTCCTGTAGCGAGGACAACACTCCCAAAACGCCGGCCCCGCGGAGCGCCCTGCTCCATTATATAACGCGCCTCTTCCGAGCGCCGCTGCAGCATATCCCACCGGCCCTTTAGGAGGAACTACGGCACTGCCGCTTTTATCCTAATAAAAGTGGGATTTTTTTTATTTTTTTTTTTTATTATTATTTTTTTTTCCTTCCAGCCTCCCTTTCCTCAGCGCGGACGGGGCCGGGCGGACAGGCGCTGGGGGTGCCGCTGCCCTCAGCATCCCCTCAGGGGCAGCCCGGCTACTCCACCACCAAGCCGGGGCTGAGGAAGGCTCTGATGGCCGGGGACCCCTTAACTTTTCCCTCCCCGCCCAGCGGGCCCCCGGTACCGTAATTTTAGCCCCCGCCGCCCACCCGGGAGCAGTTGGGGTCGGGCAGGTGCTTCCCCACACGACCACGGGAGTCCCGGCTCGCTCTCTCCCTCCCGGCTTCCCCCCTGCCCTCAGGAGCGTGGCGCTCACCTCCCGTGCCGCTGCCCCTGAGGAGCCCCGTCCTCCTCTTCCTTCTCCTCCATGGTGCCGCTCCACCCCCTCGGCGGCGGCTCCGCGATTCTCCAGGAGGAGGAGAAGGGCTGCGGCTTCCCACCTGACCAGCACGCCGCCCAGGGCAGCGCGGCGAGCTGCAGGCAGCCGCTCCGCACCGCCCTGCTCCTCGCCATGGCCCGGGCCGCTCCCCGCGGCGCTCACAAAATGGCGGCGGGGGGGGACCGGCACTGAGGGGGTCGGCACTGCCGGGCAGGGGGCAGGGGTAGTTAGACAACGCTGTCCTGCGGTCCCGTCTGGGAGTGTAAGCGTGCTCTTAACCACCTGGTGCTGCGCTGAAAAGTTTCTTGAACTTGGTTTTGTGAGGACCTAGGAGGGATGACACCACTACTGCCAGAGGGAAGCAACCCTCGCTAGGTCATGTACCGCCAGAGCAAAGCCACCCAGGCTGCCTGCCTTCCTCCCACAGAGCAGCTCTCAGGCCCTGCATCACCCTCGTTCTCTCCTCCACTGTTAGGAAGTTAAAACTCATGCAGTAGTTTCTCTGCACAGGGGCTTAAGACAATTCCCTCACATCTGTAAGCAGTTCACACCTGATTCCAGCTGGGGAGCGAGGGATTTTGAGGAACCCAGTCCAGGGCAATGAGGTTCTCAGAGAAATAAGTGCATAATTTTAAAATATTTCCTTATCTCCTTGAGCACGTGGAAGGTAAATGGAAGATGAAGGACAAAGCTATGCATGTGTGTTATAAAAAAAAATGTATATAGCAGAAATACGAACTCAAAGCTTTTCTGGAATTTAGATAATACTTTTATGTGTGCGTTATCTTGAATCTCAGGAATTGGTGGTGAGATTGTCAGGAAATCTTATGCAAGGCCAGAGGCTAAGGTCTAAAGGCCCTGGTGGGTGAGAAACAGGAGCCTTACTTTTCTTGTCATTAATCTGTCATTCTCTTAACCTCTGTAAGATAGAGGGAGGATAATACTACCAAGTTATCTTGTTCTGAATGAGGAAAACAAGTATGTAGTGGTTATCTGTGGTCAAGCAGATTTGCTGCATTTAGCAGTGGAAAAATCCCAATTCATTTCTTCTGACTCTTCTCACCTGATGGTTTCATCTACCACTATGCCTAACACTAAACAGGCTTTGTTGTAGTTATGACCTGTAGTCATACTTCATTAAACAGAAAGCCATGTGTATTTAAGTTATTTGTACTGTTGCTTTATAGAATTTAAGGCTGACTAAATGAGTTAGATGATAAACCTGCTCTCCATAGGTCTGATCAATCCCCATTAACAGGAACAATTAGTGCCTACACATAGAAACTTGTGTAAGTCACCCGGTAAGTGCCTACAGACTGGTAGTAACTAATTGCCAACAGCAGCGGATTTGGGATGTTTATTCTGCAGGTCAGCTGCGTATCTCCCTGTAGGCAGAGCTGCCTGCACATGTCATTTGGAAATAGTTCATAAGCCACCAGTGCTATATAAGCCACACTTGAGGAGACTGTGCTTTAGTAAATGCATTTTGTCTGTATTACAAATACAGCTGTCAGCATTTGGGGGCTGAAAGTAAAAACAACTGTTGTATGTGTAGCATGCAGTTTTTAATTTGAAAGGGAAACATCTTTTTTATTTTCTAATGTAGCGACTGGTGAAGAATTACATGGTTGGTAAAGTAATTTCTGAAAGCTAGAAGTCTATATCCTGTACATATTACCTACTCTGCCACATCAGTCTGCACAACATGAGAAAATTCAAGTTCAGAGGTATTTCTCATCAGACCTAGAATTTCCAATTAGTTTCCTGTTTCAGTATTCCCATGAGCCAGCTAAGATCTCAGTCTGGTCCTGCTGCTTTGGTAGGTTTTGATCTTTCAGTGTCTTATATGTGCATACACATACTTAAATGGAGGAAAAGTCCCAATGGGACGTTTGTGCTCATAATGTTGTGTAAACCCAGAGCAGAGATCTGACTTGTAATATGCCACAGACATGCTAATATGCTTAAAGGACTGACAGTGCAGAAGTTGGAGACCATAAGTAACTCATAGATGGGGAGGTTCCAGCCATCTGTGAACGAGGTAAGAATTTTTGTTTGACACCTAGTCTGAAGGAATTTTAATAATTTTATTTTCTTGAGTGGCATGCATCCTGGTAATTTTACTGCTCAGACTGGCTCTGTATGTCCACTATATGTGGAAATGAAAAAGGTTTGGGTGCCTCTTTGTACTGCAGAGAGGCACAGATAGTGAGGAATATCAATCAAACGTTATCCTTGGGTCAGTGCATTTTATCTTCTCACAGGGAAATTTAACAGCCAAAACAGAATCCATTTTTACTGAGGAAGTTTTTAGGAAATATCATTTCATTAGCCATTTGGAAGGAGATGTTCCTTAACATAGCTTAATCTGCTTAATGCAACAACCTATATCTTAATTAGAATCACACAGTCAGTATTTCATTAATTGTATCCCCAGTGGTATATTTGTCTTGGAGATAATGTGTGCATTAATCGTGAGCAAGGCAGCTCAACTAACCTGATTATAAAGCTTCTCTTGATGAGGTGTTTTACCTACACAACAGAAGTTTATCAGTATTTTGTTTAGATCTCAAAAGTATAGAATTAATATTTTATTCACAAAGTGTAATTTAGTTAGTTGACATAAGCTGTGTCAGAGTAAGATACTTATTTTCTTGGGCAGTAACTGAAGCACAATCTGAAGTAGGAAAAAAACTAAAATGCTAATAGTTAAATATTTTTATAGCTTTACACCTGATCTTTTAGCTTAATTGTGAAAATCCTCCAAGATGATACAATAAAAAGTGTTCTGTCATCTCTTGCTCAACCTTAGAATATCAAGTCATCAAACCCCTTCAGACTTAGGCTTGCTATATACTATGCAATGTTTACTCTTAGAGTGTGGATACAGTTTATAGCAGAAAAAAAAAACAAACAAACAAACAAAAAAACACTTGCTGGAACACTCTGTGCTGGGTCTCTGAGTGAAATAAACTAACCCACAGAAGACATTTTTCACCGCTCCAATAGTGCCTATACTAACATTTTTATTGCATAGAAATGTTACACCAAAATAAAATCTTCTTGGTAGTGAAAGCCTCTGTAAAATTGGCCCATACTGGGACAAAATCAAAGATCTAACCTAGCCCTTCTAATTGCAGTGTGGAGAGGAAACCACTCTTATGGTATCCTCACTGTTTAGGAGAGAAGTCAAAGAAGAAAAGTTATTTGGCATCCATTGCAGGCAGAGGCATGAAGATTTTCAAAACATGTTGGATGCCAAATTCCCCTGTGAAAGAGGGTTGAAAAATAGGCTAATATTCTCACTGGACTTCAAGATGTGTTACTGTTTTAGAAAGTCATTCTAACTGCATGTTACTCTCCGTTCATCAGAAACCCCATTGCTGAAGCATGGTCCAGTAACTAGAAAGAAAAATGGCTCAAGACTCATCAGTGCACGCAGATCCGGCAAAAGAGCCTAAGTTTTAATTACAGCTTTAAGTTGCCAAAGATATAAAACTGATGTAGAATCATTAATTAATGAAGTTCTTAATGAAGTAATTGTAAAGGCCACATTTACCACTACAAATCCAGACTTCTTGCATGATAAAGAATTTGACAGTCTTTGGGACTACAGAGGAGGAACTTAGTGAACTCCAGTAAATAACAATAATAAAACTGCATCTAAACATTATGTGAAATACTGTCTAATGACAAGCTGGTATCTCTAACTTCTACTTAGGGACAGAAGTGGGACAAGATGATCACCAGAGCCATAACAGAGCCATTTAGGCTCTGTCTGTACTACTAACGGGCCAGAAGCATTCTCCAGCCCTGAAGCCAAATTGTACAATGTACGCATTTTCATACAGGTAATCCTTCCTAGCCGTGGAGCAGGTGGCTTTATCAGAATTGCTGCTGAAAGTGTTCCCTGGCCCACACTAATCCCTACCCATACTTGGACATTATCTGGGAGAATAGCCAGATTAGCTGAAAGGAGCCAAAATGCAGGTTGTTAAACCTTGGTAGTGATTTAATAATTACTAGTGATAATGTAGTGGTGTTCAAGGTCCATGCCCTCGTTTTACTGGAACACATCTGGCCTTAGACAATGCCTCCTTTTGCAATTTAACCATGTATCTCAGGGGAGTGATGTGACTGCTGCCAGAGGGAAGCGGCCCTCACTGATCAGGTACTGCCAGAGCAAAGCCACCCAGGCTGCCTGCCTTCCTCCCACAGAGCAGCTCTCAGGCCCCTGCATTGACCTCATTCTTTCCTCTGCTGTTAGGAAGTTAAAGCTTATGCCATAGTTTCTCTGAACAGGGGCTTAAGGCCGTTGCCTCACCCTGCCTACCCCTGTGAGCAGTTCACACCTGATTCCAGCTGGGGAGTGAGGGATTTTGAAGAACCCAATCCAGAGCAATGAGGTTCTCAGAGAAATAAGTGCATAATTTTAAAATATTTCCTTATCTCCTTGAGCACGTGGAAGGTAAATGGAAGATGAAGGACAAAGCTATGCATGTGTGTTATAAAGAAGTGGTATACAACAGTAATATGAACTCAAAGCTTTTCTGGAGTTTAGATAATACTTTTATATGTGCGTTATCTTGAATCTCAGGAATTGGTGGTGAGATTGTCAGGAAATCTTATGCAAGGCCAGAGGCTAAGGTCTAAAGGCCCTGGTGGGTGAGAAACAGGAGCCTTACTTTTCTTGTCATTAACCTGTCATTCTCTTAGCCTCTGTAAGGTAAAAGGAGGATAATACTACCAAGTTATCTTGTTCTGAATGAGGAAAACAAGTATGTAGTGGTTATCTGTGGTCAAGCAGATTTGCTGCGTTTAGCAGTGGAAAAATCCCAATTCATTTCTTCTGACTCTTCTCACCTGACTGTTCCTGGTCATTTCATCTCCTCCAAGGCCTGCATAGCGTTAGACATACTGGTAGTCGTTATGACCTGTAGTCATACTTTAATAAAGGCAAATCTGTATGGATTGAAGTTTTGCCCTCTTTTACCAGAACACATCTGGCCTTAGACAACACCTGATTTTGCAATTGAACCATGTATCCCAGGGGAAATTAAAGCTGTTACATTTGTTTCCAAAATCAGTGAAGCTTGGCAACCTCATTGTGAACACACATTACCATGAGATGATGCTGTTACACTCAGTACCTCATAATGACTGTGATATTGCATCACAGTTTGCAGAATTATTCTGATTAAAATTTATTTAGGAAATTCAATTACAGGGTCTAAAAGGCCTGATCAGGTTCAGATTCCTCTGTGAGAGGCACTCGGCAGAAAGAGCAATCCTTGTCCTTTTGCGATTTAATTTTAAACTGGGTCAAGATGTAGAAACAAGTTTAATAAACAGGAAGAAAACATGCAGCATGTACCAGGGAGGAAAATAAAAAACAATAAGAATATATAGGGCAGCTCCTAACAGGGTTAAGTTAGGAGCGTCTGGACATTCAGTTATGAATTAGAAATCATAAAGCATTGCTCTGTTTTCACAGTAGGCAAGATGATGACAAACTGATTTCTTGTGTCTAAATGCACTACTGAAAGGGGTCCCTGTAATATTCATTTTAGACTCACCCTATAATGGATTGTGCTTGCAAGTTTTTTTACTTAAGGGAATATTTCTTACGTATAGTGCCATGGCTTGAATGTGAATGTTGGCAGTTGCTAAATTCATAACTATACCCTATAGTTTCATTTCTTAAGTGTCTCTTAATCACTGTCTCTACATGTAATGAACCTTATTGTCATGCCACTTATGTCTTTGCAGGTCCTTCCTTTCCTTCTCCCCTCCGTGTGGCTGTAAGAAATATTTGCCCCTAAGTCTGTGCCTTTATTCACTAGAGAGCAAGTGGGTTAATATGAGGAAGATATTTGTCACCTGACAAGCCTCATCAGCAGAGGAGCAAAGGGTCCTTAAGATGGTCTGGCTGCCTTTACGGCTGTGAATGTGGGAGAAAAACCCATCCTGCTTGGTTAGCATACAGCCAGCCTGCAAATTAGGAGGGCTAGCTGCACGGGAAGTGCTACAAAGTGCTTGGAGAGGGAGAAGATGCAGGTATGTAGAAAGAGAAGGAGACAGGGTGTGAGAATGTGGAAGAATATACTCTCTCATATTCTTCATGGTGGAAATACACTGGCGGGGATGTTCCAGGCTGCATACATCTGCAGAAGGAATACGTAGACTGCCTGAAGAACATGCTGAAAGGGTGCATAGGCTGAGTTTGCACCAGCAGTGTCCTCAATAGATTGCTCTCCTGATGATTTTGGGGGTGCACCAAGACAGTGATGAGCTAATCTTGTGAGTGGGACCAGTCAGTTCATCTCTTTATTCTACACAATTTACAAGAGCTGCCTATAAAGCTATGGAACATTAAAACTCTATTCTTTCTCATGTTTGAACATAACACCTTTCAAGTCTTACAGACAGGCTGTGTTGGAGGTTTGCAGACATTTATTTCCTGCTAAATAGTGACACATCCATTCTATCAGCCTGGGATTGGAACAACTTTGAAATCATCGTCTTTCTTATTTTTGAGTACAGAGTTGGTGTAATGCCTCTGGCAACAATGCAGAATAAAAACGATGATGGTCATGGAGGAGCTGGAGCCCCTCTAAAAGACTTTTACAGCACAGAAACATGGAGTTGTTTATAAGCAGGCTGTTTCAGAAAGAATGAAACTTGGGAAGCTGGGTGTTCAGTTTTAGACACTGCTCTGTAGTTTTACCCTCCCGGTGCAATTACCTGAGCCCACCTCTCTCCATGCCTTCCATCTGCTTGGGCAAGAGACAGCGTGATCTGTGGCTAATCCAGGTAGCCGTATGCACAAACTGGCTGGCCAGCACATGTGCCCACTGTCAGCTGGCTCATGCTAAGCACAATACTGCTGTTTTCTACCTACTTTTTCCATACTCGGGGATTAGTTTGTGTCTCCTTCCACTGTACAGTTACTGACGCTGAAGAAAATAATAGGAATGAAAATAACTGTGGCTGTGTTAGGCCTACTTCTGTGGTGCACTCTTGCATGTTTTGAAGCCTTGGTCACTTGACTGAGCAGAACACGTCTTTGGATCATTGTTTAGATCCCATCAAACACAATTTTTTTAATGCTTGATTTCTGTGAAAACCAGGCTGCCTGGAAGAAAGACAGATATAAGGAAATGTCAGGTTTCTTCACAGTAAGAACTGGAATGTAGCTGAGTTGTCTGCCTTTACTGGGAGACAAGGGAATGCTCTGATTTCCTAATCCACAGAAAGCCCTTCAAATTTCTGTCCTTTCAAGGATTAAAATCAGCTAATGCTGGTAGTAGTGTAACTGAGAAATTCTGTGTAATTTAAAATAAGATAACAAGATTTTATAACAAGATAATAAGATTTTAGATAACAATGATTTTTTTTTTTTTTTTTAAAAAAAGAATCAAGAAAAAATAATGACTTTTTAGGTTTGGTAAGGTTAATGTAGGGGAAATGGTCACTAATTAGAAAGAAGGTGTGTAACAGTGAGAAAAGTCAAAGCTTCCTTGAGATTGCTTGTAAAGTGAAGGACCATCTTTTTTCTTGTCTGTCCAAACTGTTTTTGCAGCTCTATTATATCTATATCATAGAAATAAGGGCTAGAAGAGGCTTCAAGAAATCCTGTAGTCCAAACCACTACGTTCAGCAAGCCTCTTTCAGATAACTGGAGCGTTCTAATTGTCAGCACCCCACACGGGCATGCTGTGTGCTACAGGAAGATACTTTCAGCTGCTGCTGTGGCACTGATGGAAGCTGCTGGGCCCCCAGGCTGAACCCAGTACCCGGCATCTCCCTACTGAAATGAGGCTGAAATCTCGTCTTCATGTCTTCATCCACAGCTCCCTTGGGGGAGACGGAAAGGAAATCTGCATTGGTTTTAACAGCTGGCACTGAATAGAGGAGAGGGTTATAAATAAATGTAAATGAAGAATGAGGGCATACGACCAGAGCCAAGAAGATCGCGTTTCGGTGTGCCAGCAGATGAGCAATGCTGAGTGGCATTTGAGAAAATGTCACTCTGAATGTGTAGACATGATGATGATGTCAAAAGAAGCTCACTTGAATTGGGATTCAGGAGGATCCTCTATTTAAATCCTGTCTGAGCTACTGACAGGCTGCATGACCTTCTAGAGCTTCATGGGTCAAATGGGTCCTCGCTGCAACTAAATCGACTACAATGGAGTTATTCTGGGAGTGAACTTGATTTCTCAGACATCAGTCAACACAGCTGGTTCACTGGGTAGCAGGAAAGAAAAACAAGTATAGATGTCACTGGAAAACATGCATCCAAATGGAGCCTTTTAGTGCTTGCAAAACTAGAACAGAGCTGCACAATTGTTTCCTAAAATGCATAAATAATTGTTGATGGTGGCTTATTGGCAATAAACTCTGTGAAGGTAACTTAAGGCTTTTTTTCCAAGGTAATTAGTAGTGCCATTTTCTTTTTCAAAAGGGATGTAATCATTATGTATGTTGTTTATAAATTGAAAGATGATTGATGCTTCTATAAATATTCTGGCATAGATTTTTTTTTTTCCTTTAAAAAAATATAATTGACTCAGGAATACAGCACAGGTCTGCACAAAGGTGAGCTTCTTCCATTGAAAATGCTTTTGGAGTCAGATGGAAAAATAATGGTGGTAATTAATGAAAGATTTTTTATTAAAAGTAGTTAAACAACATAAGCAGAGGATAAAACTCTGCAAAATGGAAACAGATTGCTTCTAAATTGGAAGCTTTCTACTTCTTCAGATGGAAGCTTTTAGAAACCACAAATTTATGGATTTGGGGGTAGAAATTTCAAGTGATTTGCTCCTTTGTGGCAAATGGGGTGAGGGACTGGTGTTCTCTAACTGACGGTTAACTCCACTATTTATATTTAATCATAAAAGCAGTGGAAATTTCAAGTGCTATTTCTCATAGTTTCACCAGGACCTCTGAAAAGTTAGGAAAGCATTTCTTCAGATTTGAAATAAAGAAGCTGGATTATGATCATGTTTTCAAGGCTAGCTGAAAGGAAACTAAATGCTGATGTCTGAGCACCTGTGTCACTAGAACTTTGGGGAGTTTAGAGAGTGTAAAATTGCCCTAGACAAAATGGTTTGCAGAGCAACAGTAAGAGATGTTCTCCAGCAAAGGAAAAACATACACAAAGGGTTCTTGTCCCTGACATTTAAGCAAAATGAGTAGTTACAAATGAAGTTTTTATTTTATTTTTTATCCCAACTGCTCATGTGATTTAAGTTGGGTATTTACAAAACATAAAATCAAATAAATTTAATAAATATAATTTTCCAGCTGCACATACATTACACTGTTCTTCCACCAGAAATGCTCTAATTCTAGATAAAGCAATACTGAGATTTAACAAGTAGGAAAAAAAAAGGCTTAATTAAAAAATAAAAATGGAGCAGTGACACTGGTACATTTTTTACTTCATTTTCCTGCCAATTAAGTAGTGGGGACAATGGAGTTGCATCTCCAGACATGATTTCATGATTTTAAAAAAGATTCAAAGGTCTTTCCAGTTCATCGTCTTGCTTCAGAACAGAATCAACTCTATCTAATCAGCTCCTGGCAGATATTTGTTTAACCTGACCTTGAAAATTTGCAGTGATGATGATTCCTCAAACCTCCCCTCAGCGAGCTGCTGCATAACATTCCTTTTGGTTCAAAAGTGTTTTGTAAAGAAACAACCTAAATGTTCAAGTTGCAATATAAGGCTATTACTTCTTGCTGTATCTGTAGGCATGAAGAACAGCTTACATCTCCTTTGCAACTAGCTTATGTGTATGAGAACTGCTATCATATCTTCCCTCAGTCATTCACTGCTAGACTAAACAAATTAATTCTTCCAATCTTACCTCATGGGTCCCATTTTCTATAGCTCTGAAAATTACATGGCTCTACCTTGGTTTCTGTTATTGGCCTTTCTTCGAGTGAGGTGCCCAAAAGTGCTTGTTGTACTCCAGCCGAGGTCTTATCAGTGCTGATTAAAACTTCATGTGTCTTTTATACCAGCTGTCTACACACCCCACTGTGATGGCTGCAACAGTACGTGATGTCATAAAAAAGGTAGGACAGCCTTGGATTTTCAGTTTGTGGTGCAATGCTACACCTAGACACTTATCTGAGGGGCATACTGCATGCCAGTAACACTTCGTTATCTTACTTCATCATCTTTCTCTGCAGCTAATTATTCTTAAAAATAATACCTCACATCCTTCCATTGTGTGCAGCTTCCTATTCCTTCCAGACCATTTCTCTGTTTTGTTATTTTTTTTTTTCTTTTCCTGATCCTAGTCTTCACAGTTCCTGCAATTTCTATTCAAGGGTCATTAAAATTTAGTGAATATCCTTTCTGCTTTGTAACCAAAGCCTTGATTTCAAACATTGAACAGTGCCGGGTGCAGGCCAGGCTTTTTCAGAGCCCTGCTTGCCAGGTTCTCCCAGCTGCCAGAGGGTGCTGGGTGATGCCTTATTCAGGACTGTCTGCCACCCACCTTACAACACAACCACCTCACAGCAACTTGGGTTGGAGACAAGACTACAGACTCTGAGACAAGACTACAGACAAGACTACAGACTCTGAATAAGCTGAGACTCTTTGCAATGCTTTGACTTCCCTCCCCCATGTAACTGGCAGGGGACCGAAATTTGGTTGCCTTCAGCACAAGTATCTTGGTTATGTGACTAAAATCCTGCTTTAAAAAAAAAAAAAAAAAAGTGGCAGGGCACATGTTCACCCTACAATGTGCACAGAATCACACATATATAATCACATACACAATAATGGCCAAGGTGCCAATGGAAGGGACCTCTGAAGATCACCCAGTCCAACCCCACTGCCAAGCAGGATCACTTAGAGCACATTGCACAGGATGGCATCCAGGTGGTGTTTGAATATCTCCAGAGAAGGAAATTCCACAACCTCTCTGGACAACCTATCCCAGTGCTCTGTCAATCTCACAGCAAAGAAGTGCCCCCTCATATTCAGCAGGAACCTCCTGTGTTTCAGTTTGTGCTTGGTGCCTCTCATCTTCTCACTGGATAAAACTGAAAAGAGACTGGCTCCATCCTCTTGACACCCCGTCTTTTTGGACTCTCCTTTTTTCCCATTCGTATGTTTGGTCATTTTCTTTCTTATTACGCTTAAACACTCCTTAGAGACGGAATGAAGCAGGTATTTCTGAGAACTAGTAGAGAATGGTTAAGTGAGTTACATCAGGCTGACACAATTTAAAGCATTTAATTTTTCTCTCATCCTTACTTGTTCTTTCCATTTTCTACCTGCTGGTCTCATTCCTTTCTTTTCTAACTTACAAATCAAAGCAATGCGTAACACACAAGCGTTTACTGAAGTCAAAGCAAGGAGGTAAATAAAGGTGTAAAAAAAAAAAAAAGTAAAAGAAATTACAGTAAGTAATAGGAGAGGTGAGTGTGGACAAGGGTTTCAGTCAAAGACTTAGCAGGAATGGTGGTGATAGAGATGAAGACTGGTATTTTTCAGATGCACATTAGAAGAGGATAAAAAGATAATATGGTCTTCACGCTAAGACGTGAATCACAGTCTTAGACATGATTCACGGGAGTTTTTCATGATGCTTCCTATATCTTAAACAGTGGGCATATTTTGACCTGGAATGCTAAAACACCCATATAAAGGGCAACACAGAATGATCAGTACCTTCCGCATAGGCCTAAAGGAAAAAAACAACTGAGCCTGAAATATAAGCTGTTGCTGAGGTCCATGATATGCCGCTGGTCCTCTGCCTTTTACAGGACAGTAATTCATGGGAGTCTGTGGTAGGATGTACCGGATGAAAATTTGTGACCTTTCTGATACAAGGGCACAGACCTCATGGTCAGAATTGTCTTTTCTCTACTTAAAAACTGTAAAAGTTTGTAATGAAAGAAGTCAGCATAGGTTTCAAATGCTGATAAGGATATGACAGCAGGAGCTCAGTAAAGATGGGACACTAGCCAAAGCTGAAGTATTCTAAATTAGCTAAAAGGCAACTGCACATATTAAAATATAATAAAATAAAACAAAGTAAAATAAAGTAAAAAAATAAATTTAAAAAATAAAATAAAAGTACATTGGGTTTTAATAGAAAGTGAATCAATAAGGGAACTGGGAAAATTATGTTCTGCTTGTGAGTGTCAGCCACCACCTTGTGCAAGTTGTCTCTTTAAAGGCAGGTACTTTGAATTAAATCGGAGTATCTATCTCATTGACCATGCTGAACTTTGATTCAGGCCTTTATAATCTTTGCCTGTAAAGACCAGGCAGTGAATCTTAACTATACATGTAGTTCCTGGTGCCTTATTGCAAACTGGGTAGATGAGTTTTCCTTATTCAAATATAAATGATTTGGGGCAGATTTTATGTAGGAAATGAGAGCCAATCCATCCATTTCTGAGAAATTTATGAGGACCTTATATGGATTAAATAAAAATTGAATGTAAATGCCACATATTCCTCCTTTTATTCATCCAGAGACTGCTGAAAGCCTTGAAAAATAATGAAAAAGAATAGTTTCAAGAAGCATTGTGGAGTTCAGAGTTTCTCAATAAATTCCTTGTTATCATGCTGTAACTGTAATTATACTAAAAAGTACTCCTAATGCTTAACTTGTAATTCAGAAAGAAAAGATAAGATGTAAATAATTCCACTGGTAAAAAGCCAAGAATAGAAAATGCAGAATACCATTTGGAGAAAAAAAAAAAAAAAAAAAAAAAAAAAAAAAAAAAAAGGAAGTCAAAAGGAAAAGCTGGGAGATTTGTGCACTGTGCAGCTGGCAGCATGTTCTGAAGTTTTCTTCTTTTATTTTTATTTTTTATATCTGATTGGGGGATTGGGGACAAATGTTTCAGAACACAGTGAATATGTTACATAGTACAGAAAGAAGAACCTGCGTTATCAAACTAGCAGAATGACTGAGAGCCATAGTCAGAAACACATGAGATTATGACTAATGCTTAAAATACTGCCACCACTATGCAATGCCATCAGTGACTGAAACCAGCCAGAGACCAACAGCCCATTCCTTGCTTCTGTTGAATCTACTTAGCAGTTGTGACTTGGATTCCTGCTCCAAACCTCCTCTTGTTTGGCATACTACAGCTTATCTGCCACGAAGACCATGTTGTATTTGAAAATACTTCTTAGGTAGATCTCTTAAGCCTCTCATGTTAACCTAATTCTTCCTTACCTACATAGTTAATTGGGATTTTTCAAAGAAAGAAACATGTTTCAGAGGTACACAGGTACTTTCATGCCTCCCAGTCACCATCTGAAGTTCCAAAGGTAGAAGGAAACACGTGCTTAAGGCATGCTGGGTCTTTACATGTGTATGTCAATTCAGATATGTCCTGGACATTTCAAACTTTCTGTTTGTCTACAGACTGACTCAGTAATGTGTATGCACTAAAATTCTCGCATTGCAAACCTGACAATTTTCTGATCCTATCTGGCTACATTACCTGGCTTTTTGTGAAGAAGATGGAAGGTATTTTGAAGAATCACAGTGCTCATAAAATACACAGCAAACCTGTGCATGCACAATGTCTGGGAGAAGTAGATGTTTGGCAGCCTCCTCAGAGTTCCACTGGCTGCCAAACATCTGGAAGCTAGTAGAAAAATTACAGGGAAGAAAATGACCAGCAAAAGCAGCCATCTCCTGCAAGGAGTAGTAGGTCTGGCACTGTGGGCTATAATAGGGTTGGAGAAAGGCATCTGTATGGGACATGGGAGCATGGTAGGTTAGAGAAGCTCCAGAATGTATTTATTTTTCAGAGAACCATGAAAAAGGACAGTAAATCTGAAGTCAGTCTGCAAAAAGAGTTTAGTGACATGTACCCATAAACTCAGTGTGATTGTTTACTTGAAATTTAAAAGTTTAAATAACTTCAGTGAGTTAGCTGCTTGACTATGTGAGCAGAAATATCCACCCAATATTATCCTACATTTCCAAACTCCTTCTCCTGGCTTCTCAGGTTATAAAGCCCCCAAATTTCTCTTTGCCAGGTATCTGTCAACACTCCCAGCTTTTCTCTTGGTAACTTCTATAGTGTAGTTAATTGCTTCACAAAAACCAGCACAAAATACAGTTGCTACGCAGTCTTTAGTCACCCGAAATAACATACGGAATACTCAAGTGATTGTTTTATTTTTATTTTACTAATGACAAGAACTCAGTATTTAAATTTAAGTAAAGATGCTCCAGAATTTCCAGGTCATTGCATGTTGCTGGAGGCCCTTGCAGAATATAAGTTCAGCTTGCTGTGCCCTCGAGAAAATGCATTTACAATCTGTGTAATCCTCTAAAAATTTCATAAAATATATGGATCTGATCTTTAGATGAGGGAAGTCTGGGATGCGCTACTAGCCTGAAGCTCAGGATAAGATTTGTTTTGCCCGAAGGTAGCTGCCTTGAAGTTGGGTATCTTCATCTGCTGAGCTATTCATTAGTTCCTCTACATTCGCTGGGAGAGGTAAGTGCCACCCAGAGACATTTTTGCATAACCATCCTAAGAGAGGTGTCCAGAATACAACGGATAACCACGTTTTGGAGTGGCCTTGTTTCTGTCCACCAGCTATGGAGAGAGTGTGGAGAACTAGGTTTTTAGAGCTGAAGTTAGGTGTGATGAATGATACCACCTAGTAGGTGCAGGGCAGCCCTACAGTGCAGAATGATGTATGGGAATTCAAATTCAGCTAGCCCATGATGGCATCACGGACCTCAGAGGGTCTGTAACATCATGGAAATCAGCTCAGGCGATAAAACTGGCGAAGGTGGACAGAGCTGTAAAGCTGTATACTCGTATACATTGCTTCCACTGCTAAACTGCAACAGGGAACTGGGGCAGCTAACCAAAAACTGCCTTGGATCAATTACTGTTTGGGGTAAGTCTCTAGCTGTGTTTGCTAATGCTTTCTTAAGCATTACTGAGATTACAGAGATTAGAGATCGAGAAAAGAGTATAAGAAAGGGGATAAAAGAGAAAATGCAGTTATCTGGATATTAAATAGCATGTGACTGTACATTCGTTATGCTATAAGCTGTGAAGAGTAGCATTAACAGCATTTTTGTTAAAAAATGTAGATTTTGAAAAGCTACTTTCCTTCTGCAGTTCCTTATGATTCTCGCAGCATTGTTAGCTGAATGATGTCTGGGCAGAGAAGGAATAAATGACAGAAATATAGAATGGTGGCTATACTGGCTACTTGGCCAGGTGCCAAATTCAAATATTATCAGTAATTGCATTAATTTCAGTTTTCACTAACTGCATTAATTTCTATTGAATTATACTAAGGATTTGGGTTTCCTTTTAATTACTTTCTGGAGAAAATATTTTATTAAAGTGACCTTTTCTTAAAATGAGCAAAAAGTTGAAATAAATATTGGAGTTTGGGGACATTTAAATTTAATTAGGTGGAGAATAGTCTATAGGTAATAAGGACAAAAACAATCAGCTAGATGCCAGTGAGCAGCTGGCATGAAAACCATACAACATAGTGTCCACAAAGCTTGATTTATATTCTCAAACCAGCTTTAGTCACACACACACACACAAAAGCCTCTCCAAGAAAGTATCATTTCTTCAGTGTATGTTTTCAGGCTCATTTGAATTCTGCTTGCTTGGCTAAGCTAAAGGCAACTCCTGGCAGCAGTATTTCAGCATATTCATTAAGTGCAATACTGTATCACTGCTTTAAAAACATAGTGGATTGTAAATAAACAGTGAACATGATGACTCCACAAAAGCAAACACGGCACTAAACAGTCATTTAGCTGCAGGCAATTTCAATTGTTAATGCTTTTACTGGGTGCTGGTTTCAGCAGTTTTGAAGGTCTTTCTCCTAGCAGTGCTGTTGCCTGGTGCCTGGGGTTGAATCAATCCGTATGTAAGTCAGGAGAGTGCTTCCAGACTACTCCTATAGTAACCCGGTCATGACAGTGGGTCTTGCTGACAGGAACTTTCACTTAATTTTGGAAGAAATATTTTATCTATTCAATTGAAATAAAATCCCTTAGATGTGATCATGCTTTGCTCATATCAAGATTGCCATTCTAGTGCACTGTTAGAGCGGTGCTGATTTCAAAGGATGGGGTTCAGCCCCTGTGTTGACACATGGTTATGTATGTGGCAGGTAGGAATATGCAGATTTCTGATTTACATCACTTTCACTGCTACTATATGGATTTCTATTTATTAATGCATTTATTTTTAAGTGGAAATTTTACTCTATGAGCAACCAGACAGATTATGGGCACTGGAAGCAGCTGATTTATTTTTATTTATTTATTTATTTATTTATTTTATTGTCATATTAGGTATTTGTAGCAATCTCTCCAGTGTGGGTTCTAAAACTCTGTGTGAGCTCATAGCACAGCCTTCTCCTCAGCTGCAGCTTCCTGGCCACTCCTTTTCATGAAACATAGGAATGGCATTATCTTTGAGTACTCTGTTTTGAGTTTGGTTGCTATTGTACAGTAAAGAGCATGGAAACTTCATATCCTCAGAAAACAAGTTGAAATTGTACAATTCATATTGTGTTTTAGTACAGGCTTTGTTTGATGCAGTTCCCGACCAGTTTGGAGGGTAAAGCCTACTTAAAAAACAAAAGTGCCGTACTGTTTATGAGGAATGCTAATCCGAAATAGCTACTTAGTGTAAAATGCAAAGCTCTTCATACTCAGGGTGAAATCTGTAGTCTGGATTTGAAGGAACCAGATTGTCACCCTGAGAATCTCACCTATATCTTCTACCCATTTTGTAAAGCTACATGGCGTCCTGAACTGTTCGTGTATTATGTTGATGAATGCAGGGTAAATTACAAGGACATTGTTTATACAGAACTCCCCTCTGCTAATCTGAGCCCTTCTACTTCATTGTTGCTGGAGACTGGATGCATAAGGGCTATGGATAAAGGTCTCATTTTCTCCATCTCAAAGCAGCAGAAAATATTGTTTAACTAAACCGGAGGGATATTCTGAGCATTCTTTGTTATAATAGCCTGCTTTTAGCTAATCTAATTGTAAAAAGAGATTGTTAAAACCATCTAAAAAAAAGCATTTTGGAGGAGTTTAGCAGATAATGTTTATATACTTAGCTCATACTGTTAGAGCACTGGTATTTGTTTTATTTTGCTGCATGTTCAGCTGAATAACAACGTTTCTTGATTTGAAGTTGCATCGCTGTAATGACCTTTGCTGAATGCTAAATTTTAGATTGCATTTACATATGAGACACTGCCATTTTGTTAAGTAGGAGACATATTATGAGGATAATCAGTTTATCTTAAGCTGTAATTCTATGTCTAGCAAGGATTCAAATTTCTAGGATGGCTAATGGCTTAGTGAAGTCTGGTAAAATGTCTTTGAGATAAATCCCAGCATAATGAGATCAGTTAGATCTAACTGTAAAATGGAAGGGAAGATTAATTTTAACTTTCAAACGCACAGTTTGGTGCTTTGCTTTTTTATTTTACAGCTTGACAGAGATATATCTGAAATAGGGAATCCTGGAACTGGATGGATCTTTTAATATGCATAAACTAAAAAGGGAAAAATTAAACTGTTAAAAAAAAGTAACTAGCTTTACGTAGGGATAGATTTTCTATTCCTCAGAAACTAATTTGCCTCCAATGTAAATTCTCTGGTGAAAGGCTGTGCCTACACTGCAGACACAAAATGCTTGTGACATAGGTTATGTGGGTACTAAAATAGTATGTGCAACAGAACAACAGTAAAAACAAAACAACAGTTTCAACTTTTATTTTTAAATATATTCACTGTGTTATGCTTTTGTTTTTACTATTTTCGTGCAGTTCCAGTCCTCAAGATAGAAACTGGATGGGCCCCTCGACAGAATCAAAGCTTCTGCTTAAGCACACAACTTATGTAGTGGCAGTGAAAACTTTTTGGGCAGTCAGAATTCTCAGCTGCTAAGGGAATAAGAACTTGTCCCCCCCCCCCCCAATATTCCAGAAAACAAGAACAAAAAACAAATAAATATTTAAATACGGTGACTTTTCAGAAATTGTCCCATGTTTTGGAGTCTGACAATATAGATAATCATGAATAACCTTCTCAAGCTTTAGCTTCTGAGACAACTCTGGAGATACTCGTAATCATCACTGTTGTTTGTGATTCCTGGTAGTTTTGTCACCTAAAATCTACATTAAAATTAACTTGGGGGGGGGGAAGAACACCATTTCTGACAGCTCGCGTGAACTGACTCTGAATAATAGGATCTTGGCAGTTGTAGAAGGTAACTCACACTGAGCAGAAAGATCCTCAGTTCTCACCACATTTGAAGCTCAACATGCAAACAGAGCCCTAGCCAAGTGACAGAGTAACTACGGACACTAGTCAACCCTAAGCACTGAGCTCTTTCAGAAACTGGCTGCATATATTAAAAAGATAAACACAGGAGGCACAAAAGGCAGACACTGAAGGAATTGGGGAGAAGTTGATACTACACCTAGAGTCCAAGATCCAGGTGCATTTCTGTTTCTTCAGGTCATCTGTCCACAGCTCAGCTTTCTCTCTCTTTCTGGAGCAGAGCAAGACAGCAGTAGGAAAGCTCCGTAATATCTGTACTGAGGCAGAGGTTGTCTCAACTACTAAGCTGCAGTCTGAAGCAGAGGGGAGATCCTGAGTTTGGAAAATAGTACCAAAAACTAGTGCTTCCCTCATTTTTTGTTGTACAGATTTATTTATTTTTGTATTTATTTAGAAATAGAATTTTGTTTCCATGTGTGTTGCATATAACACAAAGGGACTCAGACATATAATGGTATTTCACCTCTCTTTTCACCTCATTTTTGAGGGAGTATTTGATTAGCCATTAAAAATCACTTAACTCCAGCAGAAAAAGTAAAAACAACAACAACAACAAAAAACAAACAAACAAACAAAAAAACCCAAAACAACAACAACATCAACAACAAAAAAAAACCACCAACAACAAAACAGAGAGAGGTTGAGAACAGGAAGTGAAAATTGACAGTACTGCTTTCTGCATGACTCTGCATGTTTATCTACACTCACACACTCAAAGCATGCCCAGGAATGATTTTGGCACTGCAGTGAGATTCCCTGTACCAGTACAGGGCTAAAACATTTCCCAGCCCTCGTTTGGCTCTGGTACCACTCCTGCAAGCCGTGCCTGGCACTGAGCAGCCGGAGCACACGGGACTGACTGCTTGCAGAGCTGCTCCCTGCCAGCTGGCCCCGGTGGAGCATCACGTTTACTGATGCAGATGAAGCTGTCCTATTCCTAGCAGTCCAGTCTTTTGGATACATTCCATACGTCCAGAATACTGCATAAAACAAGACTTCAGATTATTACCCTGGATTTCCCTAGTGAGCTTCATTCTGTCTAATGGAACATGATGGGAAATGCTGACATGGCCTATCCTAACTGAATCCCGCGTGGCAACAGGAGGCTCAGCAAACCTGAGCAGGTGGAAAGCTCTACCCACTGCAGAGAACACAGTTTACTATCCGACTATAAAAACACAAAGCTTTGTGTGTACTGAACCTGACAGTGGTCTCTTAAGTAAACCGACTTTCCTCAATGGTGTTGTTCTGAGAGGAGTGCTAGATAACAACGTGGTTGAGACTTAGGCCTAGTTCACAGTTTACAGTTGACCAGCTCTGGAATAATTAGTTTGAAATCGGCTTGCTGGCGCTTCCCTACTGCATCAGGAATCGCAGTGGGAGCAGCACTACTGAGGACGGCAACAACTCGCCCACTCCCCGAGGCTGCCACCCTGAGCCGCCGGGACCCCCGCGCGGGCTAGGAAAAGGGCAGAGAGAGACGAGGAGACAGTTTTTAATTGTTTTAATCTCTTGATTTATTGAGGGGCAGGGGACTACGCTAGGGAGGACACAGGTGCAAGCTAAACTGCGAGAATAGCGGCGCCGCCGGAGAAGAGCGCCGGGAACGCTTCTGCGCCTGCGCAGCTCACGCCGGAAGCGCTCGGCCGCCCCACAAAATGGCGGCGCCTACAGCTCGCTTAGCGGCACGGCGGCTCTTCCTGCCCTGGCGTCCTCGCCTCTTGCGATCGCCCGGCCCGGGGAACCGGGTAGGAGGCAGGGCGGGGACGGGGGGAGCTGCGTAGGGCCCAAGCGCCTCGGTGGCTCCCTGCGCTGGCGCTCGGGAGGCCGCGATGGGGGCGGCGGGGTGGTGGTGGTCGTGCTGGAGGCGGAGTGGTGCACGCTGGGAATTGTAGTCCTAGCGGGGGAGGGCGGGTGACAGTGCGTGGCTCCCGCTGAGCATGGCGGGAGTTGTAGTCCCCGCCCGGCTGAGGGGAGGTGGGAGGGGGGCGGCAGATCCCTCACGGGGACCGGGCACCTGCGCAGCTGGTCTGAGGAGTGCTGAGCCCCAGGGCTCCTGCCTGCTCCTGGGGTAATCCGCAGCGCCCTGCGTGGGGCGAGTTCAAGACCTAAATTAAAGTAAATAAATAAATAAACAACCGGAAAATCCACCCCTTGAGCACAGAGGTCAGACTCCATGGCTGCCCCTGCTTTGAATCACTGGATCTTTACGGTTGGAAGAGGCCTCCACGATCACCTGGTCCAACCCTCCCCCTACCACCGATGTTACCCACTAACCCATGTCCCTGAGCACCACGTCCAACCTCTCCTTGAACACCCCCAGGGACACTCCACCACCTCCCTGGGCAACCCATCCCAGTGCCTGACTGCTCTTTCTGAGAAGAAATGTTTCCTCATTTCCAACCTGAACCTCCCCTGGCACAATTCACGGCCATTCCCTCTAGTCCCGTCACTAGTTACCTGTGAGAAGAGGCCAACCCCCAGCTCCCCACACCTTCCTTTCAGGCAGCTGTAGAGAGCAATAAGGCCTGTCCTGAGCCTCCTCTGCTCCAGACTAAACAAACCCAGTTCCGTCAGCTGCTTCTCATAGGAGATCAGTCTAGAAACCTCTAGAGATCCAATCCAACCCGAGTTGTCCTGTGGTCCCATAATATGTGAGCTTTGAGATCTAGCCCTTTGGTAGGGGAGAGTGGGCGAGAGCTGGATTTTGTACTTTCATGTTTAGGGCAGTCACATAGTGAAGGAAATCTTTGTTAGGACATTTAAAATAATATTTTTTTGGAATAGCTTATTGCTTGAAGTACTCATTTGGGTTATATATTTGTGTACTTTAATGTTGAAAAAGTTGAATGAAGCTATTTTTCTTTATAACAATGAAGCTATTTTTCTTTAAAATTACACAATTTTTCTTTATTTCTCTATTTTTCTTTATTTTTCTTTACTACACAAAAGGTGTCAATTTCAATACCTGTCCTTATTCTGAAACCATATGACTGTGGTTTGCAGTCCTTGACACAGGCTCTTGTATTGGATCTCCCTTCACTTTAGAAAACAGGTACCCAAAAAGATTTCAGATGCTAAAGGACATATTCAAGTTACGCAGGTTTTCTTCCAGGACATTTGGTTGGAGGGAAGGAGATTCAGTCTACTCCAGTTCCATTGCTTTCTTGTTTTGTTTGTTTGTTTGTTTTCTGAAATCAGTTAATGCATTCCCAAGTGAGGTATTGACAAACAACTCTGTGTAAAAACTATTTTTGAAATGCATGCTTTAAAATAGATTTCTGAATTTATATTTAAATTCAGGAATACATTTTAGAAGTGCATCCTGGGATATAACTTACAGTGTATACATGACTGATTCTTTTTTCTTACAGTGTTTACATGTGGGAACAGGCAGGTTCAGAGTTTCCAAGGCAGCAACAGAAGTAGTCTTAAATGTTCCTGAGACTAGGGTGAGTCCTCTGGAAAATGGCTTGCAAGTAGCTTCTGAAGACTCTGGACTTTCAACATGCACAGTAGGTAACTTGTAAAGGGAATGCTTTTTCATAACTTAATCTATGTTCATTTCCTTGTGAAACTAAGTTGTATTCTATCAAAGTTTACTAGCAACTATTCTTAAGTAATCAGATGGGAAATTAAGATTTTCCTAAATGTGATTTGATTTTTGTGAAGATAATTTTTTTCTTTTTCCTTGAAAATCTGGGTCTCTTAAGAAAGAAGCCACTTAAAAGTAGGTCTTGAAAATCTAAGTTTAGCTTGTACAGGAAAAAGAGCAAAGCTGCATGATTGGCTGATAAAATGATTTCTTTTTTTCCCCAATGAGGTTGGACTTTGGATTGATGCTGGAAGCAGGTATGAAAATGAGAAGAACAATGGAACTGCTCACTTTCTTGAACATATGGCTTTCAAGGTGAGTATGAGTATTGTCTTAAAAATTTATGATGAATTTGTAAGCTAGTTATCTTTAGAGATCAGTGATGGGAACTTTGTCAAAATTGCCTAAATAGTTCATAAATTGGGGAGGGAGGGAAACCAACTCAGACTTGGTTTCATTTAGAAAATCACAGAATCACAGAATTTCTAGGTTGGAAGAGACCTCAAGATCATCGAGTCCAACCTCTGACCTAACACTAACAGTCCCCACTAAACCATATCCCTAAGCTCTACATCTAAAATGAAACTAAATTCCTAGTTGTGTGCAGCAGATACACAATTACATTAGTAACACACCTCTATTTTTAACTTGCTTTTAACTTGTGGTATTCTTAAGACACACAGTCTATCTTTTGCCAGCGTTTTAGTAGGATTTATATTTGACTTTCAACATAGGAGAGATTAGCATGCCAGTTTTAATTTCAGAAGACTTTCTTCCTTTTGGCTTTGACTTTTGCAGACAAGCAGTAGTAATTTTTGAGTGGGTGAATTCAAGGGTTTAATTTGACTTTTTTATTGTTTTGTTTCAGGGAACAAAAAAGAGATCTCAGTTAGACCTTGAACTAGAAATTGAGAACATGGGAGCTCATCTGAATGCCTATACGTCCAGGGAACAAACAGTGTATTATGCAAAGGCTTTTTCAAAAGATTTACCAAGAGGTAACTGCTTTCATTCATTAGAGAAGTAGCAAAGACCAAAAAATGCTTATCAAGTTCCTGATGAGGCATAAGACTGATGCTTTTGCAGCCTAATCTTTCCTGGGCAAAAAGTCCTTTCTTCAACTGCACAGGAATGTGAGGATGCAGATTTGGAAAGGAGCGTGCCAGTAGTAAAGCTTATACTTGAAACGTTTTTGTCAGCTAGATTTTATTCCCTCTGCCCCAGAAATGCCTTTTGGACTTCTCTCTTTGTACAGAGCAAGTGTCTTTTAAAGTAAAGCTGTAGCATTTTAGCATCCTTTAAAAAAAATTAGAAGTTTTTAAAATTCCAAGCTGCAAATCTTATTAGTACATTTTGGGTCACTTGGGCTTTGGGGTGGGTTTTACTTTTAAAAACAGATTTTTCTGGTAGTTTGAAAATAATTTGTATTCCTATCTTTATTTTCTATTAGCTGTGGAAATTCTTGCTGACATAATTCAGAACAGCACCCTGGGAGAAGCAGAGATCGAGCGTGAGCGAGGAGTTATACTTCGAGAGATGCAAGAGGTTGAAACCAATTTACAGGAAGTTGTCTTTGATTATCTTCATGCTACAGCCTACCAGAAAACAGCCCTAGGAAGGACGATTTTAGGACCCACGGAAAACATCAAGTATGTCCAAGTGTGTGGCAACTTCTCTATATTGAAAAAATCCCTCTGAAAATGTGGGGAACAACTTGAGTTGTATTTTTCACTCTGGAAGGTAGATGAAGTTGAACTAGACATAAATGTAAGAATCTCCCTATTGTTTTAGTTCCCCTTTTCCAGACGTCATGATGTATGTGAAGTTCACATATTTACTGCACATCATTATTTGACATTATTTCTCCTGTTCATTAAAAATGCATCTGACAAAAAATTGCAAGTGCTTCTTTTTCCCATCAGTCAGGTGTTGACGTTACCAGAAATAAAACTGTGTTCACACTGCTCTTTCAGCAGTTTATGCTGGTGCAGAGCAGGAGATTACTAAGCATACTGTTTTAAAATGGACATGGGATCATTAGTGGGTCTTATCTCTCACCTGAGTGAGATCAACAGGGAGCAGAGTTGTAATTCTTATTCTTTATCAGGAAGCTGTAAGAGCTTTGAAAGGAAAAATGTATGAAGCTCCAGAGTCCTTTTTAGGAAGCTGTCCGTATTTTAGCTTTTTGCGTCTGTGCATTGGCAGAACTTATAATTACTCTGATACTATATTATTCTGTATTTCTATTTCTTCTTGTAAAAAAGCTTTACTGACATGGCAGTGATGTTTCCTTGACTGTTTCCAGATCCATAAACCGCAATGACTTGGTGGAGTACATAACAACACATTACAAAGGACCCAGAATAGTCCTGGCTGCAGCTGGAGGTTAGTTACTCACCCTTGATCATGTGAAACTGTACTAAAAACTACAGTCCTTTAAGTTTCAGGGAGCAACATGCTGAATTGCCCATTGTTCAGTATGTCTTGGATGTTCATTGTTAGCCCTACGTGTTTAGTTTGTGCCTTCATAGCCTTTGAACTTACGTTCCATTTTTCTCTCTTTAAAATTTCAGAAACATCCTTAAAACAATAACTAGAAGTGGGTAAGGTCATTGTTCCATGTGGGCATGAAAAGAAGGGCCCAGAAGGAATTCAGTACAGAAAGGGGAGAAGCAAGAAAAGCAGAGAGAGGGAGAAATAATTTTGAGGCTTGAAATGGAGAGCAAACAGCTTGATTTCGAGTATGAGAGTATGATCGTGATCTTACTCTGCATGAATGGAGTGCTGGGAGAAATCTGAAAGTGTGGCATTATAGGGGGGGAACTGTAAGTTACTGGTTGGTTGAGTCTTTAAACTGCATAGCAAGTTAAAGGAACTGTTCACAGAGCAACATTATAAAGTATGTGAAATGTCTTTGTTCAGGGGTCTGTCATGACGAGCTGCTTGACCTAGCCAAATGCCACTTCGGTAACTTGCCGTCTGCTCCAGAAGGAGGGCTGCCACCCCTGCCGCCTTGTAGCTTCACAGGTAGTGAGGTAAGCAGCTCAACGGCTTTTGGAGTTGGCCCTTTATCCCCTGCGAGCACGCTGCCTGCTGAGGAGGGCTTCTCAGCTGCACACTAAGCAGATTACAAGGTTTCTTGCCCACAGTGAGGGCAGCTGCTTTCCAAAGCAGGACTTAGCAACTTTTCTTGGGCAAGCCTCGCTGCCACCACTTTCTCTTTTCTGCCTCATCAGTTCTTGAAGGAATACTTCCCTTTTCTCTTTTCTCTGCTGCTACTTTCCTTTTAGTGCCTGGCGTGCACTGTAAGAGCATTTCCTCTTACTGGGAATCACTGATTTAAAGGGTGTGGCGGAGAGCCAAGGCATCTGTGTTCCATTCCCAGCTGTATTCAGATTTTGAAAAGTCATCAACTTCCCTGGCTGCTGTTTGTCATAAAATTCCTTGTAATGCCCTCTTTATGTTCGTGGCGTTAGGCTTCCTGTTTTGCAAGTGCTTTGACATGGCTAGAGCATGGCTAATTAAGACCAATGGTAAATAAAACTCAGTGCACTTCAATTTTTGGTTCTCTGTGCGCATGCTTTCTGGTACAGATGGCTGTCTCCTGACATTTGACTTGCCGTGTACGTTACCGTGTGCAGGTTGCACTACAGCTGCTTTTGTGTGCTCCCACAGATCCGTATAAGAGACGACAAGATGCCCTTGGCGCACTTGGCGATAGCCGTGGAAGCAGCTGGCTGGGCTGACCCAGATACGATCCCTCTTATGGTAGCAAACACTCTGATAGGTAACTGGGACCGCTCCTTTGGAGGAGGCGTGGTGAGTGAACCTGCAAGCACCTTCCTGGTGTTAACAAGGCTGGGGAGGGTTGTCTGCACGGGGTACTACCAATACTGACCCCCTCAGTCGTATCTGAGGGTGTTGATACGACTTTGTGGCTCTTTCTGAAGGTCCTTCATTAAAGCAGGGTGAGGAAAAACAGCCGGGAGGCTGTTGCCCAGGATCTAAGAAAATCTTAGGAAGTGGTTTTAAATTGCCAAAATAGCGGTGACTTGAGGTCTGCCAGCCCTCATGGAATGTTTCATACCTGTATGTCATTGGAACACGAGGGCATCAGTAACTGGCCCTTTTTCGAACTTTATGATCTGGCTTTATGATCTGGGCTGTCATTTGGAAGCTATTTGGACTGCCCACAAGGGAAGAAACCGCTGAGATGAAGAACTGATACTTGACTGCATAGCTTCTGTTGGAGCCTGGGATGCCACTGCATGTTCTGTCACATTGAAAACGGGAGACTTAACGAGCTTTCAGAAAATTAACGAACTATGTTTTCTCTTGCTTCAGCAGAACTTATCCAGCAAACTTGCTCAGATTGCTTGCCATGGGAACTTGTGCCATAGTTTCCAGTCCTTCAACACCTGCTACACTGATACGGGGCTGTGGGGCCTCTATATGGTCTGTGAGCCATCAACTATCCAGGACATGGTGCACTTTGTTCAGAGAGAATGGTAAGCAAACAATGGTTTCTCTAAAAAGACTATTTTCTGTGGACAAATAAATTAAAAAAAAATAGTAATTATTTAAAGAGCCTATTTCTATTTCTCTGCTTAGGCTTGCCTGGGAAGAATAAACACATCTAGTTCTAAACTTTGACACTTGAGATGCGCAGTCCCAGCAGCCAGTTTCTGGCACCCTTATTTAGTAATTTAAGGTTTAGGTTTGCTTTTAGCCCTAGAAGAGTAAGTGCTACTACTACTAAGTACAGTTCACATTGCTTTTACATGGTAAATAGGCAGTGATTTTCTTTTTGTCTCACAAGTGACAGGAGTTATAAAAATGTGTTAAACCTGTTAGAATGCGATAAAGTCAGCATGCAGTACCCATGAACTGCATGTTTGACAACTGAAAGTAAATATTCAGAATAATGAATGAGCATAATGAGAGTGCAATTACCTTTAAATACCATTACTAGTTAACTCTTCTACAGTTACTGGCCCACGTGGCACACCAGGTGGTGGTGTTACATAGAGCTGTAGCGAGTACATGGGAAAATGAAATTATGTCAAGTAGATGAGCTGTTATAAGGAATTTTGAAACCTGGGACTATAGATATTTTCAAATCAGATTTCAGGCCTTAGATGAATGAAATTATGTCCATAGGTGCGCTGCTAATAATTGAACTTCAGATGTAATTAGAAACAGACGCGTTATTTAAGGGGATTGACTTGAAGTGGCTGAAGTTAAAACTTGAAACTGAGGAGTTTCTTTAATCACACAGAGCACTTCTCATATACTGTTATTCCAAGATCTCTGTAAGCAACTCTTAGGTAAAAATATCATTTTAGCTGTCTGCTTGCTACAGGTATGAAACATTCTTGTGCTGTAATGGGTTAAGGTATCTACTGCATCCCTCTGTCTTCCTAGTGGAGTCTTCCCTCTGAGGCGTGATGTTATTTATACAGTTCTCATCTCTTACCAAGAGCCAGGAAGTAATGGCTTGCCTTCTGGGCTAATTACCTCTAATTGCTTGGCTCCCATTATCTTACCAACAGCCATTCTCAAGCTAGCAAGCATGGACTGCGTGTGGCTCAAAACATTAACAAAATGAAATGCAGCTCTTCTAAGAGGAAAAACTTGCTTTTAGACTGAATATTGGTATGCTTCCAGAAAAATTCTATCCTTATGCTGCTTCTATGCCTCCTAAGGCTCGTTTTCATATCAAGACCTCTTACCAGCTCTGTAGAAAAGATGTGTGTGGGTAGGTGTGCTCGGTGCCTGTGGTAAAGAGGTACACAACCATCTCGTGTGCTACGGGTTAGCATTATTTAATGCTTTTGGATTTGAACTGTTTTTCAGGATCAGACTTTGCACAAGCGTTACAGAAAATGAAGTTGCTCGAGCAAAAAATCTTCTAAAGACAAATATGCTGCTGCAACTTGATGGTGAGACCCAGAGAGCTTTTTATTCTTACTACTTACTACTGTATGCTGATAACTGAAGTGAGTTTTCCCATTTTAGGCTCCACCCCAATCTGTGAAGACATCGGAAGACAAATGCTCTGTTACAAGCGCAGAATCCCAATTCCAGAACTTGAAGCAAGGATTGAAGTAAGTGGCACTCCTCTTGGAATTCTCTGATCAGGCCTTTACTGTAGTTATTTAATTTCTTAATTGTTGTAGGAAGTAACACTACAGAGTTTAGACTGTTTCCAGGGAGAAAACTTCCAACTGTTCTGTCTCCTGGTCCTCTGGATTATACAGAAGATATTAAGATCACTGACTTAATACTTTTTAGACATGCTTAGTAACAAAATATGTCTCTCTACCCCTTTCAGGCTATTGATGCTGAGACTATTAGAGAAGTTTGTACAAAGTACATCTATGATAAGCATCCTGCAGTTGCTGCTGTGGGTATGTTGTCCAAGTTCAACTCCTGTAACCCCTCCATCCCCTTTCTTTCAGTTTAGCATGTGTCATGGTCAACTTTCTTTAAATTCCAGGTCCTACTGAACAACTTCCAGAGTATAACAAAATCTGCAGTGGCATGTATTGGCGTCGTGAGTAGTGAAGAAGAACTTCCAGCATGTTTGAGCTTTAAGAGAAAAAAAACAACACACTGTTTTTGACTTTGAAAAATGCATTTGAGAAGATTAAAACTCGAACACCAACCATAGTCCTGTGTATCTGTACAATTAAGGAGAGAATGAAAACATGTATAGTATTTGCATTTTTATTATAAAACAAAGATTGTCAGTAAAAGTCATTTCTTGACTTTAGTAGCATTCATCACTTGTTCTTGAGCAGCTTTCTTTGCCTTGACCATTTCAACGAGTTCCTGGAGAGGTGGAGGAAAAAAAAAAACACAATAAAAACCTATTTAAAATGTGTACCTTAATAATGCTGTGGTTTTAAGCATTTGGTGTAGTCAGCCTGAACCACTGCACTAGCTCTCAACACTGAGCAATCCAGACAGTTTAATACCATAAAACAATTTATCCCAGAAACAAATTAATACTGACATAGTGTTGAAGATCAATGCTCATCTAATTCCCCTTAGTACAAAAGGGAATAGAGAGGGGGCTGGGGATAGGATTTCACACAATCTCCAAGAAGGTGCTGTCAAATTTTAAGACAAATTTTAAGGGACAGACTTCTTTCCAGCTTCCAGTTTTAGTACTTCCACTGAAGAAAACCTAGTCGCAACTGTTTTTCTGGCTAACAACAACAGAATTACCTGTAAAGTGCTATCTTCTGCTAATTTGTTGTTGTCAGATACTGTCTCGGGGAGGGATGGCAAAAGTAAAAGCAATGGATTCTAACAAAACCTGAGTTAATTACAATCCTAGAAGAAGGTAAGAAAGCCTTACCTTATATCGTTTCATGCAGTCTTTTTTTGACCGGCCTGGGACAGCTGCTGCTATTTTCTCCCATCTTTCAGCAGTATTTACTGGATAAGTCTTCAGTGCTTGTTCTAAAAGCTTTTGTTCTTCTGTAGTCCAAGGGGATGAATCTAAAGATGATCCTGTTTTCAAGATCAAAAGTGACAGTAAAATAACTTTAGTAATGATTCCTTGAGATAAATGTAAGAAAATACTATGAAAATATAATTGATTTTAAGTCCTTGCAGCTCTGTGATACCACTGATTTGATTTAAGGGATATTCAGTACTAAAGCCTGGAAAAAAAAACAACAACACTGAAAGTGGCACCTGGGATCTTTAAATATAGCAGGGAGACTTTGGAAGGTAACAACTTTCGTTGTCAGCCAGGTATTATACAACAGGTGTTAGATAACCATAGCTGTCCTGTGAAACCACATCCTTAGGGCAGCGATGTTGTTCTTCCTGTTGTATTTCAGTACAGAGTACTGCTGCAAGACTGGAAAGCTTGATGGAGGTGTCTGGGGTTTAACAGGAGACCAAAGCTTAGCTGTAGGACAATCCTATATCTCAAGTACATCCCCTCAGGCCTGCTCTTGCCTGAAAATGTAGCACCCTCTGAGGAACAGATGATCTTAGCATCCTACTTAACCCGCTGGTTCCCCAGGAAGTGCTCCAAACTGTCACCAACTGTTTAATTAGCCTTGGTGTGTACTAAATGTACCAGAAACCCTCAAATAAATCCAGTAACTGTGCTTGCATCATCTGTTTACTTGCTAGTTGTTGGTAGGCAAGGCTTAGAGTTCTAGATTACTTTCTTACTAAGGTGCACAGCAGAGACAAGTGCAAGAAGAGCTTCCTTTTCACTTTTACCTTCAAATCGTTCCGAGGGGGCAGCGCAGTCCATCTGAGGCACCACACCGTGTTCCTTTTTAAATTTGTCAAACGCTTTCTTGTTGATATCATCTTTTTGATGAGGGTCTATTAGGAACAGACATTGAACGGAATAGTTACTGCAACAAAATTAAAGCCAGATGTAGTAATAAAAAAATCTGCTACATGATGTTTATAAGTTAATAAACACAATCAATAAAGTGGTAAAGAGGCTGGTACATAAAAATCTTTCAGGGTCCAATATATTTTGCTCAAAGTGCCTGGTTTTCCAACTCCTAAGTTGCTTTATACTGCTCAAACAACTATGTCCTCCACACAAACTTAAGCCTGAATCTGCTGCTTCAGTGAGATCAGAAAGGATTACTCTCAAAGAAGGGCTGTGGCACATTACTCAAGCTACCAGTGTGCCAGGCAGACAGGAATGCAAGGGAGAGTCCGGATCCTCCTTGTACAGGTATGTGGTTTCATATGGAGAAACAACTTCAAAACCATTTTTTTCAATAGCAGCATGTTTTGCTTTTCCTTGAGAACACCCTCCAGAGTCTCTTCTCAGTATCCCAGCTCTCTAGCCTACATTTACTATGTGAGGAGATAAGCCACGTTAATTTAGCTGTCTGACTGGTGCTGGTCTCCTTTGTCTTTTTAAATTGTCTCTATAGACTCATCAATTCTCTTTTTTCCAGATGCCTTCAGAGAACAGTTCTGCCTGCTCCAAGTATAAAGGAGCCTAGGTAATGCACAGGGCCTAGAATTTTACATGTGCATCAAGTTAAAAGAAATTCTGAGATTCACTCATGAGGTAAGACTTATGTGGTAGCTATGGGGTTGAAAATACTGAGTCACAGAAATGCTCCCCTAAATTTTCTACCAGAAGTACCTTTCTTTTTGGGATATACAGAGCATTTTCTCACAACACAAACACAATGGTGCTCAAAGAAAATCAAGCTGTAGAGAAGCATGCAGACCGTCTTAATACAGAAATAAGCTAATAAAGATACCAAGCTTCTGGAGGCTCTTTGCTTTATTGATGACATCTTTTGCTGTTCGTTTTATTCCAGTAGTAGAGTGCAAGTTCATGTAATTGGCAATAACTTCCCACCTAAAGCAAGGATAGAAAGGGGAAAAAGCACATTATGTGAAGCTTATCTTCATACAAATAGAATCAGGCTACTGTACATAGCTTAACACATTTATACCAACTCCTGAGTAAGTTTAATCAGACTTAAATACATGAAAACTCTCACAATAACTACTGTGGAAAGCTTTTGGTTAATAAATGCTAAGTTTCCCTTAAGAATTCAGTCAGCTTGGATGAAGTTCTTGGCTTCTCATACAGAAAACATATGGGGGTTAGATGTAATTGTGCAAGTATAAAACTAATCCTCAAAACTCTGCTCAGCTGTTGTTTACCTGAATTCCCTCAACAACTCCAATATTAAAGGGATGAGGTGTTACTAACCCTGTTTTTCCACTGCCCCTCAAGAGAGTGCCTAAACACCAGATAAAGGGGATTATGCAGGAGAGAATGGGAACACCCCTAGCCCCAGAATTATTCTTAGTGTGTTCTTGCAAAACAGAGGGGAAGCTTTGCACCTGATCAGACTAGAGGATCATACATCTAGGCCTATGTTCTTGATGAGTACTCTCGACTGCTGTCCAGTCAAGAAAAAGAAGGAAATGTAGAGAGTCCTTATACTGATACCATACTTAAGATGGCCTGAAAATAAGCTTGTTATTACACTTGTTATTTAATTAAAAATTTCTACCAGGACTTTTATCACCAAAACCAAGAAGTACCTTGAATTAGTCCCTGCTGGGAAGAGGTTCACAGCTTTAATTAACAACTGTAGATCATCTTCTGGCCAGTTTTTGCTCCCCCCTCCACCACCAGTGGTCGACTTCTCTGAACTCTTTGTTGCTTGGCGCATACGAGCCTCTGCCTCTTCTTTCTCTCGCCTTATTTGTTCATTTATTTCTTCTATCTGAAGGATTGTAAATGAGCATTTTTTTAAAGAAAAAGAATCATGTGATGACAAAAACCCCGCTCTCTGCAATTGCCTTCAGCCTTGAATTTTTCTTAGTTTCTGTTCTTCACGTTATACATAAGGAAATAGAGCTCATCTGCTCCAGTATTATTTCCCTCCATCATGTGTGCAGATTTGGCCATCCCAGATTATCCACTACAGTGGAAATCCATCACAAGTTCAGTAGGAAATTAAACAAACGCACCCAGGATTACGGCAAGACTTCTGCATATAACTGGAATGTCCAGGCTAACATCCAACACCAAGGGACAGATCCACAAAAGGATGAAGAACCTAAAGTGGTGACAGCCCAACATCCCTGTTAAGTGCAGCGACTCCCAGATCTTCCAGCATAACTGCTACCTAAACCTGGTTGGGCCAGAAATTCTCTGTTACTATGGTTTAGCTCAAGTGAAAGCTTTAATAGGTTAGCTAAACTAGCATTAATAACTTAAATCTGGGTTGTTGCAGTTAAGTGCTTACTCAGGCTTAGATGGCCATGTGTAGTCTGTTAGCAAGCAATTCAGCAGAAGTTATCTACCCTAAGCCGTCGTGAACTGTAATCACTTCTTGAGAGTGTAGTGACGTATCATTCGTGTATCTACTTCTGAGTATGCCGAATCCAGTCTTGGTGTCAACAAAAAGCTATGCTTTTACACCTGCTGGAAGGATGGATGCCCAAAGTAGGTTTCTCCCCATCTTACAATAAAATTTTCCTAGCAAAAGGGAAATGATCTCAAAAGAGAGTTTTTATTAATGCAAAAGTGGAACAGCTTGAACAGAGAGGTCAACGTCCCATGTTTGGAACACTCTCCTGGAGAAAGGGAGATTAGATCCAGTCACTTGTGAGGCATTTGAATCTTAAGTCTTCAGTTGCCTGATGAATAAACCAGACCCTGGGATGCGGACAGATCATCTTCTCCATCAGGAAATAACACTCATAGATCTGACTCCAAAGTGGAATGAAAGACAGTGTCTTACTCTCTCTGCAAGACATGGGTTCAGTCTTTATTCCAAAAAGCTTTTCCCTGCCAGCATATTTAGGCAGATCCTTGTGGAGTTTTGTGAATCTTGGTCACAAATGTCTTGCTTTTCCTCTACTTTGGCATCCAACCCACTGGCCCTTCCAGAGCCTATCACCTGCAGCATGTAGGTCCTTTTGTGGATCCAGCCCCAGGTCTGGGATGGTAGAGGCAGGATTTTCCCTTTTGTAACAGAACAGGTTAAGAGTGCCCTCCTTCTCCTCTAGGTAATTGCCACCCATTGCTGGGGAAAACTAAATTTCCTTCGCTGTTTCTGTGTACCATACAAACAGTGGGATTTGAGTCTTTTACTAATTAAAAATGCAGTAAGTTCTCTCAGTTGGCACTGGTTATTTCACTAGCCACGAACTGCACTATGTACAATGTAGTGGAAACCAAATCTGCCCAGACTCTGAAACTCAGAGTCCACAGCAGCTATGTTCTATCTTACTTAGATTCAGCCATATAAAATGTCACAAACAAATTATTGTTAATTTGATTTGACACTCAGCATAATTACCTGTTTTACTACAGCCGCCTTTCCTCCTTCCCTTGTTGTGGATGTAAGTGCTTCATTCAAGCATTGCAGACTAAAAATAAATTATTAAGTTACAATGCATAGCTAGTAGAAAGATGGGTATCAAAACGAGAAGGAATCAGGAGCAAGAAAACTTACCTTGCTAGCTCAAGACGATCACAAAGCTTTTCCACTTCCTCCATCATTTTAACACAATCTGCCTCATTATCAGAAAAGTAATTCCAGTTCTGGAAGCAGAAATACATGTTCTACAAAGTTCCTGAACTTTACTGTCCTTCAGACAAAAGCTTAACAGACAGCATTCTTTAGCCATTGCTGTGCTGGGGCCTATTTGGTCAGCTTGTTTTAGCATTTAGCAAACCCACTTTCCATACCCATCTCTGACCATAAAAAATAAGCATGTGGTAAGATCTGATCTAAGGATGCATAACAATTTCACTGATGTAACCTGTATTTCACTATAGTAGTATTTAAATACCTTGCAAGTTGTTCTCAGTTTTTGCCTTTCTTTCTTGATTGCTTTTTTCTGTATCTCTTTCTCCTTTTTTGCTACTAATGCTTGTTGCCTAACTTCTTCTTCCTCTTTTTCTTTTGCTAACCGTGCTGCTTCTAATTCTGCTTGTCTTTGCTGCAGTCAAAAGAAAAAGAAAAAACACACAAAAAGTCCAAAGACACACTGTTATAAAGTCGAGTCATTCAATATTAAAATATGCTGTTTCCAGTTTTTGAAGTATAGCAATACATCAATGTTCATTTTCAGAACTTTGAGGGAAGGGGTGAACCGTGCAGTTGGCATTAATTCAAATATTCACTATGAGGACCTAGGCTCTAAATCCTGGCCTCCTTTACAATGAAGATTATAAAAGATTATAAAATCTCCTGTACCTACCCCAAGAGTATAACCTTAGAAAAGCAGTTGTCCAGCATTTCTCTTGCACCACTGTTACCATGATACCTTACAGTGCTCTGGTGTTATCTTTGAAGATACTTTTTAGCACCTTACATTTCACAAAGTTTTCACTACTCATACTGTTTCCAGAAACATATTTTCCAAACTGTTTAATGTTAATCAAGTATGTAATAGTACCTCAAAATATCTCAGAACAACCAACCGTTCAGAGACCATACCCACACAACAAGCAGCTGTGTCCATTTTATGAAAGACAGACGTAGGCCACAGGAGCTAATGACTGTCTTTAAATCACAGAAAGTTTATGCAACAACAAAACTCAGTTTTCAAAGTTTTTTTTTCAGATCTGTGCTCTTTATTTTCATCTTTCTCAAAAGGCTGTTAGCCTTGCACTGCCTGTTACACAGGGATCAAAGACAACACCAATAATTGTAAACCCCAATTGTAAATTGTAAACCCAATATAACTTCTAACAGTAGTTTTCTGACACATCTAGAAGCTGAGGCAGTGGATCAGGTGTCAATGAAACAGAGATTTCCGACCCAAATAAACCAAGTAGTTAACTTACTTTTTCTTTTGCCTCTTGTTCTTTTCGTTTTGCTTCTACCTTTGCTTTCTTCTCTGCTTCTTTCTTTGCCTTTTCTTCCTCCTTAAATTTCTTTATCCTGGGATCGCAGCTGTATGCGTTGTCTGGCAGAGGAAAGGACATATCACGTACCAAAGAAAAAAAAGTGTCTTCCCCGTTAGTTAACAAATCTTTTTGCAAGAACAGTTTGTATGCTCACCGACAAGTGTCCTAATTCTGTTCATTTCTTCTTTTTTCCTCAGTGCTCTGGCAGCCCTGTTCTGCTTTTCAATCCATCTCCTTTCATCTCGACTAAAAAGGGAGAGCATAGTTAGTTCAGCACTAATACCCTACAGCGTCAGTAACTTAGGAATTCAGCAACAAACACTTAAAAAGAGTTTCCCCACACAGATGTCTTCTCTGAATACTTAAAAAATAAACTTCAAAAAGTGAAGTTCCAAGCCCCGAGCTCATGTCCAAAATGCTAAACATTTAAACAATCAAACAAACCTTCAAAACACCTGACAAAACGAGCATCTCACCTGTCATTACGGGCCCACATCATGGATTCTGTTTCCAAAATGCAATCCATTTGCTGACGTAACATTAAGCTCAAGCAAAACAACTGAAATGCTGGTATATAGTTTAATTAAAGGGCAGCAGTATAATTAATGCCAATTATCACGATTTCACAGCAAATAGGTCACATCAAGTGAATGTACGTGCATGGAATTAACACTTTCCATGAAGTATGGTGACACTGGTAAAATCATGCCACGATACAGCTCAGGTTAAATGGATTAAGCTTAGATAACTAAATCTGGAAATATTTGTCAGTGCTATCAAGAAAAAGGCAAAGTCTCAGTGGCATCTATATCCTCATCCACACAACCAACTGTAGGACAATATGCTTCAGAATAAAGGAAACAATTCTCATAGCAGAGGAGGGGACTCAGTAACAGACTGAAGGGTCAGAACAGAAGAACACCATAACCTTTGGCAAGGAGGGGTGACAAGAATCATGACCATCCTCACAGAAGAGCAGGAAGCTGACATGTAGTTCTCCTAAGTACAGCATGCTTCGTACCGTTTGTCTAAACATGTCTAAGGAGGTCAGGAGCAAATACAAAAGAGCTATGCAAACAATTCTAGAGCCTTCCAATGAGAAGCCTAGAAATTTCTCTCTAATTCATCAAAAATACAACTGATAAGGAGCTGATTACAGTGCCTTCACAGAACTTCCATAAGAGAACACCAGGTCCAAAGATGCTCAAGTACTTAAGACCAGAAAAAGGCATAGGAGAAACATATGCCTAGTTAGAGCCTAAATATGGCACATTTTTTAGACACAAAGTTGGCTAACCATTCAACCTTACTACAAAATTGGTCTCTATTTGAACTTGGAAGAGGTTTCTATAATGCAAGCTATGGTGACATCAGGATGAGCGAGTGAAAGGCCGTGTCCTGTGAAATATGAGCTAGGTTAAAAGATACGGTGTTTTATTTTAATTTAAATGTTCTGTGTTTATAAAGAAAAAAGTAGAACGTGTTTTCCAACAGCAACGTGGTCCGAGTAATTCAGCTATTATCACTACATCAAGAAATATGCATTTTTTTTTATTAGCATCAAGCCATCAGAACTAATCCTTCTATATTCCAGATAGCATTACTTGTCTCAGCATAGTTTAATACAGAACTGGAGAAGGAAATTATAGCTGTTTACTCATCTACTCTGTTCTGGGTCTAGGATCAACCTGCATCTGGGGCTTGCTGGAACTACAAGCCTGAACTTAAATGAACACACAGGAGATGCTTTATAACCATACATTGTTTTTACAATTTCAAAGCACCTTAGAAACACCTCTAGAACTACTTCAATTACACAGGTAAGAGGGAAAAAAAAGCCAGAAGCCCATAGACCAGTTCAACTCTGTGACTGACAATGAACCGGGAGAGTGGAATTCCATCTCCTGGTTAGTCACCTTTCTGCCTGTGCCTTACAGTCTAATAAAGCAAGATTTAGCAACTTTCCACTAGTCTCTCAGTCTCCCATCAAATTTCTTTATATTTACATACCATTCAGCTTTTTCTTTCTCTTCTTCATCTAAATAGGAAAATTCTCTCCATGAATCAAAATTATACCTAAATCAAATAAATAACAAGAATGAATGAAAAAAATAAAACAGCAAAACTATTACAAATAATCTACCTTCTTAAATATTTTTTCTAGACAATTACACTGTTTTTACAGTTTATAATACCATTTACAATTACCCTGCACCTAGAGTGATTCTACTGTGTTAATATCACTGAAACTAATATTTCCTATCTCTGTTGGACCACCAGCTTTACAGTGTAGTTGTCTAATCTCCCCTTATAGGCCGTGGAGATACAATGCAGCCTGCAGAGTTTAGAAATTCATTTAGTCTTTATATACACATCCATATTTAGTGCATACAAGTCATAATGGAGACAAACTCCATTCTAAACTCCAGAATTTATTGGACTAGACCTCCCTTAACTAGGGGAGCCTAAACCTAGTAAACACCTCCCCTGAAAATACAAGTTAAGTGAAATGAACTCCACACTCCTAGCCTGTGGGGCAGCTTAGTTCACAGCTATTCTGGCCAAGCACTGTCCAAGAGTCCAGCTGTATCTGTGAATTTACAGTGTGGATGTAATTCCTAAAAGAAATCCAGCACAGATTGTGGAAGGCACCAAACAGCCATGAGGCAATTTTGTGACATTACACAGTCAGAACAGACCACAGCCAACAATTTACGTACTAAAGGGTCTGCAAACCCTTTACACTGCACACCTTGCATACTATGAATAGCAACTGAGGTCATCATCTAACTTACCAAAATGAATAGAATGCATCTACCTCTTCAAATGAAGAGTTCATGTCCCCAAGTTTAGGAACGTTTTTCTTATTCGACCACCTGAAAAATAAATCGACATATTCGAGAAATAATATATATGAAATCTTACTTCATAAAACAGCAGGTGTTAAGTACAGAATCCAAATACCAAATCAGTTTCCCTCCCACCAACAGAGAAGGGCACCAGGAAAGAGGACGAAAAAGGTTCATTTGCTCGAAATATCCTCCCATTTGGGTCTTTTTGGGGGATCTCCCCCAGAAAAGCAAACTCCTCCTTTCCCGAGTTTGGTGTACATACAAGGAGACCTGATGGGACATAAGGTATCTGCAAACACTGTTAGCAGGGCCTCATTTCTCCATGCACACTCTGTTGGTAGGGGAGCTTACAGAAAGTGAACAAAAGGTGCTCTGTGGTAGGCTGTTAAGTTTCCCACACATTCTAACAGAGAACAAGAGAACGAATGCTCTGCCTCCATTCCATTTCTCTCCTACAAAGAGGGAACTATTCCATAGGCTCTAGAAATTCTTACTCCATGACATGACATCCCTTTCCAAGCAGAGGTGGAAACAACCCATCTGACAACCACAGAACTAGGTCCGAATCTCTGGAGTACATGCTAAGAAATTTATAGAATCCACTTAAAATAGGCAATGGATTGTTCAGAATGTGTTGTAAACTGCCTCACACAATCAAACACTTTTGCATATAGGTAAAAAGTGAAATAAACTGAATCTAGACTTGTATGTGGCAGCCTAAATACAAAGTTAATTGACAAGCATGAATCATGTAGAAAAAAGTCACACACAATACAAGGGAGATCCACCGAATACTGACAGCTACATATATCTTGTATTTTAACCACAGAGTAACAGAATGGTTTGGGTTGGAAGGGACCTTAAACGCCTCCCAGTTCCAACCTCCTGCCATGGGCAGGGACACCTCCCACCAGAACAGGTTGCCCAAAGCCCCATCCAGCCTGGCCTTGAACACCTCCAGGGATGGTTAAGTCACTGGGCAGAGAAGTTGTGGATGCCCCACCTAATTGTGAACATAACTACTGTCTGTTAATGTCTCACCCTCATAAGAAAATCATAAAAAAGGATTTTTTAGTCAGTAGCATACACACGCTTATAGTGTAATAAGTACAGTAAATAATTTTAAGATGAAACCATGTGTTATATAAAAAGCACAACATGTAATATGGAGCAGAGATTTTTTAAATCTCATGGGTGATACTCACTGCCTCCGATGTTACAGTTCAGATTATTTTAAAAATAGAGAATTTTCTATTTTAATTGCATTAAACTTCTATCAAATTAATGCATTTCCCAACAGCCCTTAAAAATCCCACCTGTTACACACAAACCAGAAGATCTTTTAAATGCTGATTCTCCGCACAGCAAAGGCAGTCTGACATGGCTTACCTCGCATTCCTATCAAAAACTGGTGAAAAAACTTCAAAGAAGTTTTCTTTTGCTTCACTTTTGGAAGGAACAGAGTTATCAAAAGTAGGATCTATGCTGTTAAATGCTCGTCGTTTCACAGGGTCAGACAGTATTTCATAAGCTGTAAAAAGTTACCAGACATCAAACATGAGATTAAAATGAGGCTTCCCTGCAAGTGGGAATGTTAACAGAAAAGGCTCTAAATGTTTGAAGAGGTGCTCTCAGATCTGTGTTTGATTTATCACTTCTGTACAGCTTTGTATTTTATTCTTTTGATCAAATCTCAACTAGCATTGCTGGCAATTCCTGTTCAACAAAAGTAGAAAGAAAACGTCCATGAAAAACAACACATTTTGCTATTAGAATGTAACAAATTATACATTTAAAATAAACCTACAGCAGTAAACTCAGTTCAGTCACTGGTAGCTGGGGCCTGACATCTTCAGGCTTTTATCTTGCACCAAGTCCTTGCAGATAAATTGACAGAACAGTCTACTAAGACAAGCATGGATTAAAAACAGTCCCTGAGTGAGGCACGACTGGCAAGAACACGGCCATTCATAATAATTTTTGCAGCTCATGATTAAGTTGTTCTGAGGCTTTCAAACAGCATAAAACACCACATAGCTTTCAGCCAGAGCACACACACTGTCCTACTTTTTCTCCTCTTGCAGTCCTGCAGATTGGGAACATCATATTACTGAAACCTTATAACCTGGAGATCACACTCTGTAGCTTCAGTAAACTTTTTTTTTTCCCTCAAGGAAGCGTGAAATTACTGTCTGTCAGATCTACATTACTTACTATTTTTCAGTAAGACTAAGAATTCAAAGAAATAAATTTCTTATTACAGTCATTTGTAGGCTTCTGTGACTGCCTCCCTGGACAGAGGACTGCACTGTGAAGGTCGCACCTAGAAAGTGATATGGTGGAGACCTTGGAGCTTTGTAGTTCTGTAAACTGCTCCCACTGCACGTTAGTAGAGAAAGGAACAAAAGCAAGGAACCAACAATAAGCTGCTGTGTGCCAATCTTCTCTTCCCCTCTGGTAGAGGGAATTGAAGGAAGTCCCTTACCCAATACTCTACATATATTATCCCAGTTATCCTCTGCTTTGCAAGCTAGGAGCTTCAATAACACTCGTACCATTTCCCTAACGCAAGAAATTTTGCGTGTATCTGTTGGCTCCTCCTCCACTTCAGAGATATCAGTTCTATGCTGATCTCCAGCTCCACTCCCACATACTCCGTTCCTCCAGCATTGAATCTCCCACTCCTTCCTTTGCCACATCCAGCTCTGAATCCCATCTATGCACTCCTGCCTTTCCAAGTTTATTCTCTCTGTTCTGTTAGCACACTCTCCAGCTCCAGGTTCCCCTTTGCATTTCCTTCCTCCAAGGTACTGCTTGGAAGCGTTACTCATCTTCCATGCCACTTCATGCTTTCCTTTTTGTTTGTTCTTACACTTAAGACTGTAAGCTGTTATTGAGCAACATATCTTATTCCTTGCATGTACATCATAGAGCATACTTCTGAACTCAGCTACAGGTGCTATTACAAATGTCTGCCAGTTTCCAACAGGACTCAAACTGCGGAAAAAAACCTTCATTGCACTACCTAGGCAGCCGCAGAACTTTATTTCCCTGCAATTCTAAGTTGCAGGAAGATCATAATTTCCTTTTGAAGCTAGCTTTCTAATAAAGGTTGGCAAATAATTAGAACAGGTGGGAAACAGGTCTCCCCACTAATTTTAACATGTTAGGAATTTTTTTCCTGTTTCAAATTGAAACAGAAATCAAAGTTCCTTTGGTCTCTGTGGACATGATCTCAAAAAATCTGGTTTCAGTCAACTGCTACACTTGTTTTTGAAAAGTTTTGGTACAACTCTAAAGAAGGCTGAAAACATCATTGGCTTTTCTAACATAACGTTTTCTAACATTTTAACTAGAACCAAAAGAAGTCACTCAGAATTAGAAAGTACAGAGCACACAAATTTCAAGATTTTTCCCCTACCTCCACAGACCTTATTGATTCAGAAAATTTGCTTAAGAATAAAAGTGTTTTTAGATGTTAAACTAGAATACCCCCCTCAAGTGCCTGCAATTAGGCAGCAGGGGTGTTCTTGTTCATTATAAGCAAGAATGATACGTTATTTAATCGAGTTCACTAGGCCATCTGTGGGCAAAAATGAGCAGCTGAGAAAACTGATATCCTAGATCAAATCAACAGATGCTCTACTGACACAGCAAGTGCATTAGTATTCAGATTTTCCGATTGCTGTTGGTGTCTTAAAGGAATTATTTCACAGCATATCAGTTTATTGCATGTACATGGCAACCTCTAGTGGTTCATCTCTGCATTCACTGTTACAAGTGTTTGCATTTTGTGAACATGAAGTATTTTGCTTTATCACCAAGTGGTATGGCAAACAAATGTCAATGAGCTGCGATGCCATACTGCTTCCACCCAACGGGAAGTTACATTTATGGGATCTCTGTTTATTGAAGCAGTTTGCTAAAATGGAAAAGAACTTTGGCTTTGCCCAGTTCTTTAGAAGTACCGACAATGACAAACCTAATAAAGTACTACAAATATGTTTCAGGTTATCAAGCAGATTGAGAGAGTATCTAATAAAACAAGTCAATTACTCACCTTTAGTTATGCACGTAAAATAATCATTATCACCTTCTCCGATTTGTTCCCCTGCAGCTTTTCGCTTGTCTGGATGATGTTTCAAAACCATAGATTTATCTATCAGAGACATAACATTTAGAAATACTTCATCAACAACACTGTGTAGTTTGCTAAAAATAATATAGTAATTCCAATTGTCAGTCCTCTACTTAGGTACTTTATTTTTTAAACCATCAGTAAGAAAATAGATATGAGTAAATGAAATTCTTTGATTTAACACTATTGCCAGAATTAAAACTCTTTTGTCTTTGCTAGGACACCAGAAAATCTCAGCTCAGAAACTTTCACTTTCATCAGCTGAGGAAGCACTGATTTTCCAGGGCTTAGTCTAATATTATGCATAACAAAGTACTTCAGTGACTATAGATGCAGTTAGCTTCGAAAAGCACATGTCTTCAGGACTGTAACTGTGCAAGACTGCACAATTCCCTACGCAATCAAGCTAGAAACTAAGGAAAAAAAATATAAATTTAGTTATTTCCCATCAAAAGCAAAGTCATTTAGATAAAATAAAAATGTATTAAATTCCTTTACTCAAGTTCTGAATATAGTCCAAGATGAAATTTTGCAAGTAAACTACAGCCATGAGGTATACCCATGCACGTAGCCATGGATAAAACTAAGCACACACCCAGGACTTTGTGGTCAAGTTCTCTCTCTATTTAAACTGTAAACCCTAAGAGACAACTAACACCTACCAAGTAGCTACTGAAGTTGCTATCAAAGTTGTCTCAACACTCTCAAGTTGCAGAGAGAGAGAGAGAGAGAGAGAGAGAGAGAAGCCCCAGTTCTTGCTCAACAAGCTTAGTGAGGTCACTAATCAACAGAATAGCTGCTGCTCTCTGGTTTATTAGCGCAGGATCCGGAGTGGCACTGCTAAGTACTCCAGCATATGAATACAAGAGACAACACAATTTCCTGTGCAGCTCAGTAATTTGCTAAGTGTACCCTCTTAGCCAGCTCCAAACACAAGGTAATATAACCACTCTATAAGTGAAAAACGTTTTTATTTTTGTGCTCAGTGACCACACACAGTAAGTTGCCATAACTGCTTGAGGGTGACAGGCTGGTCCAGTGCCCGAACTCAGGCAAGCGGCTCCCAAGGAACCATTCTTCTAACCATCTGCAAACAACTTATCCTTCATCTATGGTTTATCTGGAGACAGTGATTCCACTCATACAAATGCAGTTTCTTTATGCAACTGATCTCAATTATCAGCTCACAAAACCATTAGCTTATTTTATAAAGCCTATTTATGAGTCTTCAACTTAAATCTTCTTGCAAAGTCAACTCTAGGTCACATTGCTTCCTATAAATGAAAGTTGTGAAGCCTGACATGATGTTTCTTGATATGCAAATACCATAAAATACTCCTGTCCAACAGAGTGCACTTCTAATGAATCACGTTTCTTGATTTAAGACACAGGCCTGTGATATCATTAAGGAGCACACGAGAACTTCCAAGTTCTATCATTTATTAATCCGAAATGCCAAGGAAATGTAACCTCACAAGACCATAGCTTTAATGGCTTGATAATAACCCCAAGATTCAGCAACAGGAACAGTGCATTCTCCAAATGGCAAAATGACCAAAGAAAATGAAAACTGAGCTTCTTGGTAGTCTAACTTTTATTGCAATATTTGAAAACATGGAAATTTAAAAGCTTCTGCTCCACTCCCACGAAACGCTCAACCCACCAGCAGTATGCTTCTTAAACATTCACTAGCATAATTATGGCAATTAACAACTGTAAGGGGGCTGCAAGGTATAACGACCTGTTGAAATACACAGGGCAGGGCCAGTCTTATTTCTCTACTTTTCACTGACTGCAGTTGCAGACTTGAAAGTGCAGAAATACACAGTAATGGCCTGTGGGTCTTTTTGTTTGTTTTAACAGAAACCTCAAGACAAGAAAGCTGAGATGTGAACTTAGTGAAATTTTTGAGTTCACTAGATTTAGGCCAGTGGATTTCAGAACTGTGATCTGAGTTTAAAGGCTGGTAAACAACACAAATCAAAAAGCAGGCATTTTTAGGTCTGTGAAAATAGTGAAGAGCTTGTTTGTGATGTCTGCATTTAAATGTGGAAAATAGTCCTATACATCTAAAAGAAGGGTAGTGTTATTAGGGAAAGGTACTTACGAGCTGCTTTGATTTGTTTTTGAGTAGCCCTGTATCGTATATTTCCTAGCCCAAGTACTGCATAATGGTCTTGATTCTGAGGAAGAAAAGAAAAAAGCCCTAATAAACATCGATATACATGACCTAAAATGCCACAATGCATGTAGAAAAACAGTTTTCGTCCCTATGTTTTAAAACCAACAGGCAAAATTCTATTCTCTCTCAATAAACATTAGAAAAAACCCACAGGTCCAATTATTTTAAAAGCTGTTATAGACATTCCGGTACCTCAGTCCAAGTTGGATTTAAGTATCAGATCCTAAAAAGCTCAACTAATGGAAAACTGAATTGCTGTCTTAATAGCAAGGCACTAATGTAACTCCAGAATACAGTTCAAGATCCTTCTGAGTGCTCCTGATGTGCTCTTCTGTTTGCCCGCATCAAGTAATTATGTGTGGAAAACAGAAAAAGGGGTATAGTGCTAATGGACACAGTGTGGTTCAGATGGGGCGAGAGAGGAGCTCATCAGCAGCTGGGAATGGCTGCTTGGCCAGATTTCCACCACAAATATAATTAATGCTGTCTGTATCAACAGAATACCTTCCAGTCCTTTGGATCAAGGGTTTTTAACATAGGAAATTCTTCAAGCTGCAATTCTTCATCCCCTGATTCTTCAGAAAGTTCCTTCTCATCTTCTAGCTCCTGGAAAGAGGCAGAAACGTTTATGTTTCTCCTCTTAATAAACGCTTCAAACCATCTTCCCACAGGTTCCACTTGACAGAGCACTGATGCTATAAACAAAAACAGAAAAGTAAGCCACAAAAGATGAAGTCGCTTTGGTTTTAAGAACAAGAAGTAAACGTATGTATTTTATTTTATATAGTGTATATATGGATTTTAGTTTATAGCATAAAATCGCACAATGCTATAGATCACCAGATCCCCTGATTTGTTCTGAAAACACCAGATCTCGTTAAAGATTAGAGGAAACCGGACACAGGTGCTTTGGGTGGTTCCTCCCGGAGACCTTGCTGCACTGAGAGGTCGGGCAGTGCCTCTGGAGTCAGGAGCACACTTTGAGCTGCAGTTAAATCCTTTCCTGTTTTGCTGGGGCAGGAGATCCGCACTCGGCACCTCCAGGACAACAAACCCTGGCTGTTCGCAGGCCTCTGCCTTTCAGCAGCCGGGACTTGTTGCTCAGGCACTGCCCCTGGGCGAGCACCCTGGATTTCCCTCACCAACACCCCCCTTTACAGCCCGCCTCTCTCACGCAGCCCCTCGCAGCCCCCCCAAGCCGCTCCCTAACCCCCCTCCGCTCACACGCCCGGCCGGCAGAACCGAGCCGCCGCTACCTACCGGCCGTCAGCGGCCTGGTGACCGCCGTGAGGTGCCCGCCCGGGGCCGCCTGCAGCATGCTGCCCCGGCCCGGCGGCACCGAGGGGCTGCGAGCGGGGCGCTGCGGGCTGGGCGCTGCGGGCTGGGCCTCGCCGCCTGCCGGCAGCCGGCGCATGGAGGCGCCCGCCCGGGAACGCTTCCGGGTCGGCGGGGAGGGAGCGGGGGGGTTGGGGGACGGGGGGGATCCCCCCTGAACCATGGCGGCGTGGGGACTCAGGGAGTTGGCAGGGTTGGGAAAGGGCTCCCAGATCGTCTGGTGTGACCATCGCCCTACTGCCTATGTCACCGCTAAACCGTGTCCCTAAGCACCACGTCCAACCTCTCCTTGAACACCCCCGGGTGTGGTGGGTGACTCCACCACCTCCCTGGGCAACCCGTCCCAGTGCCTGACTGCTGTTTCTAAGAAGAAATGTCTCATTTCCAACCTGAACTTCCCTTGGCACAACCTGAGGCCATTCCCTCTAGTCCTGTCACTAGTTACATGCAAAAAGAGGCCGATCCCCAGCTCCCCACAGCTTCCTTTCAGGCAGCTGTAGAGAGCAATAAGGTCTGCCCTGAGCCTTCTCTGCTCCAGGTCAAACACCTCCAGCTCCCCCAGCCGCTCCTCATAGGACTTGTGCTCCAGGCCCTTCAGCAGCCTCGTAGCGCTGCTCTGGGCACGCTCCAGGGCCTCCATGTCCCATCACACCCCTAAACGATCACACGGGGGACAGCCCCTAAACCATCACACCGGTGGAATACAGGGGGACCACTCTCTTCGGAAACACAGCGGGAGTGAATGGAGCAGCCCGACTGAGGGGCTGGAAGAGGAGGAAGAGGAGGAGGAAGAGCAGGAGGAGGAGACAGAGGAGCCCCGGAAGCGTTACACAGCAGCGCCGGGCCTTCCGCAGGACGAGAGGAGGAAGGGAGGCGAGGGCATTCGCGATGCCGGACTACCTGGGTGCCGACCAGCGGAAAACGAAGGAGGAGGAGAAGGAGGAGAAGCCCATCCGCGGTGAGGGGCCGCCGCCGCCGGCCAGGGGAGAGGCCGCCGGGCCCCCCGCCCGGCTCCCTCAGGGCGCACCGGGGGGCCGGGCCCCGGGGGGAGCGGCTGAAAGGGGGAAAAAATTGGTTAAAAGTGTGGAAAAACGCGTTAGATCTGCGCGGTGCAGCCTGGTTCTGTGAGGAGAGGGTCTTGGAAAACCTGATTCGCTACTACGTGGCGTAATTAAAAGATCAGCATTAAAAAACATGATTTTTTTTTTTTTTTTTTTCGTGAGTGGAATCCCCCACGGCTTACTGCCAAATTCCCTGCGATGCCGCCCCTTCAATAAGTGCTTCAGCGAAGGCAGGGCAGCAATTCCCTCTGGTGACACTGACAGCCTGAAAGCCACCAGTTGTTCCTCACACTGGGTGGATTTCACCTGTCTGTTTAGTTGCTGTATTTAGCTGCAAAACAATAACATCTGGAGGAAAAAAAGCATGCCTATATGGCATCAATGGTGGACTTTGAACTGCTCCCACTCGGGAATGATTTTTGAATTACAGCAGGGTAATGTTTAAAGTCAATGGGGTAGTGCAAATAATCGGGGGAGAAATACGGATTGGCACAAAAAATGTCTCCTCGAATTGCTGTTTAAAGTGTGCCCACATCTTTTATGCTGTGTGTCTTCGGCTCCCTCTGTCATTAAAAGGCTACAGGGGAATTAGAGGAGGGAGAACAACAAAACGCTAAGGGTGCTTAAGGTGAAGACTAGGATTTGGTCTGAAAAGGAAGAGCTCTGGGGAGACAGGAGGGAGAGCATCACAGGTCTGTTAAATTACAAGCGATGTGGTAGTAAGTAGGCACCAACAGTAATCATTACGTTTTTCTTAACAGAGAGAGTTCACTGGGACAGCCCTGTGGGACAGGACTCTGTGAAAGCTTAGGTGTTTAAAAGCTGATGGTGCTTGATCTGATGCACGAATTTAGAGGCCCAAGTAAAATGCTGAGATTCCAAGTGTAAGTCAGGTAAAAGGAAGCACGTTGTGAGTTAAACCAGGGGTTCCCTTCTCGCATACTCTGCCAAAAGTTGCTGAAAGTTTACAGGGGTTGAAAGAGTTGTTAGGAAATGCTCGTGTAAAGAAAATCTTTTAAGGACTTTTAATAACAACATAAGACCCAGGAGTGTGAGGTCACTAAGTATTTGCTATGATCATAGACCTTCTTGTTGGAGAAGGGATATGTATAGGACCAAACTGTTTATCTTGTCTAGTGCAATCATTCCCATGTTTACATTTTATACTATTAAAAATCAGCTTTATGGTAGTTGTTGATTCCTGGCTGCTTTATTAGTTCACAGGAATTTTTTGTTATTGAGATGAGCTTAGATATGGTTGTTTTTCTCAGCTCATGCTGCACAACCTGGGAGAGACAACACTGCTAGAAGGTGGTGATTAAAGTGGTTATGGCAAAGTTACTTGGATTTTAATTGATGTATTCCTAAACATGAAGAACCAAAAGTTTGAAAAGGTGAAGTTTTGATTTCTTCTGTTCCTTTTCTGTACAGTCATTGATGATGAGCTACTCTGAGCAAGTAAGAGTTTAAGTAGTTGGCTTACTGTGAGCTCTGGATGGTACAGATATTTGAGAGTGTAGTTGGAGACTGTTTTTTTTTTTTTTTGAATGTCTGACACTTTATATATTTTAACTAAATGAAATGAAAACAAAAGACTCAAAAGGATCCCTTTTGAGGGATTCATACATAAAAGAAGGTAAACATACATAAAAATGTGTATTTTCATCTTTTAGAAGCAGGATTGATACTGCTGTTTTTGTTTTTAAAACTGGAAACTAAGTCTTTCCTGTCTTGTTTCAGCACTGGATGAAGGAGATATTGCCTTGCTGAAAACCTATGTAAGTAACATATGTATGCAAGAGTGTTAAAGAAAAAAAGAGTCTAGTTACAAATTGAATACACCAGTGATGGAACATGTATTTAGTAAATAGTCAGCAGATCTGGTTCTCTTATTGCTTTTGACTCCTGCCAAAATCTTTTCTCCCTTTTCCCTTCTAACAAGAAAGCCCCAAACCCAGCTCACAACTCTAAAAATAACCTAGTTATTTTGGAGCTAGTGAAGTATTTTTAAATTTTTGCTCTGTGTCTTGTAGCTGATTGTCATGGGGGGTCTAATGGCTAGGGTTTAGTAGGGCTTTTTCACCAAGTAGCCAATTTTCCTTGCATTAGAAAGAACTATTGTTAAGGCTCCATCCAATTCGCTTGTATCTGATTAGAAAAATCTTAGTGAGGGATACACAGAGCTTATCAGGGATAGCATAATCCTGGGAGGTGTGTTCCATGGAGAATAAGGTTTGAAATGCAAATTTCCCTGTCTCTGCCAGAAAGCACAGTGAGTCTATGAACAAATCCTTAAGAAAATAAAGAAAATTTTAGCTTAGTGTACATCTAGTTTTGAATATATTTGCCAGAAGTCTGAATTTCACTTGATAGTACAACTCTGCAACTGTGGAAGCACTCTGAAACAGGTTGAATGCACTGTGACATCCTTCTTGTTGCCAGATTGATACAAGGGAGATACTGTAAAGGAAATGCAGATCTGCCTGCTTTAGGCCAGGCAAGATAGTAAAGCATTTTATCACAAGTGAGAATCTGGCTTCTCATTTGCCCCTTTGTCTTTCTGCTGTATTCTGTGGGTGATAGAGAGGTTGGATAAGGTAATAAAAGCACTTGTACAAATGATTTTTCATTTTGGTGCTATTCAGCTACTGCATGCAGAACTACTTCTGTATATAATCTTTAAAAAGTCCTTTTTAAAGCTTAAGAAAAGAACAGTTAAAAAATAAGGCTGAACAGAATTAAAAGGAAAAACAAATCCTTGAATCTGAAAGATAGGAAAAAATTCCACTTGCACATTGCTCAGAACTGTGAAACTGCACTCTGTTTTTGGTGGACGGAATTATTATTATTCCTGGAACTTAATACAATCTTTTTTTTTGTTGTGATCCATAGTTTTTTATTATACCAAGATAGTCTTTTGAACATCGTGATGCTCAGCATTTATTAGCACTTTTTCTAGATAAAGAATTATCTGAGTTGCAAAATCAAAATGATGTTTCCTTTCCAGGGCCAAAGCACATACTCAAGGCAGATCAAGCAAGTAGAAGATGATATTCAACAACTGCTTAAGAAAATCAACGAGCTCACAGGTATCTTCCCTTCTTAACATAACTTGGCAGTAGAAGAGAGACATACACTGAAATGGGTGTTTTAAGAAGTTGATTTTAAACAACTTCTGCATTGATTTTATTAATGTCATTTTTCCCTAAAGGATGCATTTCTTTGTCTTGTAATGTGGGACTTTTACTTTGCAGGTGGTGGTCTCATTTTTGATTAGGCAGGTCTAATTAAAAAATTATTGATTTTTTTATTTTTATTTTTTCAAATATGTGATGGAGATGGTATTTTTGTATCCATGTTTTGGAAGATTTACAAGGTCTTCCATCTGTATGAATCCCTTAGCTGCTGCTATCTTGCACTAAAGCTTTCCCTCAGTGAAAACACTTGCAGAGTTTCACTCCTTTCCTGAAACTTTTTGAAATATGCTTATGTTATCTCTCTCAGGTTTGGATGTTGTTATTCATACTGCAAAATTGTATTAGAGAATGGATAGACTGACGTTTGTGTATTCAGCTGGCACTGTCACAATAGTCCTTATTTCTTTAGGGAGTTCGTTAAAGAGATTTGCATGTGTTTTTCACTAGAGGTTTGTGTGTGTATGTTTACTTAGAGATCTTAAAAAGCTTCCGGCAGACTTATGTGTAGGGTTCTCAGTATGTGAAGTGTTGCTGTCATACCAGTTAGCTTCCTCCTCCTCAGCCTGTCTGTGTTTGACCTAGGAATTAAGGAATCTGACACTGGCCTGGCTCCTCCTGCCCTTTGGGATCTGGCTGCAGATAAGCAAACTCTCCAAAGTGAGCAGCCATTACAGGTCGCCAGGTGGGTGCACTCTTTCTTCAGTTTTGGAGTGGAGCTGCATAATGTTAAAAATGTGATTTATAATTTATTTGGACTTTTTTTTTAAAGAAGTTTCACGTTTTGTGCATATTGAGACTACTTCTAACAATCACATCAAAAAGCAAATGTGTTATGCTTGATGGTGTATTACATATTTCACACTTGTACTTACTCCTATAATTATTGCATGATGCTATAATATCAGAATCACAAGTCCAATAGATCTTTCAGTATGTTTGGACAATACAATCACTCTCTGTTTCCTGGTACTTACAGAAATAGCAGGGCGATTAATTGTATGTTCCGTATTAGGTGTACAAAGATCATCAATGCAGACTCTGAGGATCCCAAGTACATTATCAATGTCAAACAGTTTGCCAAATTTGTGGTGGATCTCAGTGACCAGGTGGCACCTACTGATATAGAAGAAGGCATGAGAGTTGGGTAAGCAAAATCTCTGTGTTCTTAAGAGTTTTACTGAAGACTGAGGCTTTCTCATCTGATCCATTAGGTTGACATCAACAACTATCATTTGATATTTTCACAGCAGTTGAAATCATAACAACGTCTTTCTGTTGGAAGACAACAACTTATCTGCCTGGTCTGCTAGAAATGTTTTTGATCTCATTCTGCTGAAAGCAAGTTCAGTGCACTATGGACTGAAACCTTTCAGTGTGGGCCCCGATAGTTCCAGCTTTCAGGGAACCTGAGCAGTGTGCTTTCTCTTTGACTGTCTACACAAATACACACAGAGCAGCTACAGGAAATGTTTGCTGAAGAGGTGAAACCTCTGTAGTTATCTGTAGAATCAATATTTCACCAGTTTGCTCTCCAGGAGATTTTGAAGTTTAGTTTTTAAAATATTTTGGAATTAATATTTTTGGAAACCTCAAACTTCTCTGCAGAAGAAATTCCAGTTTCTAGCCTATCTGACTATTAGCTCTGAGGGCTGGGTTATCTCGATGCCAGAGAAAAGAATAGTTTGAAAATTCATCTTCATCTTTACAGAGTCACTTCTACATAACAGTTTAATTAACTCTTGTTAAAATAAATATTCTTTATTTCTTCTCACCAGGGTGGACAGAAACAAGTATCAAATCCACATTCCTTTGCCTCCAAAGATTGATCCCACAGTCACCATGATGCAAGTGAGAACTGCCTTTACTTATTATGATTTTGTTCTATCTTGTAATTTTAGTTTCTTTGGATTTTGTTCTGGGCTGTTGAAAGCCTGGAGTTATGCAGCATCAGACTGTTAACTTCTCATTTACCTTTTTGTTTTGCAGGTGGAAGAAAAGCCAGATGTCACTTACAGTGATGTTGGTGGTTGTAAAGAGCAGATTGAAAAGCTCAGAGAGGTGGTTGAAACCCCTCTGCTTCATGTAAGTTGCCTCCAGATTGAAACTCCTATTATTTTAAAACTATTCTGGTTAAAACTATTCTGGTTTAAAACTATTCTGGTTTCAAATGTTAGCATTTGAAAAAGCAAAAAAAGGTAATGTAGCCAAATGTAAACAACTGAGTGCAGAGAGGTTTAGTTTTAACAAATGAAATCCAGTCTAGTTTAATTTGTATTGCTCTTTATTACTTTATTTTTCTTGCTTGGCACTTAATCTTTGATGCCCTCTGTTTCCCACCATTACAGCCTGAAAGATTTGTGAACCTTGGAATTGAGCCTCCCAAAGGAGTGCTTTTGTTTGGGCCGCCTGGTACAGGCAAAACACTTTGTGCTCGTGCTGTTGCTAACAGGACTGATGCCTGCTTCATCAGAGTAATTGGATCTGAGTTGGTGCAGAAGTACGTGGGAGAGGTAAGAGCAAATACATAATGGAGTGTGGAGTGAATTGCAGAGCTGCAGTTAGGTGGACTGGGCACCCTAGTAGATATGGATGGATAATCTAGCATGCTGGAGGCAGAAGGGGGGGTAGAAGAAGTGTCGGGCAATTGTTTATAACTCCTGAGCAATACTGTCACTGATTAAATGGATTTTGCAGTGCAGAGTTTAATCTGTGGTTTGGGGGACTCTAGAATGAGGATTTTGTTCCCAAATGTTCCACTTACTTTTCAGTTGGCCCTGAGGTAAATGAGTTCATCTGTACTGCTTCTGAATTTAATAATCTGCCTCTTCTCTCTTTATAAATTGCTTTAAGATTTATGAATTTCTGGTTATACATATATTTGTACAAATAAATAGTTTTATCATTGGAAACTTAGAATTGTTTGGAGGCTTGAAAAGTGTGATAGTTTTCCTTGAATGTACCTTCACTCTGTAACAAAACTGAGGTGTGGGTGTGGTTGTTTTTTCCTTTCAGGGAGCTCGAATGGTTCGTGAACTCTTTGAAATGGCCAGAACTAAAAAAGCTTGTCTCATATTCTTTGATGAAATTGATGCCATTGGAGGTATGTTTGTAGTAGATAGCTCCACTCTCGTATGAGAACTTTCAGGTTTTCTTTTTGTGTTGTAATTCTTTATCCTTGTTGCTGCATTTCAAGAAGCTTGCTTGTAAATATCTAAATACTACCAGCACATACTGTGTGTGGGAAGATATCAAGAAGTGGTTTACATAGCCTGAACATATTTAGCCCAGATGTGAAATCATTTCTGCATGTTTGTAACACCGGGGTTATTTAAACTTTAGTAAAAACTTCTCTGTATTTGGAAAAAATACCATTAACTTAACCCCCCTTCAGATTCTAGGCTACATACTAAATCTTTATTACTTCCTAAAAATTATGTTGTATTTTCTTCTCTCCCAAAGGAAGTACTTTAGTCCTGTGGAAGTAAAACAATTTTTACACAGACAAGTGGGGAGGATTTTGGTTGAGGGAAGGTAAATAAAAAAATAATAAAAAAACAGACAACAACAACAAAACACCAAAATGCATTTATACATTTCAGCAGTTTGGTCAGTTATTAGGCAAGGAGATAGGCCCTTTTTATCAAGGATGAAGATACAGTGTTTATTACATCTGACAGATAACACCCATCTAGATTTTTTTTTTTTTTTTTAAATGCATCGTTTTCAACTAATCCCCTCACACCTTCTTAGAAACTCATAACAAATATTTGTATGTAATTTAGATATATTTTTCCTGTTGTCTTATATACAGCAGCTTTGACGTCTGCCTGGTCTGAAGGTCCCTCTCTTATTTTGTGTTTTCTCTCTCCTGTTTTCTCTCTCCAGGTGCTCGTTTTGATGACGGGGCTGGGGGTGACAACGAAGTGCAGCGCACCATGCTGGAACTGATCAACCAGTTGGATGGTTTTGACCCACGAGGCAACATCAAAGTGCTGATGGCTACAAACAGACCTGATACTCTGGATCCAGCACTGATGAGGCCTGGGAGGTTGGATAGGAAGATAGAGTTTAGCTTGCCTGATCTTGAGGTCAGAATGCTTTCTTTCACTGTCAAATCTATTCTGATATCTGAGTGTTTCTTCAGGTAGGGCATTACTGACTGGAATCAGTTTATAAGAGTTAACAAAAGCAGCACTCTGACATGAAGCAACATAGAAATCTGGGAGATTAAAGATGTGCAAAAGGTTTTCCCCCACTGCACAAATTCCGTCCCTGGCAGGGAAGCTGTAGTTATGTATACTGTGTATTTCTAACTGAACAGATAAAGAATCTTTAACTGATTCCATTATTTAGTAGTTTAGTTGGAATGTGCTTTATTTAGCTCTTTTGAGGTACTTCTGCCATTAAAGCTCATTCAGTTACTTTCTTAATTCAGTTTCATGGACAGTTTTCCATTGCTTAAGTATTCTAGTCCAGACATAGAAAATAAAACTCTAATTTCCTACCTAACTATCATTTTTCCATCTGTCCTGGCTGTGGAAGAGGAGAGTTACATTCTGAGAGCAAGTCACCACCTTTTTTGCAGCATGAACATTTCTATCTGCTCTTTTTCAGGGGCGAACTCACATATTCAAGATACATGCTCGTTCGATGAGTGTTGAAAGGGACATAAGATTTGAGCTGTTGGCTCGACTGTGTCCTAATAGCACGGGTGAGTTGAATTTTAAAAAAAATATTTTGCATATGCTTCCTCTTCACTGGTGGTCTGTGTTAAATTCATTTTCCCTTTCTTTTAAAGGCGCTGAGATTCGCAGCGTCTGCACAGAGGCAGGAATGTTTGCGATCAGAGCACGTCGAAAAATTGCAACTGAGAAAGACTTCTTAGAAGCAGTGAACAAAGTCATTAAATCCTACGCAAAGTTCAGTGCTACTCCCCGCTACATGACCTACAACTAATACCTTGGAGAGTTTTTCTTCCTGTAGTTTACCTTTCTCTAAAACCAAAATCCACGTGTAGTCATTCATGTCTTGTTCTTGGAAGCAAGAAATAAATGAAATACTCCAAACAACAGGTGGGATTTCTTTATGAATGTTTTCTACACTTAGTGGAGTAGTGCTGCTGTAGACAAGTCTAACAACACAGCCTAAACCAGCAATGTATTTTTAAATGGATACCTGAGCAGCGCTAGAAATCTTGAGTTCAGATGCCCAGCCACTGTTTACACCCCAAAACTTAGAGTCTGAGCTGAGCAAGTTTGAAAGGTAAGTTTGTCATCAGTCTAAATCTACTAGGGAGTACTTTGATATGCCATATTACTTGTATAGGGTGCTACTACACACAGCGGTCACCCTGATAGGGTCCTGATACTTCAGTAGCTGGGCAATAGTTTGTAGTTGGTGGCCGCAGATAAGATTAAATGGTTGATATTTATTTATCTAGCATGTTCCTGTAGAGCTGCACAGCTTGGTCACTGAAAAGCAACATACTTTCATTTCATATTTTTCAGGCATTGCATTAAGCTATGAAAAGTGAGTTAGAAAAAAAAAAAAAGCTTGAAGAAACACCTGGGAATGTAAAGCTTTTGGGGAACAGTTTTATCTTGAAAGTGAGAGAAGTTTATCAGGCTTAATTTGAACATTTTTTTTCTTTGGGGTGGGGGAGTAGGGTGCGGGTTTAGTGGTAGGACAGAAATTTGTGAGCCAGAGGAAAGTGGCTCAGAAAGCAGCAGAGACTGAATAAGTCTCAAAGTGCAGTGCTTGAAATGAAATGTATCTTTTATTTAAGAAGGGTGAGTGAAGTATGTAGGAAGAAGCTGGAGCTTGTATCCTCGATTATTATCAGTGCTCTTGTGAAAAAGTAGGGAGAATGGAATATTGTTCTCAGCATTAAGTGTCATCTCGACATCAAACAGGACCTTGGCTATTCAGTGCTCTTTGTTGTTGAGGCCTCAGCAGTGAGCGGCTGAATGTAGGCAAAGGGGAGAAGAAAAAGGATGTGGGTTTGTTTAACCTAGCACTGATAAGCTTAAGGTGGGATTTAAAGCTTTTGCTATCTAAATAGCAGCCTGTCCCTCAGCAGAAGGGAAATCAGTTTACTTCTCAGTGGGTGACAGGCTGGAGAGGAGGAAGCACTGGCTCAGCTGGTGGCAGCAAAGCACAGTAAGACCAGTCAAAAGCTTCCAGATTTTATTTTACTGGGTGAATTACCAGCAATGCTGCTACTAATTAGGAGTGGGGTACACATTACCAGCCCCACACAGGCTGGTCCCCCACCAGCAGCTCACCAGGAAAAGCAGCTGCTGCTAGCAGATGGGGAAATGCAGCATCAAATGTGTCGTGGTGGCGCCTGGCACAGACAGGCTCTTATGCTGGAGCCAGGAGGGTGAGGAGCAGCGAACAAATGGGAGTGCAGATAGATACATAGCCACGTGCTTCATGGCAGCACTTGAGTGCTGCTAAGATGAAGGACACAAGCAGGCTGATAACCCCAACATGGGGAACATTTCCTCAGCTCTAAATGGTGGGTGATGCAGGTCAAAACTGCGTGAAGAAGACACCCTCTACTGTATCATTTTTTTTTCCTCCCCACCTCTTTTTTTAAAACTATGTTAGCAGACATACAGGAAATCTCTGCTAGTGGACTGACCTTAAGATTGTCTCTTCCCTCAGCAGGGTTGTATGAAATCTGGTCAAGAGGCCAACCGGTAGTATTGCTCTAGCCCAAGCACACACATTTGCTCACTTGATGTCTCACGGTCATGAGGCAGGTATTTGTTTTGGGAAAAGCATGAGCTATAGCCTGCCCTGGCAGCCAAAAGGGCAAACCATTTTGGGTGCACTAAACAGCACAGCCAGCTGGTCAAAAGAGGAGAATCTTCTACCGCATGTAGTTGGTGTGACCTCACCTTGAATACTGAGTGTAGTTCTGGGTCTTTATGTTATAAAAAGGACATTAAACTCCTCAAAAGCCTCTAGAGGAGGGCAGCAAAGCTTGTACAAGGGCAGGAAGGCACGTCCTGTGAGGAGAGGCTGAGGGCACTCAGATCAGGGGGCTCAGGGGTGGCCCCATTGCTCTGTGCAGCCTCCTGAGGAGGGGACGTGCAGAGGGAGGTGCTGGTCTCTGCTCCCAGTAACTGATGACAGGATGGGGGGAATGGCACACAGCTGCACAAGGGGAGGTTCAGACTGGGCTGAAAAAGAATTCTTTGCTTTTAGGGTATTCAAATGCTGGAATGGGCTTCCTAGCAAGGAATAACATGCCTTAACTTTTGGTTAGCCCTGAAGATGTCAGGCAGTTGGAGTGTATGATTGTTGAAGGTCCTTCCAACTGAACTAGCCTAGTCTAGTCTAGTCTATTCTTCCTAGCCCACCCCTTAACCACAAGCAATTGCATCCTGGGATGTTGGCTTGTCCCGCACACGGTGTCTTGTTGAGACGAAGTGGAGAATTTTGATAAGTCATGATCATCACTTTATTTTAGAAATTGACAAGATTTTGATGTGAACTGAAGAGACTACATAGTTAAAAACGGAAGCTGCAACAAGCTGAAAGTAGAAAAATATACCGTATGTAGATACAAAGCTTGTTAAACTAGTTAACATTATAAAATGTACCCAAAAGATTTTTTTTTTTTTAAATAAACACACACACTGTGTTAACATGCATTCAATTCATACTTTGAACTCCATCTAAGCAGTAACTTCTGATGCAGAAAGCTTCCTATCCCTAGTGGCAGGGAAGTCTAAGGAAAGAAATTACTTTCCCCCACTGCCCCCAGTTCTTGGAAAACTCAGTTTACTTGAAGCAAACCCCAAGCGCAACAGTTTGAACCAAAATAAAAGTAGCAGGTTCTGCACCGAGAAGAGAGGAAGTAGTCTGAATTTCCTTATGCACAGGACCTTTACTTTGAGGGTGCTAAACATGTTACTTGATCCTCCTCCACTACCCATGCTATGGATTTAACTTAGAGAGAAATGCTTTCCGATTCCTACCTTTGATTGGATTCATATTGATTGTTGTTAGGGGAATACAGGCACTGAAGATTTATTTTGCCTGAATTATATTTCTGTATTTTGCGACTCATACCTGAAGTCAAAGAGTACCATAGTGGCCAGGTTGTAAGGCCAAAAGAAAAAATCAAGCTACCGATTCGTTCAAAATACCCAAACACATTTTGGAGTTATACTGAAATCTATTTCACAAAGCACTTAAAAGCTAAGGCGGAAGCAGCAGTGCTGGTAGAAAGACATCTCAGGCAATGGGAAAGTATCTTTTTTTGGACCACTGAGACTTTAGACCTTGTCTACCTTTTTATTCCAGCTTCAGAAACTGCATATAGGGCATCTGTTCTTAAGGTAATTTTAATAGGCCTCATTCCTGCCTTAAGCCAGTTTTGTCTTCAAACCTGAAGCTAAATTAATTTTAGCTTAAAACCAGCTGTATTATTTTCTAGAAAGTATAACTAGCTTTTGGCAGTGCAAGTACCATATTGATAACAATTAAACAGTGGGTTTTTAACATGAAATTCACTTAAGAGTGAAAATATTCAGGCAACGAAAGGATCAGTATAGTTGAGACAGGTTAGATAATTAAAAAACAACTGTACCATCAAGATTTAAAAACAGGAGCAGCTAATGCCACCAGTGTGAATTCATGAATCCAGCTGGCAGATCATTACAGTTTTATACAAATCTATGGTATGCAGATGTTGACATCAGGCTTTAAAAGTAATCTACAAAAAAACTGTAAAGACACTGGTACAGTGCATTGGAATTGCAGAACAGTTATCTTCTGCAAGATCCCAGCTTGCAGTGAGTTAAAGTGCCCATTTTCTCAACAGGAACAGGAATGTCACCTTGTCTATCAGATTCGGATTGTAGCATACTACAACGAACTTTCTCACCTTGCATAATTTCACGCTTATGTCAGTGGAAGGCTGTACCCTGATTGAAGGAAAAAATTCAAGAGCATGAAAGCTTCCAAATTCCTTGTCCACTCTTCCTACACTCTTCCTCACCCTATACCCGTAGATAAAAATAGCCTTAGGCTCTCTTTAAACTGTGCAAATTAAATATCTGAAAAGAGTCTCTATCAGCATATATTTGACTTCCATTCTGCGAGATGTCAGTCCTCAGAGGTCTGAGGCAGCCTGTGAAGCAGACCTGTGTTTCACTTGGCAAGCAAGGACAGCATCGTGAATACTGTGAAAGAGCAGCTCTCTTGTTACAGTGTTGTCAAAAAAATTCAGTCTCGTCAGCTCATTGACAACAGGGCCTACAAAATAAAACAAACAATTATGAAATCAGTACATAAACTGTAAAAGTAAAAGATGGAAGACAATAGAATCTCAAGAAAATGACAAGTCGTACTCTTGTCATTACTTAACACATTTAAAATACCCAGATGAATTGTGTTATACTTCTACTCCAAAAAAGTGATTCTCTTTCCCAGTCATACAGAGAGGCCTGTTCTTGGCTGAAGATGCCACAATTCCAAATATCAGAAACTTGGAACACTGCAGGCTCTTCTTACTATGTTTTTACAACTTCAAGGTACAATTGCCAGCTGGAAGAAATGGGAGCAGGATCTAGTCCTCAGAAAACTCATTTCATCAGTGTTTCGCTTTCAGGCTCTAATCCATATGGGCTTGCTCTTCCTCAAATCAAATTTTAATTCAATGTTATGCAAAATAAGCACTAATACTACTGAGGCAACTGGCAGGAAAACACTCAGGTCTAGAGGGGAAGTGATAAGACAATCTCTCCCACAAATTCACAAAAAACCTCAACTCACCGCTACAGCTGGCAATATAGACATGGACTGAAACTTCCTTGTATTCTTTTATAATCTGCAATAGAGTTAAACTGAAGTTAAACACAGGTTTATCATTATGCACATCGTGGTTCTTGAAGATGTAAGCTAGTTAACTGTGAGAGCTACACATACCACATTCCCCAGTAATTCAGCTGAAACTTACAGAGCTACAGAATGAAAACTGTGATTATGTGAGATACTGGATTGTATCTGAGTTGACATTTACATCCTATGATGACAGTTTCCCTACTGGGTACCTAACTTACAGGTTTTCAGTGCCTTTTTTTTTTGAGAAAAAAAAAAAAAAAAAAAAACCAACCAAAACCCTACTTACTGATTTTAATGTTTTTGCTCCAACTGAATCCACAAAGTTGACTGGGGTGAAATCCAAAATTAAAGAGTGGATGTTTGTTTTGGGCTCCACGAAGTGTTCAAGCTCATCAAGAGATTTTCCATTTACAGGTAACTCATCATTTGCTATCTCATGTTTTACACTTCCTTCCACGTCATTACTCTGAGAGAGAAGACAAATAGAGCTAAATGACAGCCAATACTTTTTCTGTGTAGGTCCCCTTTCTCCCCATACACAGCTGTTTTCTCTGCCTTTAAAAGGTGTACAGCTCTAAACCATTACAGGGACTGGCTTTATCTCTATCAAGGCTTAGTCTCCCCTGCCCAGCCTTTCTACGGTCACATGCAAGCAGCTTAAAGCTATTATCTTGGGGGTGAATGACTCATTGCTTCCAAACACAGGCACCTGTTCATATACTTTTGCTCTATTTCCTTGCCTTAGTCCTGTGCATCATCCTGAGGTCTACATATTTAAAGGAAGAGCCAGAAATCAGGCCCCAAACTTACGCATTTGCTTGGTTTCCGCTGATAATAAGCACCCGCTAGCTCCCCCTAAAGGGATAAATGCAAACACGCACAAAAGGACGAGTGTGTTTCAGACAACTCTGAATGCACCTGCCTCAGCTAACCATACCAGGATCAGCAGTGCGGACGGCACTTCTTAACTGATAACAAAATTTATTACAGGACCTTCTCTTTTATCCTATTTCTGTATGATTATTCTCAATGTGCAGGGGAGAGTGGCGGAGGTAGGATCCCTCCACCTTCTGCTGACACCCCTGCAGAGGCAGTATGACAGTGTGAAAGGCTCTGTTCCCTAACGTGGTATCTTAACGTAACTGAGGTTCAACACAAGTACCCAACCCAGCCATGAGCCTCTGATCCTTCTGCTGTTCCTTAGTAGCCTGCCCACACTGCACAGTGCTTGTCACTAAGTTTTCCTACCCGAGTAGCACTCTGTACCTTGTATAAACAAGAATGGTAACACCGAAAAGCACCATGTTAGCTGATAAAGTAGAGGTAAATATTTACCGAAGAATTCACTAGCTTCAGTACAGCTTTCTTTTTGAGTTCATTAGCCTTCTTTATTTCCCTGGCGTGCTTCTTCTGGGCTTTTCTCCTTGCTGCTAATATGGCACAAGGGTCCACTCCAGTCTGCCATGAAAAGAAACCATGATCAGACAAGATCTGGCTTGTTAGGATGACATTGCAGTATCAATTAGCACTGAATTCATCACTGTCATAAAATTTAAAGAAGCCTGCATTATTCAGTGTCCCTTGGTGGGGGTGAGAACAGTATAAAGTAAGAAGGAATAATCTTTGCAAGCACTGTGTTAACAAGATGAGGAAGAGATGCATCACATTCTTCTCTCGAGATCAGAGGTGCCGTATTTCAATGGAATGCTGATTTGAGTGCAGAAAGCAGAGGGGGGAGAAGTGCACTTGGACATAAATTGCTAATACCTCTTACTTTGTGGAGAAGTACCACCCACCTGGTTTGTATAAGACTCATCATGGAAGCTACAGAAAAATTTTTCACAAGTTAGTACGAGTGTAATCGCTACCAGGTCAGGCAGTTCTGTCCTGAGCTAGCTCTGCTATTGCCAGTCCCACCCAGTCAAATATGGGTCAGGCAGGAGGTGCAGCATGCTCTGTATGCTGTTTATTCCCTCCCACCGTCTCGTTGCTTGCTAAGATGATCTGCAGTTGGCTGGAGGGTCACCTTCTCCTATACCAGAGGTCACAGGCTGAGAAAGACTGTATTAGGGGCTATGCTAAAGGGCATGTTTCAAAAGATGTTCTGAATTTTCAAGACACAGGTCTTAAAGATTTTGCTTTGCTCACCTTTTTCTTCAGTGCACTTGTGTACGACTCGCTATTGGCGAAATAAAGTGACGCATTAGCTTGAAATATTTTTATACCAGGACATTCTTTAACCTAAGGAAAAAAAATGTATGTCTACAGTTAGGTATTGCTTGCTCTAGAAGAAAAGCACCTGTACGGATGGTCACAGGACCTGGGTTACTCATACTTGCAGCCCAACAGCCAACCCTGGATGGCTATCAGTATGTATCAAAGATGGTCAGCACTGTTGTGAGCAAAGCCAGTTAGATCAGTGCGTCCGCCTTTCCAAGTGCCACACTGCACTGAATCAATGCCATGTGACACTTCTGTTTGTAACGAAGAAATGTACAGCCATAAAAAGGAATTTAATATTCAGTTCTCTGATGTTGCTCTCTGCCGATGGTATTAACATGAGGAAATCATGCAGATCTAGGAATGCTTCCTTTTTGCCTCCCTATCTACAGGCATAAATTCCTTCTCTTTCTTTCTTGTGTCCTCAGCTACCAAAATGAGAGACTTTAGTTTTAGTCTTTAAGAATCTTTGGTTTTAAACAGACCTTTTCATAGATCTTAATATCTTTCCTTTACTTTAAATTAAGTGATCTCTGAGCAGCCTGCACTCTGACATTTTACATGAAAATGATCTGACCAACAGCGGAGATACAGCCTGCCATATGCCACCAGCCCCATCTTTGTACAGGTGTAGGAAATGCAAAACACATTCAGTATAACAAAAGCTGAGTTTCCTCTTCTTTGTTTACAGCTATAAACGTGCCCACATAAACTTGCTTTGTATCATATTTGAAGCAGAACTATTGGTGAGCGAATGCTTTCAGATAACAGCATGGTCTTTTCACATTGTTTTTTACAGACTGGCTCCTGAGTAAAGGGGTTTGTAACCTTCATAGCAGCATCTCTGAGAACATGGCAGAGTATGCAGGAAATCGTGGCTGCTGTTTGCAAATACATAAACCATGCTTAGAGCCATTATATTCACGAAATATACTGCCTTCACCAACTTTTGGCTGAACAAAATCTCATTTAAAACAAACTGAATGCATGACAAGCAATCATGTCATCAGTCATGTTTAATCAGCAGGGCATGGGCAGAGGCAGGAGATGCTGTTTTGAACAGCTTGTGCAATGCTAAAGAACACAACCGTTTGGGTCCGGCTGTCTGCAAATTTCATTTAATACTGCCACAGTTAAAGAAGGTGGTCTTGTATACATTTGAGTACACAGCAAGTTTAGCAGTGTGGAGGGGTTAAGCAGCCAATTGCCACTGTTACCTTTGTTCCAATATATAGAACTGTTCAGTGCAAAAGAATGCACTCCTACCTCTTCATACTCTTCCACATCGCAGTAGATATCCGTGTCAGGAATCTGACCGAGGATTCTGTATTGAGGTCTGGAGAGAAATGGAAACAACTGTTTCAGTATTATCACTTATAAACTGGAGAGGCGAGTGCTTAATACAGGTTGAAATTTATCTTACATAGTAGTTCTGTTTGCTACAAGTTTATCTAAGCATGGTCAAATGCAGCAAGCAGCTTGGGGGAAGACACGTGACTGAGGGGTCGTTTGGCGACCAGTCAAATTTGCTTCTGTCTGTGCAGAAACAATTTGGAAACTTAGCACTGTAACATTGTCATTTGCTGAAAAGCATGGGCCTGTAAAGTTAGAGTAAATTTTCTTTGGTGTAAACTGTTGCGACTCCACTGACCATTTGCAAATATGGCAGCTCACAGTGGCACATATCATGCTGCAGTTTCAAAAAGCCACTTTGCTCCTGGGACAAGCGTGCCTGAGAAGCTGAACATTTCCAACTCAGAGGCAGTATGACAGCAAAATACATCACTGCTCTGTTTAAAAGGACTGAGCCATAGACAGCTGGCAGAAGAATACTCTTATTTAGGCAGAGTGGAAATTTCACAGTTTGGTTTCATTCCAACGCGGAATGGAAACCAACAATTTTGTAGATTTTTCTATCTAGATATCCAAAGCCCTGAGCCTAAAACCCTCAAATAACAGGTGAAATCCTATCCACACATGCAAGAAATCATTCTGGTCTAGATCTGGAAAGCTTCACAGTAGAAGTTTTGATTTGGGAGCAAGGAGTGACTTGAAAAACATGAAGGGTGAGGACACTTTTCAAGAAGATTTTTTTTTTTTCTTATAGAATACCCAAACATTTAGCTAGTGATAACCTGACAACTTCTTCTGTACTGAGACGGTGCACACAAAATGTAAACATTTAATGAACCTTTAGCATCCAGCAGGCTTCAAGTTCTGAATTCTAGGCATTAAAGACAATGTAAATGAGATTAGGAAATCTAAAAATATCTCTTTATTATTGAAGTTGTGAGTCTCATGATTTCCTGAAATTTTGTTATCAGAAAAATGAAATTTGAACCCTGGATCAGAGCCAGGGGTTATGCCCTGCATGACCTACATTACGAAGCAGAATCTATACTGCATGCAGCTGAAGGGGGTGGAAAGGTCTGCTGCTTATTTGCATTCCTTAAACAAACAAAAACCACACAGAAGACCAACAAACACTAATTTTATGAAGAAGAAATCTGACCTTTGTGTTCTGTAAATAACAGTTATCATTGCAAACGTTACTGCAGTAAGCAAACCATAGTCTAGTCCCAGGAAGAGAGAAGCCACAAAAGCTACCACCCAGATGGCCTAAAAGAAAGAAAAGCTCTGAATTAATATGCATCCCTTTCTGTTGAAAGCAAACACAATAGCATAAGCCAGACTGAAGCCTGTGCATCTTTTCTGTTCAGGACCAGGCTACAATGCAAGTCATCATGATAGCAGACTATAATTGCCTTAACCTTTGAGAAGGGCATGGATGCTCAAGGTGCACTAACATAACATCTGACAAATTGTCCCTTATTAATTAACACCCTAAGTCCTGTTTTGCAAGGAATGCTGTGTTACCATCAGACTCCCAGCACCGCAGGATAAAAAAACATACGCAGGGTCTGCAAAAGTAGCTCTCCTTTACTGCAATCTTTTGCTGAGTAGTAGGATTGGCCATGTTGCAAACCCTGCTATTTTGCAGTGTGAACTGTCAACTGTATGTATAAAATACACACAGAAGGATGGCTGTAAGAACTCCACAGCAACTGTCTTTGTTTCTCTGGAGGAGACAAACTGTTGCATGTGCAGGGAATCAAGAAAAAGTCAGAGGAGAATGCAGTTGAAGAAGGGAGAATTGAATGCTTCAAATGTGCTAAGTTCTGTGTGTTATACCATATAGAAACTACCAGCTGCCTTTCTGAGCCAGCAGGACAGCTCTGCAGTTCGCACAGAGCAGCTCAGCCAAAGCATGAACATTTACTCCTGATTATCTTGACAATCTAGTTCTCTGGTTGTCTGGAGTCTTGGAAATCATGATATATATGATGGCAAGTAACTCATGAAGTTGTTTATCACATTGTCAAAAACTACCTATGTGTCTGTACACTGTGGTCTCTGTCACATTTCCAAGTTCCCCCGGAAGTAAGTGTGTTAGTTTCAACAATCACTGCTGCAAATCATGGATCTTCTTGCTCTGGGTCAACAACAAACATGCTGCCAGTTAATCCAGAAAACTACTTTGGACAAATTTTTGGTTTGTCTTCAAAGACGACAAATACTTTCAAGTAGTTTTCCTTGTTACTCTATTTCAAATTCTTCTCAGGCATTCTCCAAAGCATTCAGTACAGTTCCTATAGCAACACGGCACAAGCTTTGCTTTTAACACAGCTAAACTACTTCTGACCTGAGTTAAAGGTTGTTGAACGACAACAAAAACATTCTTGTCTGCAACGGATCACTCTCCTAGGGTACTTACAATTCAATGTCTTATGTTCTTCTGCAAATCAACACCAAGCTGTATCTCCTCAGTAAGTTTCTACCCTGTTTTAGAGGATAGGAAGAAGAGCAGCAGCACATTTAATACAGGAAAATATATGCACTGAGCTGCACATTACTCACCAGTTCGATCTTACTGGTTTTCCAGAAGTGTGCGATATCTCCAAACTGCTTAAACATTCCTTTCAGGTTCACCATTACAATTGCAGCTAGCACTGTCTAGGAACATTACACAAATGCTATTTTCAGAAGCAAAATAAAACAATTGCCAATAAGAACTTCAAAGCATCAAAAATAACTGTTTTCTGTGCTTTGTAAAACTGATACAAGTCTACTGAACAGATGGTCCATTTAAAAAACTTTTCAAGAAGTTCAGTCAAGATACACTTTTCCTGCAGCCACAGAAATGGCAAGCCAGATTCAGCACAGCTTGATTTACTCTCTCCTAGCAAGAGGAAGCATATATTCCTGAGCTTCATGCTACTGCTATTTGAATCTCAAATTCAAGTTTCTCTTCAATAACTTCCAACAATTCCTGTGACAGTCATGTAGGTGTAACTCAATATACTCTTATTAAAAAAAATAAATGAAATGCATATCATCCTACGCAAGACAAGAGAAACTAGTTTATTTTTTAAATCAATACATGTCTATGCACAAAAACGTATTTTTATATGAATAAGTAAAATTGCAGTAAAAGCAACTTGTCATGCTGAGCCATCACTCAGCCTCAACCCTTCCTAGCTCATCTGTTACTTTCTTTTAACTTTTTAACCTCTTCCCAGAATTCTTATGCTGTAATCCAAGGGGGATTATTTAAAGATATCAATTTTGTGTTTTTAGACAAAGTCTAGAATGGCCAATATTAAAAAGAACTACCAAAAGAAAAAGAAAAAAAAAAGCATGCTGGATCCTTCAAAATATTTATTCATTGCTAGTTTAACTTACAGCAAAAACGTATACAAAATTTAAAGGTTTCTGGGTCAAGCCCTAACTGTATTTGCTTATTAATCATTCACCTCATTCTATTTTAAGCAATACTAGCTGGCTTCTGTCCACTGACATGCACTGCCTGACAGGCAAAACTACATTACCTGTGGAAGTGGTTCAAAGAGGTATCCAATAGCCACAATTACCAACAGAACCATAACTGAAGAGAGTGCACCTGCAATCTGATCCAAAAAAAGCAAGAAATTACATCTAAGTACTAAGATGTGCCCCAAAAGGGCAATGTTGCTGATTAACTAACCACTCTTGTGCTTTCCAAACGGCTGGTTAGTCAAGCTTTTGATCCTTCCCACTCAATTTGTCCATTTCCCTTGTCATGCAGCTTTCTATCTTGGCCCAACCTGGATGTGAAACAGGAGCAACTCCGCCTATTTGTTTTGGCCCCAGACCAAGAATAGGGCAGTTTACTGAAGCTCCAGACTTTTGCTTTGGAGGTCCAAAAAAAAAGTAAACTTTGGCTCAAAATTTGGGTTTACATACCTGAGTTTTCCCACCAGTGCTTTCCTGAACAAGACTTCGAGACATTGAACAAGTGACTGAAAAGCTTTGGAAAAACGACCCCACAGAGTTGCATATTCCCAAGGCAATAAGTTCCTGTTACAAACCACAGAGCAAAACAAAAGGCAGTTATACGTAGCAACTGTACAAAGGTGGAGCTACCTATACATACAAATTACCACCTCTTATTTACAGTGCTTGCTAGCAACCTTATCATAGCTTACACTTGTGGTTCTCACACAAGGTATTGCACATTAAATCTTCTGTTAAATGAAGTATCTGATGAAGTGCTGGAGACATTTCTCATCCTTAAATGTTACTGTAACAAGTCAGACTGAAAACTAAAGTGAACGATAGAATTGCTTGTTTTCAAAAAATTCTTCAGCTCCAGGATAACTTGAATTTTAACACTAAAATTGAAAAAAATATGGTTTCTCATACAAATAATGTTTTGTTTCATTTCAACAAACACTTGACATGCATTACATCCTGTGACAAGGAGTTCTACAGTCTGGTGAACTAGCACCTGGAATCTTCTGAATAAACCAGATCTGGATACTTAACTCCGGAAGACATTGTATTTATCAAATGGGAACTCTGTGCTTTGCTGTGAAACAAAGCAGAAGTAAAATAGCTGCACAACAGCACAGTAGCCTAAATACCCTTTTTACTTTAATGGAGAAATGAAGGTGGTACTGAGAATTATCACTAGAAAAACTCAAATATTTTTACCTGATTCCCATCAATGGTGTAACCATGTTTAAGGGCAAAGATCTTGGCCATTGATACAGCCATTGAAAATCCAACTATTGCTATTGCTATTGCATCCACAAATATTGCTGGGATGAGCTGAATCTCAGGAACTGCTGGTGCTCTTAGCCTTGGAGAATAAATAGAAGGTTACAAATTACTATGATAAAAGGTACATGCTATATAGAAAAGGTATAGGTTGAATATCACCCCTACCCTTGAGGAATATTCCCTACAACATCCACTCCATATGATTCAGTCAGATTCATTCCAGCTGAAACTCCTGTGCCAATAATAACCTAAAGAAAGCATAAACACATCATTATCTAGCAAGACATCTGAAGGACCAATAACAGTTAACTTATTATAAACACACATAATGGATTACGTTTGTCAATCAGTTTTCTAAGAGTTAATGGGTACAGAAGCAGATAAAAAGGAGGAAGTTCCACAGTTTTCTCTCCATCACCTACAGCTCACTGGTTTTATTTATTTATTTTTTTGAAACAGTTAACATGCGTGCTATGATCTGGTCTGAACCACTCAGATTCCCTTTGCTTGAGCCAGCTCAGTGTGCATTGGGAAATATACACAGAAAAGCATGTACTAAGAAATTCAATGCAAGAACAAGTCAAGGGGGTCTGCACTGCACTGCTGTATTGTCATGAGTGCAGCAGCATGCACGTTATCTACAAAAATAACTGGTGCAGCAGCAATGAAAGCTGCAGGTTTAGGATTACTTTGCTGTTGTCTTTCTATCAAATAACACTCTAGTACAGCATCTCTGTCATCTTTCAACAGCACCCCCTTTCTTTGTTCCTTCTGTCAAGACTGCATTCATACCTTCAGCTACTCCCTTCTTGGCTGTGATTTTGTGCAGGTTGTTTGAGAGGTCTGGTTACCTGAGAACTCACTTTTAAATCCAGCCACTTTTAAAGGTGAAAGATTATGTGATTAAGGTTATTAAGATACCTGACTGCAGCACTGATTTTGTTTTGAATGACTACACTAAAATACATGGGAAAAGTGGTTTCAGAAACAGAGAATGGAAGGTTAAGTAGCAAGTTCCTGGTTCCTGCTTTTCTTTCTTAAAATACCACGGCATTTTAAAAAGAAAGCAAGCCCTACAGAACCTCTGGATCCAGCATCCATAAGCATCTCCTTCATGAGGGGATTCTGAGCTCCTGTACTCCATGGCACTCAGAGGCATGTCTTACAGAGGCATGGCATTCAGGTGCCAAAACTCCAAGGCAGAGTGGGTTTTATAGCAAATCTCCACCTTCCCTTTACCACAGGGGACTATGGCTGTTTAACTGGGTTTTCAATTGCTCTTTGGGACTTCATGCCTAAAACTTGGGCACGTCAGAGCCTAACCTCACGAGCACCAAAACATTCAAGTGGATCAAGCCTCAAACAGCTCATGTTCAACAGGTTAGCCTAAAGCCCAATAAGACCTGATAGAAAGTTAAATCAGTTCTACAGCTTTAGAATAGTTATATAACTTAGCTAAAGAACTTCATACATGACTTACCACAATTATCTCCATAGGAATAGGAACTGGGAGCTTTTTCTTATAGCGGAGATTGATTTCCTTGCCAATCAGCAACAGAACAATGCATGTTAATCCAACAATCAGCGCAGCAACATTGGTCGTTGTTATTTTTGAAAACACAGCAACTATGCTCTGTAACACAATAGAAGTATCATAATTACTCCATAAGGATCGTATTTGTTTTATTAGGAAATTTGCCACAAAAAAACAAATTCTACGCTGCTGTTTTTATTCTGCATCTATAACCATAGTTAATCACTGCCTCACTAAAATTCCCATTGTTCCATTAAAATACAGAAGTTCAGAGTATCTCAATGAGGGAGATATACTTGCAATCATTTATAATATCAGTCTTCCTCAAATGGGGTAAAAATTTGAAGAAAAAGCTCTGTCATGGGGGGAACAGTCTAAACTAAACCACATCTCTTATGCTCAGCATTTTCACACATATTTCATCCTGGCAGCTACCTGAAAGCAATAAATACCAACCTCTTCTAATACCTTCAAATATTCGTTGGCAAGTCACATCTATTTAAAGCTGCATAAACCATTCTAAAACAATAAAGCTGCTGATATAATCATTGAGGTTACCATAGTAATATGATGAAATAACAATGACCTTGCAACACTGCTGAACTGGCCATTATTGCAATTATATTTCAGTTGAAAAACATTATTAGAAAGGGTGTTAGGAAAGGAAGCTTCCTGGAACACATACATTGCTAGAGGGTGATTCCTCCACCCATTACTCCTCCTTCTTCCACTGCATTTTAAGAAATGAAATAAAAGACCTCTGGAGAGGTCTCTAAAAAAAATGAAGAAAAATGTCTCTGAAAAAAGACAGAAGGAAAATTACAGCAACTGTCAGGATATTATTAAGGTCCTGGCAGTACGTCTTGGAAGTATACTTTCCCTCCTATTTGGTAATTAGTATTTCTGTTTTCTGGATTAGTGAACTAACAGCATATTAAGAAATAATAATTATTGCCAAAATACTTTTTTTCCCAGTAGAAAAAGGCCTAAATAATAGTTCATGACAATGTGGATTTTGCATATTTAGTAAAGGTAGCTACTTACATACACAACTGAGAGGGGTCCGCTGTATCGGCTAGTTTTAACTCCGAGGAGATACTTTAACTGAGAAGTGAAGACGTGAACTGCAGCAGCAGTAGTAAATCCTCGCACCAGAGGCTCTGTTAAATAGATGGCTACAAACCCAAATCGAAGGAGACCTAAACACAACTAATGAGGAAGAGAAATAGTAATACTGTGAGGTTTACTGTACCCTGAACATCATCACTACACAGCAGGTGGACCACAGGATACCTCTTCTTACCCCAGTACCCAACCAGACCAGGCAGACCTGAACTTGGCATTTCCAAAGCTACAAGTCAATGAGCAGCCACCAACGCACCAAATCCTCCATGCCACTGGCAGGTGCCACGTGGAATACACGCAAACGTGTATTTGGATGCATTTAGGGCCATACTAGAGAACCTCAGGAGGAGTTATTCTGACAGGACAGAAAAAAATGAAAGGGGAGGTCCCGTTTTTCACTCTCAAGCCATGATGCCCTGACACAGACTTGCCTCCCCCCTCAAACCACTCCTGCCACGTGGCTGCCAAGAAGCAGCCTGCATTCTACACAGCACACTGCTAAAGTGTCTATTGAAAGAGGACCCACTAGGACCCAGTGCCCCTTGCAACTGCAAGCACGTACCTGGATAATTCCTGAAAGAAGCGCGAGAGTCACAGCCACCTGCACCCGCTTGAAATCCCTGTCACTGTAATATTCGGAGGCATATGTAGTGTTCGTTGAGTTATAGCCCACAGAAATCACCTCATCAGGCACTTGTCTAACAGCAACCCCGCCAACCATCATGCTGATCACAGCAAAAGTGCCTGGAATAAGAGGGAGAGGAAAATAATTGGTTAGAATCCTGGCACTTTTTAGGAACTAGGCTTCCTAACAAAGATCTGCATAGATCTGTAGGACTAAATAATAATAGTTTTCTACATAAATATTGTAGTTTTTAGTCCCAACGTCTGCTCCAGTACTCAGCAGCATTAAAGCTGCTTAGATGTTGAACACAGACCTCTACGGTAAGTAAATACCATCTTTTTTAAATTTCAGTTTCTATTATGCAAATTAGACTTGTGGCCACACAGAGTTGAGTACAGAGAGGAAATTATAGTTCAGGAGTTCACAGTGCACATTTCCAGATCTAACCTGAAAAAAATTCTCTTTTATTCTTTCCTAAGTAGGATGGATAAATTAACAGTAAAATCCACAAATGTGTCAAGCATTAACAATGCATCTCTTACTCTCTTAGATGTGACTTTATGGAAAACAGCCACACTTTCTATTTATCCACCTTTATTTTTTACAGTTTTATTAGACACACACACAGAATTTCAGTTGTCCATATAGACGTACCAATTGATATGTGCTTGGAGGTCCCAAAAAAAGTATACAGAAAGACAGGATAAAATGAAGAATAAAGGCCGAACACTGGGGGAACAGCTGCCAGCAAGGCATAGGCTAAACCTAGAAAACAGATATAAATATGTACGTTAGGCAAACAGCAGAAAAAAAAAAACATCTGAAGTGTAAGGATTTAAGCCTTCTAAAACTGAATTAATCTAACATGAACACTGGTGATACATTACAGATTTAGAAGGTAAGGCTTGCAGGGAATATTCGTAAATATGTATAATAATGTAGGACAGTGCCCAGAAATCTGAGTGGTTTAATTCAGGAAACCACAAGTCTAAAATCATAGGTGCTGCAGATGTGTGTGGGCGTGTTTGTGTGTGCATGTGCACAGTTGTGCACTCACTGTTTTGCCTTAGTAGCTGGAAGTATTTCATATTGACCAACAAACACTTTTGATCGCTTTTGTTCTGATCTGTCAAAAAATTAATAAACTAGCCCCCCGCTGCCCCAAACCCAAAACACCATAACCAGCAGACGTTTGTTTTTTCTCCTCCTTTTTAATCAGACATAACCTTCATGGCAACCTATGACTCATTAAATACGTTCTTCCTCCTTCTCCCCCTTCATTGCAGAATGAATGGGATTACCTAACAGTTTTCAGTTCCACAAAACACGCTCTAAAGTGTAAAACAAGCAGGCAAGCATTGCTTGTGCTCTGTAAGGACACAGAACTTATAGAGCCTGGGATTTCTCCCAGTGTATTTAATAAAATAAGTCCTTTTTGTTGTTTAGACATGCCAAGCCCCATGCAATAGAAGCGTGATCCACACCATTCCCATTTGTTGGTGGAGCTGACAAGCAAGGGGTGAAGCTGTGGGAAAAGAGCACTGAGGAAACACCTCCCCAAGTACTCTCCCTCGATGGGACTGAATGGGTGCTTGCCATGGGACAGGGCTCATGGGTAAACTACGTGCACCCCATGATATGGAGTGTAACCATCCTGAGCAGCTACAGCCCGTGGAGTAGCCCCCAGTGGAGCAGGTGGATGTGGCCTGGAGGAGGCTGCGGCCCATGGAGAGTCCCCGCAGGAGCAGGCCCTGGGCCAGAGCTGCATCCCGTGGAAAGGAGCCCACGCAGGAGCAGGGGGCTGGGGGGAGCTGCTGCCCGTGGGGGACTCGTGCTGGAGCAGTTTGCTCCTGGGGATGGAACCCGTGGTACGGAGCCCTGTGGGAGCAGTTCTTGAAGGACTGCTGCCTGTGGGCAGCCCCCGCAGGCTCAGTTCGGGAAGGACGGCATCCTGTGGGAGGGACCCCGCGTGGAGCAGGGGCAGAGAGTGACCATGAAGGAGCAGCAGAGATGACGTGTTAGGGACTCACAGCAGCCCCCTCTTCCCTGTTCCCCTGTGCCATGAGGGAGGAGTAGGTGGAAGAAGGTGGATGGGGGGAAGGGTTGTTAGTCATAGGCAAAAAAAAAAATTAATCTCCCTACCCTGAGTCTGTTTTGCCTGTCACAATGATTGCTGAGTGATGTCCCTGTCCTTATCTCAACCCTTGAGCCCTTTGCATCATGTTTTCTTCCCCTTTCCTTTTGAGGAGGGGGAGTGAGAGAGCAGCCATGGTGGAACGCAGCTGCCCACTTAAGTAAAACCACCACATTCACCCACAAAGGAAAGCCAGTGATACTCTAAAATGCTTCTCCCTGTTAGCTTATTTTTAAATTGAGTGACAAAGCACTATGTTATCCTGAAAGCACAAGCTTGGAAATGATCTGTGTCATCCAAGTACTCTCGTGCTGTGTAATTGCTCATGGGGTCTTGCTCACATCCTAAACGTTTGAGACCTAACCTAACCCAGAATTCCTATTCCTAACAGGACTGGATTGGCGATGCTGTTATTCTCTTGCAGCAATGTACTTTTGATCAAGCACTTCTGAAGCTCATCCCACATACATCCTTTGTCCCAGGGGCTAGCTCATGCCAAGAGCACCAGCGGAACACCCTGTACCATAACACCCTGGCCTTTAATATTGTGATGAACTTAGTAGTAAAAGCGACTAGAACTGAACGCTAGTGGTGTCAATCCAGGGGTGGGTCAATGTGAGGTTCCTGATTTGAGTACCCTTTTAGTTCCTTTTCATTTGTACTGGCATTTTTTAAAAGCTGTCAGTGCCAAGGAAATGAAGAGATATTGACATGACAGGAGTTCACTGCTCAAACACCCTGGTAATTGTAGTTCCTTCTGGAATGATTCCCAGGCTTCTTTGACCTCGTGCTTGCTATAATTACATCCATTCCAGAAAAATAAAAGTTCAACTTATGTCTTTTCAGAAAGGGAAAGATTAGAAGCAGTTCAAGGGTATGTCTGCAATCACCGGAGGGAAGAACAATGTTTAGTTCAAAACAAAGACACAAAATTAAGTATAAAGTTCACTCCTGACCACTTTTAGTGCTCTTATCTGGTCATCACGTAAACTTGGTATACAACTGGTAATGTTTGTACCCTGTGCACCACAGATTTATCTAAGTTAACCATATAAATTACCAGTTTAAGATAAGTTTAGTTGATGTTAATGTTTGTGTAAGAAAAAATATCCTTAATTATAAAAGAAAATCTAAATTTGGGAAGCTGCAGAAATAAAAAGGTCAATTGCATTGTTAGAATATTCCATTCCTTTAATGGGTCACCCCTATCAAAACCTAGGTTTCTCAGATTTACAGATTCATTCTTCAGGCCTGCTTCAGCCTAAAAAGCAATGAATGAGGTGGAAATAAGAAATAAGCCAAAACACAAGAAAACTTCTGTTTGTGTAATTACCCTCAGCATGAGGATCCCACTGGGACTGGGCTCTGTACAAAACCAAGGATTCTTTCCAATTCAAGACCTCCTAGTGAAATCTACTGGGACTGTACCAGTTGTCATGAAGCTGCCATTCCCAGAGAAATGATGGCACCCCATAACAGCACTGCAATAAAAATGCTGTCACTCTTCAACGCCGTAGCAGTTCTGAAATTGCTGACAGTAAAGCATCAGGCTAAATAAAAGGCTCCACTCCAGTCACCAAGAACTGAACAGAGCAGTGAAAACAGGTTTTCGCTTCATCTTCTGTAGTCTGCCGTTTCTTCAGAGCCTGGATCCACTGGGTGTAAAGCTTCCAACTAACTTCACAGAAATTCCACAGGTTTGCATTGTTGTTACACAAGCTACTCTTGATTTATTTCCACCATGCAAATCGTTGCCCACCACTATGTTACAGCTTAAACTGGTGGCTTCTATCTTTAAAATAAAAAGAGGGATCAGTCTCTGGTTTCTTGAGCATTCTTCTGACTAATTTCAGTTTGGTTCCTCTGCAACAGTTGCTTCCCTGAGGATTACCCTGCTGGAACTACTGTTGAAATACTAGGTCTGTTATGTCTGTTAGATACTGCTATGTTCTGCAGGGAACTTGCAACAATTTTCACAATGAGATCAGAAGATACTTAGGGGCCCTAAGCAAATGTTTAAACATGCATTTAAACTGAAAGTTGTTCTGTCATTAAGAACTGTGGGTATCGATCAGAAAAGTAAGCTTCTTTCAGAGAGTTCACTGCCTATCGCTGACTTTAAATTTGAGGGAATGCTCATCATGGGCTAGTCTGCAGAATGCTGTACTGACCTCCACAAACACATCTGCAAGGCTCATGTTATTTTCATGAACATGTGTTCAGGAAGCCAACCACTACCATAAAAGCATACACAGAAAATCAAAGAGGATGAATAAATCCAGAGAGATACCCACCTTGAGGAAGCTGCATAACTCCAGTGCTTATACCTGAGATAATGTCTCCTAATAAGTATTCCTTCACTGGGTAACGGGGAAGCCATTTTAAAATTGGTAAGAAATTGTAAAGATGAGATTTGGCTTTCTTAGAGGAACAACTAAAATGACAAAGCAGAAAGAAAAAAAGTTAGACGTTAGCAGGTCAAAAAAATATATTTCATCCCTACGCAGGACAACAGCTCCACGAAACGCAGACTCAGATCTCTGATTACAGTGACTCCTGCACAAATCTTAAGCACAAACAACTGTGACTCCAATTAAGTCAGTCCTTTATCTCATTGGCTGCTGCTCACAAACCTTATGGCACTGGAGAAGAGAATCACAGTCTTGTGAGGCTGAAGTTCAGAGGGAAGTGAAACTTCACGTCTGTGCACAAGGGGACAGTCACCCACTACTTGTGGCCGAGATGATTTCTCTAGTAACAATCCCAAGGATAACTTCCTTTCAGATAGTGCTTTCCCCTCATACATCTCAAAATACTTTACTGCGTTTCTTCCTATTTTTATATGCCACCATGCTTTATGCTTTTTTATTATAACTTTTGACATTTTTACACTTTTTTTTTTTTACTACTGTTTTATTAATGCTTTTTACCGTCACGTACTGACAGGCTAATTTTAAAGCTCTTTGAGAACATAACCCTCCTTTACCCTGGAAGAAAAGGCACTGAAGTCAGCAACACTGATCCCTGTGTCTTTTAGCAGAGTTATTAACCTTTTGAAACCCTGACTCATGACAAATGAACAGAGCCAAGAAGTACATATCTCTATTCAGCACTGCCATGCGTCATACGTTAATTTCACTGCGGTAAGAAAGTTTAACCTTGGGCAAAAGTATAACACAGGGAGTATATAAATGCTTCTCTGAGTAGGGGAACTGCAAGAGAACCGCAGAGATTCATTAATATTTCCAAACACTCATGGAACTAAATGGCGCAGTGAAGAAGCTTACTGCTACAAATGGGAGAGGAACTAGAGTCACCCACATGTCACGTTTCAACAGACTGAATTGCAGGAAGTCACAGCTCAGGAGGATTTTATTCCCTGTATTTTTAATTCGGAAGATGTGTTCTTTTGAGGTGGAAGTAGGTGCCATGACCATTAGAATGGTCATTCCAGTAACCAAAGCAACTCTCTAAACGCCAAATCATGGGAACAGAAATATTCAACAGACAAATAGGCAGAAATCATTTGTTGTCTTGCAGAACAAGGTTCTGGCAAACAACTAAATGAAGCTCTTCTAAGTATAAGGCTAAGGAAAACTTAACTAGAAGAAGTTTCTCTTCATTCTCCCCTGGCACCATGGAACAAGTTTCATGGTTAAAGACATTTTATGTTTAACCAGATGATACTTAGGTTACACAACAGTTAGTTAAAAGCTATAAAGTACCTCCATTACGTCCTTATTAAGCTAACAATAAGGACTTCTACACAGCTGTCATGCACTTCCATTCTTCTTCTATGAAATGCTCACGTGAAGCACAAATTTCATCAAATCATAGAATCAGAGAATGGTCTGGGTTGAAAAAGACCTTAAAGATCATCTAGTTTCAAACCCCCTGCTCTGGACAGGGTTGCCAACCACTAGAGCAGGCTTAATTTGGCCATAAGTATTTCCATGTAAAAAGGACAGATATTTTCCTGTGTCACATGATTTGACTAATACTTCACATTCCTATGCTACATATTTTCCTTTTCACTTTAAAGAAGGCAATTCAACTAATTTACCCAACCATTTTTAATATAGTTACAGATTACCATATAAAAACACATGCACAACTTCATCATGGTCTTGCTGAAAATCAAAAGTAGGGTTTTTATCTTTTAGGTTTCTTTGAAGAAATGACCAGCTATGTGCATGGATAAATTAAGAATCAGAATGCCTCTAACCAGTAAAACAAGCAGAAGACACAAAACCCTACCGACAAGAGTGCGCAATCTTCTGCCTTAAAGTCTGAGGTATTCTCTCCCGCCTGCGCAGCTGTCCTTGCAAGATCTCTTGGTTATATATTGGTCTCTCCACACAGTACTTCTGGGTTTGCTCAAGACATGCTTCGTGTTCTTGAGTGTGTTCCATAGCTGATCTCACTGAGCAGGAGCCAAGGAAGAAGAGCTCCACGGTCTCCACAGAAAAACCTGGGAGTAAACAAAAAGAGTTTGGTCGCTGAATGTCAGTTTTTGAACCTCTGATTTGACATTTCCTTTCAGAGTGTACTTTGACAAGCCAGATCTGTGAACGATGTCTAAAAGCACAGATTAGATGGTCTGGAAGGGTAAGTAAATAAAAATTACACTCATGATCTTTACTGTATGCAAGCCATTATGTTTGTGCTTCTCTTAGGTAAAGAAAGCTTCAGCATTAATTACTTTGTAAATAATTGCAGAAACACAAAAATGGAAGGTTATATTCCTGCTTATCTGCTCCTTCCCCCCTCAGTTTCTAAAGGAAACGTCAGTATCGAAGGGAGATTACTTTATTGCAGAGTTACTTCCTGCTCACTCACGAACTGCAACATCCATCTCCAAAAGGCAGAACTACAACTTTACCAATAAGAAAACCACTTCTTTTTTTTTTTCTTTTTTTTTTCTCCACACAACCAGTTGCTTCCTGCTTCATCTATTCAACTGCCTTCTCTTCCCTGTTTCAGAGGCTTCTTTTTCCAAACAGCAAGTGTCTCAAGGACGTACAATTGCCTACTTTAAAGAACTGTTACTGCAATGCATGTGCCATTTACCGCTGTTCTCAGTCTCACACCCACTAAACTGGGAGTCAGGAGACGTAGATCATTTTAAAACTAGTCAGAAAGCATGTAAGCATCTATTGGTCTGTCTGACTCATTGCCAAAAACACCCTAGCATGTTGCTTTATTAATTAGTTTGCCCTGTGGTGGCTGCTTCTACAAATGTAGGGCAAGAAACATAAATCTGAATCATTATTATACAAAATCTGAACTCTGAGTTATAATTCAGAGCTCTCCAGGACCCTTCTTCTCTCCAGGGCCATATCTCTGATCGTTTGTTGCCCCATATTTATAGAAGCAAAATGACAGGGCCACTATATCATTAAGTAGAAATGCTGGCTAGCACTACCTTTGATAACAGAAAGTGAGTGTGCAGGACTACAGTGAAGCTTACCACAAAGCCAATTTTCCAAATTGGCTTTAAAAGTGAAGGACAGATTTCAGTTAAATCCCTGCAATCCAGAAGCTGAGAATGGACGGCAGTGATTGCTGTGGGTGATGCGATGCCTTACGTCACTGTAAGGCTCAGTTTCCACAGCACACCTTGCTCTTTTCTGAGGGTTTTGTAGTTCTGGGTAGAGAGAAACTGTAGAGAACTCATCTGTGCCCACAGACACCACTCTGCTTTCCTACTTAGTTCATCTCCTCTCTTGATTCTTGCTGTGAAGAGTCTGACTCAGACTGACACAGGCTTTTTTTCAAGGGAAAAGCAGGAAGTAAATGTACTCTGAGATGTTTTTGCCATGCTGGGAATTAATTAATAAGGAGAAAATACATGCATTTTAATCTGAATCTTGCCACAATTACTGTAATCCGGATAAAGCTGTTAGTTAAAGCTTCATCTCTTGAAATAAGAGGAAATGGCCAAAATTCTTTGGGCTCAAGTCCAGCGAGGCACTTAAGCGCATGTTTGCCTTGAACCAAGAGTTAACTTGGAGGTGCTTAGTTTTTTACTGTACATCAATACTTTCCCTGAAGTGGGTTACCACACAGAAATTAAACAAGTTACCACCCAAACACTCGGACGGAGCTAACCACAATTGGTCCAACGTTCTGATTCAGCAAATACAGGCTGCCCAGCAGCAAAACACCAATATTGCTCCCTAAGCCTTCAGTCTGACAAAGGTGCTGGAATTTTCCACCCAGGGCTCCCTGTTCTTTAACTCCTAGAAGAGAGCCTAGCGTTTCTTAAGTTCTTGTTAATTTGTAAGCAAGATTTCCCATAGACAGTCACAAAAGGGTATGTTTACTGATATTGTGACTTTTCTTTATATCACATTCAAGATTTACTTCGGATATTATAGATGAAGTAAGCTATCGGAACAGTAGAACATCAAAGGCATTATCAGAGCTTGTTAGCTTAGCACTGATGAAATGAATTTTAAACTTCTTTTCCACCTTTCCATAGTTCCAAGTTAATACAAAGCCTGCATGACATTTTGTGAATTTTCTTGTGTTACTGTTTAGCAAATTGTAGCTCTCAATATTACATTTTTCCCCCTACCTTCAGATTTTGATCTGGTCAACATTAGAACTGAATCATCCTACCTGCAACTCCCATTTGGCTAGCCCTGCCTCTTTTTTTCCCCCTCTCACCCCCATATTATCATACGTATCTGATTTCATAGTGCAAGCAGTACCCTCCATACTAGGATGTATGTTTGACTGCTGAAATCTGAAGCACTTTCTTTCTGCAAAGTCTACCTACCCACAAATACCACTTCCCACTTCACATCCTGCTCTGTTCCAGACAGGAAGATACACATGAATCCTAATGTAACTGAAATTTTAACCACTCTAATGCCTGTTGGAAGGGCAACCCAGCAGACCACAGGTATTCCAGAAGCTTTCTGGGATGCAGGATGTAGCTGGATGTAGCTTCCTGACACAGGTGAAGGAGAAGCTGACAAGGGGATGTGCTCTTCTGGACCCAATGCCTACAAACAAGGAAGAACTGGTCAGGAGCATGAAGCTCAGGGGAAGCCTTAGCTGCAGTCACCATGAGTTGGAGGAGTTCAGAATCCCGAGAGAAACCAGACACAATCCTCTACTTCTGGACACCCAGGGAGAGCAAAAGAGTCCTGGAAGGCTAGCAAATTTTCAAGGATCACTTCCTCCAAACCCAAGAGTCGTCCATCTCAATGAACAAGAATTCAAGCAAGAGTGGAAAGAAGGCCTGTGTAGATGAATGAGGAGCTCCTGACAAAATTTGTAGGAGAAAACTAAGCATATGAAATTTGGCAAAAAGGACATATGACCCAGGAAGAATATAGAGGAACTGTTCACACATTCAGGGAAAGCCGAATGTCACCTGGAGTTCAATCTGGCAGACATGAGCAGGAACTAAAAGGGCTTCTACAGCTATATCAGCAGCAAGAGGAAGACTACAGAAAATGTGGGCACTATATAGAAAAGGACAAAGGACCTGGTGACAAAGGACGTGGAGAAAGATCAGCTGTGTCTCTCTCTTTATTGGTATCATCAGTCTTCAGCAATCCCGACCCCTGAGACCAGTGGGAAAGTTTGGAGCAAGGAAAACTTAGTTTCAGATGGGACATATGGAAGTCCATGGGTGCACCTTCAGCAAATTTAAAGACAATCTAAAACTGAAAAGAGTGGCTGACACACCAGACAGTTGTGTTGCCACTCAGAAGGACCTTGATGGGCTGGAGAAACAGGCAGACAGGAACCCTGTGAAGTTCAACACAGGGAAGCACGAAGTCTAGGAGAAAATAGCCCCATGCAACAGTAACTGCAGGGGATTTAATATTTAATTATCTGGGAAGACAATCTGGTGGACAAAAATTTGTACATTAAGCAGCAACGTGCCCTCCTGGCCAACAGTACCCTAGGCTGAATTACACAGTGTCACCAGCAGCCTGCGAGGGGCAGTCCTTCCCTTGGCTCGGTACCGGTGAGATATGTGTGGAGTACTGGGTCCAGTGTGTTGAACAATTGAGAAGCAATTTTAATCTGTCTTAAATAGAAAACTCACCCAAAGAAATCAGAACAAACCAGAACTACAGGCACATGCAAAAGGCACATAAGTGGGGATAACAAACAATATCAGTTCAGAGGCTTGGTTTTCACTGAGCTGTTCCAATAAAACAAGAATATAATATCAAAACCTTCCTAGCCAAGGTTTGAAAAGCATGCACACCTTCTTCCTGCTCCAGAAGAGCCAGCAATACAAAACAATCCCCTGCTAACTCCAAACAATTAAGGTCCTAATCAGGTTACATATCTTCCATGTTCAAGTTTGCTCAGCTTCAAGTAGATTGGTTAATATTTGGAGAAGCCAGACAAGTTTGTAGTGTAAATCTAGCTATGAATAGAATGTAAGATCTTCAGTTCCTTCCTCATTTCTATGTACATGTCAACACTGCTCCAGATACTATGAACATGTTCAGAACAACAGACCTCCAGTCCTTCTTAGGGCTTCTGTTTGCCACGGTAAAATAAATGATCCAGATGTAATCGACCAGCTGAACTGTGCTCAGCTCTGAATCAGCTACCCAGATGACGGCAAGTGTTAGTCTGAAATACTGCCGGGGTCATAGGTTTCACCATCCCTTAGTCCAGAAGTTTGTTAACTGTAGATTGAGCATTTCTGATTTGGCTTGAACTAGGAAGTTGTACTGCACTGGATCATGAGAACTGCCTAACATGAAAGCTAACCTGAGGCAGGACAGTGCAGGATAGCATCTCGTGTTTAGCTACGGTTCACAGTTGATACCAGAAGACAAATGTGGCAAATGCAACAAATAATGGCAAATAACATCCTCTTAAAAGAGATTGTAAATCCACTTCAGAATGACAGCTAGATACACTATTCTCTGTGTTCCACAACATGTCACCAACTGCATCTTAACAGCCCTAAGTAACCACGTTCTCTGATGACTACTTTGGATACCAAGCTGTGGACAACATAAAAAAGATGAAAGTCTTTAATATCATCCACTATTTTTTCCCTTTTTTTTTCTCCAAAAGTGGACACAGAACAAGATGGATCGAGATGCTTGTGTTTACAACAGATAATATACATTGTCCACAGAGCAGCTGCAGAGACAGAGAGTGGCATTTTGTGACTAGTTTCAGTGTCTCTCCAAGCGGTTGCTGGTTACCAATATGACCATTAGCCACTAGAGATATTGAGGGCTTGGAAATTCAGCCTTGTCCTTCGCTTCCAACATGCTCAAGGAAGAGCAAAAATAGCTACTGTCATTCCCACAAGGACACAGCTTAACTATGATTTCTGAAAACTCCCAGACGTTCAACAAGGGAAGAGAAAGGAGATCTCTGGGTGTTTGCGAGGCCCAACTAACAGTGGAATACTGCTCTTGGACAGCCTTTGAACTTCATAGCAAAGAAAAAATTAATACTCTATTAAGAAACACTGCCATTAATCTTATCAGCCAGATAACAGTTGAGCTGAAGTACTTAAAAGGTGCATGCAAAAGACTTAAGAGTTGCCAATTCTTTATCTGACTGATAAAGACCCATTCTTGTCTTTACTGCTACTATCAAACTGAAGGTGTTAAAGGAAAAAAAAAAAGTGAAGCAAACATCACTTTATAACACCATCATTAGTAATTAAGCACTTTCTCTTCCCAATCTTAGATGATAAAGCAGGGTTGTCAAGCCATCTACGCTGATTTGGAGACATGAAGAATAATGACCTGCCTGTTTTGAAAGAGCAGAAAGCCTTCCTTCTGGCAGCTAAGCACAGAGTTGCTTTGGCAAAGCGTGGGCGGAAAGTACTAATACAGCATTATGCTAGAGGAATGCATCTGTGCTGGGGAACTCCAAGTTTGACCATGAACTGCAAAGTCTACTGAATATTTATGTACCTTTAATTTTACAAATAACGGTGGACTGCCATCAGCCAAAAGGCTGGTGGAAACATAGGCTCACTCTATGTAAGATGTTCCACCAAACGCACACTGAAAACCAGAATTATTGCAAGGTCTGCTCCTAGCGTCTGAAGAGGCAAGGCACAAAAACTGAGGCAATTTTAAGAACTGCAACTTCTCACATTTCTTTCTGCTCTCTGGCCTCACTTCACAGTGCCCTATGCTCTCCCACTTATCTTCAGCAATTATAAAATGATAGCAAGCTGGAATAGAAGGTGTTTTTTTTTTTTTTTTTGAAAACCACAAAGCAGATGTAAAATGACTGGGTGGGGTCAATGAGCTCTCCTACTTTCCTTGGACTATGCTTATCATCCTTATTTCTCCTTCGCTACTCCCATTAAGTCCACTAGCAAACAGATGGCTCTAGAATTATAGCCTTCTTATAAAGCTTCACAAATTAAGAAACAACTTGTGAACTGAACAGAGTTTTCATTGTGTAGGTTGCAAGCTAAGAAATGCACTACAGGAGACTTTCTGGTGAAACAAAAAAAAAAAATCAGGATAGTGAATCCAGCTTTTAGACAGACAAAATTTCCACTCCATTCCACATAAAAGGTCAAGATGGCTACATAAACCATGTCAGGTACTTGATAAAAGCTCCTCAGAGGCACACAGGCAGGAAGGTGAGCCCAAATAACACCATTAGGCTACTTCCAGGCCCATGGAAGGAGCCATCAGCCCATCAAAGGCTCATCTCCACACACCCAGAGCAGCACAGGGGGACCAACAATGTGGCCTGGCGTGTTGCAGCCAGCTCTCGGTGTGGGATCACCTGTGTATCTCTAGGGGCGAGAGCACGGAGGGGGGGACTTTGGGGTCCAGTTGCCAGCAAGCGGGGACACTGGGATACAGGAGCTAGCTACCGGACTCTGTGTGTCTGAGCCCAGCTGCCAGAGGAATACACCTCCTACATAGATACATTTATATATATACACATGTCTTTATGCATATTCTTGCTGTGGACCTCCATGCTGCTCGGCCAGAGAAGGTAGAAGGATGAGACTGTCGGTGCTGTCTGTCTAACCTGTGTGGCTGGCCAAACATATGCATATATATATATGCAGTGTACACGTGCTTTGTGTAGCTGCTGGGAACACATTTTCAGCCTTCCTACCGGTTGGATCTGGGGATGTGAAATAGCCTCACCTTGGTTGGATCTGGGGATGTGGAGCAGCAGCAGCCTCACCTTCCTCAGGCTGATTCAGCATGACATTTTCCTCTATCAAACTGATCATTTAGCCACTGAAAAAAGTGTAACAACACATGAAGCACAGAGAGCCTCGTCTCAGAACATGGTAACAAATCAGATCTTTAAAATATTACATAACTTACCCCTTAGGCATAAGGGGTATTTCATACTTCATGATCCTTGCCCAAAAAATTAAAAACACTTTAGCTTCTAATGATTTATTCCATGGACTAATGAATTTATTAGAGTATCTAATGTTCTCTCTTATCAAATAGCAATCTTCTGTTTGTTTTCAACAAGATAATGTTTTGGTAACCTGTTACACTGATTGAGCTGTTTAATCAATTTCACATAAGACAAACACCTGAAGCACTTTGAGCAGCAAACACCAGCCTCCCTGCCAGTCAGACACAGATAAGAGATGGCTTCTGTTTTCAAGTGCAGACACTTTGATGTCCACGAGAACCCACAGAAATATGATCATTCGTATTTGTACTTCTTGTGGCTTTGCTGTCCTTGCAAAGGTCATGGATGGTCTGAATCTGCCACTGCCACCCCCTCAGAATATTCCTTTTGATCTCCAGAAGCAGCAGCTAGAGACAGTGGAATCAGGTAAGTTAATCAGAACGGTATTGTGGCCGATGACTGCTGTGTTGTACTTAAGCCAACTGATAAGGATGCACAGCCCTTCATGTAGCTCAGGGCCAGGTAATCATTAGCTAGGTTCATTTCCTCAGGGGAAATTCACTGCCAAAAACTTTACTAGAGCAGTCTTCATTCTAGCCACCCAGTTGCTGATCAGAGGAGAGAGCATGAATCACAATCAGGCATACACACCAAGCTAACCCAGAATCACTTCTATGGTCCATGTAACCTTAGTGCACTAATGACCTCCAGCTGAACATTAGACGTGTTCGTGGCACCCTTTATCCATCTTTTCCTAGCTAAGTGGAACAAGCAGCCAGCAAACAAGTGGCTGACTGTGTAGAAGGAGGTACATGGTACACCACCTTCAATGGAGAAGCCACTTAATGAGCCCTCCCAGTCTGCATCACAGATTGCTTCCTCAGCCCTGTTTACACACACCACCAGCCTCTCGACTGGCTGCGTCAGGCTAAATATAAACAAAAAAAAAAAAAAGGCAGAAGGTTGTTATTTATAACCAGATTAATTTCAGTGATCATATTTATAGTGCAAACCTCTGAAGCCATAGGGAAGCTGAAGGATAGTGAGCCACAGAATGTTAACAGGAAGAAATGACTGGGGTGGGAGGATGGAAGTGGGGGTTTAGAACAGGATTATAAATTTGTATCTCAGTTTCTCTGCTGCAAACAAGGCATGAAGTAACTACTTTACTTAACTAATGAGAGGATTTAAAGTCTCTCCGAGGGTCCTCTAGGGAACCTCTTCCTAATTGTTTCAGAAAGGACTTGCCCCTTTCCAGAACAAGGTACACCGACTGTCATGCCTGAAGAAATTCCTGAAGGATTTTTGTTTCTGAAAAAGCCAAAAAAGAGCTTCACATGGGGCAGATATTCTCTGAGGAAGTAGTAATAACTCTTTAATCAAGCTGCAACTCTCCTGCTAGTTTTGAGAGAGAAGTTCAACTTCTCTATCCACATGAAGATCTGTGTTTGGTAGAAACAGCTCTTTGACAGCTACTTTTAACAAGCATTTTGGGAGTATGCCTTTTGTGCAATAGGTATCAAATGAAATCCTACAAAAGCATCGAGTAGGAGTTGACCTGTGACATACCCTGCCAGTGTTGATGCAACTGCTACTTGGCTAAGGTTAGGTTATCCAAGCGATAGCGTCTTCCTGTCTCCTATGTACTTAAGGGTGTTGCCTCATGCTCTGAAGGTGACTGCCAGCCAGTGGAAATTACTTTCTTCGACATATTGACGCCAAGGTTATGCAGGAAGGCCACAACCGTGCAGTTATAGTGCTGCTTTTCCTTGAAATATTTAAAATTCACTGTAAGCGACACGAACCTGTACAGAAGCTTCTTGAGTCAAACAACAAGTCATTCCTTTATTTGCACTCACTGTATGCCTTCGCTTTTCTTCTGTTGCTGATAACTCCCAGAAAGAAAAGTGTGTCTAACACTCCTTGGGAGCTTAAATGCCAGCTGCCACTCAATAAGTGTGCCAAAGGGAGTAATTACTTGATGCATTTCCTCAGCGGAGGAGCCACCTAATGGGTCCTCCCCCTCTATGGCACAGTCTGCTTCCTCAACCCCACAGTGACAGCTCTGTGTCTGCTCTTTGCTACCCCAGCTAAAACCACTCATCTCTACCCAGCTGAAGAAATGGCTCCACAATCCCAACAGTGCAATTACGAAGGACAACATCCTGAAATTGCTTTGGACTGACTCCAGTTATTGGTTTGCACTGAACACTTTCCTATGCTGAAGGTTTACAGTAAAGACTACAAGACTGATGAAACAGCCTGCCAGGCTCATGCCCTCACAGTTGTACTTTAACTCGACAAGGCCACTGAAGCACCAGATTTTCAGCTGTGCTGGTGATGTCTTCATAAACTGGTGCCATTTATTTCATAGAACTGAAGATACATATGTTCTGAGGAGAGCTTTAAGAGAGTAGTGGTGCCCATCACTCAAGCAAGCAACAAAGCTAGGAGACCACCTACCAAAACCTCATCTATACCAGATTCATAAAGATATAAGTAAAGTGTGCTTTAACCATGACTGTAGGGACAAAGAAGAGTTCTCCACCTGACTCCTAGCAGGAACAGGTTCTTTCAACAGAAAACACAAACAGGGTGCAATGACCAAAGAATTGAAAGAGCAACAAGGTGCCTGGGCTGAGGATTTCATTCATCAAATGAAATGAAGAAAAGGTCTTTGAGTTATTTTTCTGGTCTACTTCTTGCAAGAACCTCTTTTCCTCAAACGCATATCCAAAAGGTTTGGGTCAGATGCGTGGACACAAGGATCTGTAGCACTGCAATGCCATATTGAAAAAGATCACAAGCATCAATTTAAAACATGAAACTGGAAAAGAAAACATAGAAACACACTACAGAACCCAAACCAACCAGACAAGACGTACAGTGCAAAATTCCAAGCTGAACTTTGAAACAGACCAGAGGCAGAAGATAAAGAAATATTAAAACTGAAAGAAACGGAGAGGGCTTATAAAACAGCGTTGCAGTCAAAATTGTGTAGCAGGCACTGTTCTAGTAAGTGGGTGAGGCAGGGTTAAACCCTAACATGCTGAAGGGGTAACTGAACTCAGGTTTTCCTTTCTCTGGAAAAGGACTTCAACCATGTTGTGCCATAAAGGTATGACAGCAGCAGCAAAACTTCAGCATTTAAAGAACGCATTACAGATGCCAGCATCTACAAAAAAGACCTGTGGTTTTGTTCCAGACATGACTCTTCAGACATGCCTGAGCTCAGCAGAGCTCCTGCCACAACAGGAGCAGGCAATGTTCCCCAACAGGCACCTTGGAATAGTGACGCATGCTTTCTCCTGTGTGGTATATTATGTTTTGAATTCTGCTCCATGAATACTAGCTGCCCAAAATCGAATTTTGTAATGTCTAGCCAGCTTAACCTTAATCTGATTGGAAAGTTCTGCCCATGCTTTAGTTATGAGAGATTACATGAGAAGCTCTTGAAAGCCACGGCCCTGTCTCAGACCCTGATTTCCATAAAACGAATGAAAATGAACAAATTGTCATTAGTTCTAGCCCAGTCTAGGTGTCAGAATCTCAGGTTTTGGACTATTAAAATATATTAATTAGCTGAAAACAAAACAAAACAAACACAAACCAACAACAAAATACCACCACCACAAAGAACCCAAACAAAACTGGACATACACAAAGGTAGGCAAAAGTTAAAGCAGAGCAGCAGAACTTGATCCACCACCTGTTCTAAACTGGTAAGAAATCTTCAGTGAAGGGTGAAGAAACAGAGACTCCACCCAGGCCCTGAAAATACCCAGTCATTGTCAAAAACCTCCCCAAAAGGCAGTCACGCTATTGTTTGTCACATGTAAGGTCCTCCCAGCCTGCTACTGCACAGAACAAAAGAAACCACTAATGTGAATCTTTAGGAAAGGTAGCCCAGGTTCCCACAGAGGCCAGTTATTCGTATATGGACTTTTATGATCATTCATAAAAATCAAGATCTTATCAATGTAACTGATCTAGCAGGACAACATTATGCTGCTTAACAGGTCTAAAAAGGAAACATCAGGATAAAGAAGGCATTTAATTCTCTAAACTTAACTGGGGAATAATAGTTTGATTTGAGTGGGAGAAGTTTAACTTCAGCATAGACTTCTTGTGTTAAAACTTATAGATCTACCAACCCATCAGACAGTAAAACACAGGCTTTAGAAGAACAGTTCTTATGGAAAAGTCTATCAGTTCACCAGGTTCAGAAGGAAGTGAATGCTGGTCACAGGGAAACGTATGACACACCAGAAGACCCTCGTGTAAAAGCTATTTGAAAAAGCGTGACTGGCATGAAGAAATGAGGGAACTCATGACAGCCCCTGAATCTTGAGTAATAAAGTAAAGCAACCTCTTTCGATGCTGGAGAGAAGATGGCATAATTAAGAGATTGGCATGAAAGACCTTACAGCTTTCTCCCAGCGTTACTCTATTGAATAAGAGGCAGCTGAAATAACACGTGCTATCCCTAGGAATTTTGTATACGCAAAATCAAATCATCAAATCATATTTGATGATTTAATCATCAAATCAACATCTATACATGCACAGATAGAGTGTTGTTGTCATTTCATTATTCTTCGAGGTCCATTGTCTTTCTTTTATCCCGCTAAAGTTCTGATGCTACAAAGTCGCTAGATAAGTTACTATAACATAAATACTTCAGTCACACTGTATTCAAACTGGGGACATGGGGACAATGACACATTAAGCCTTCAGAGATGCTATTAAATAAACCAGACACAGTTTGCACCTCAGTATTTCCCAAAATTATTCTGGTTGTGGCCTGCCAAGTTTACAGCATGCCTTACAGCTGCTACTGCTTCACTGAGGGCTTGTACATCTAGCTCAGTAACAACTAGAGTAACCAACGCTAATGCTGAGTAGTGATTGCTACTCCATTTCAGAGATGTTTGGCAGCATGTTACAAGACAATCAGTAAAACAGCTTAGTTCAGAAACACTGCTAAAATCAGTACAGGAACATCTATCACATGTCCTGAGAATACCTGGAATTGCCATAAAACAACTATTTCCAAATATGATTACTATCACTTGAGGAAGGCCAATGCTAGAGTTGATCTCCACAGAGTTAATTCAGTGCAAGTCACCCACACGTGCTCACTGTCTGAAGCTGTACAGGTAAGGGGATTACTTGTTCCATTTCCACAACAGCTGATAAAGTAGCATATGATTTATGTTACAGAACTTTCATCAGTAAAGACACCTATTACGTAGAGTACGTTGTATTGCAAATTCAGGAGAAAAAGTTTTGAAACTCTCTCTGGAAATTTTCGTTTCCTTTTGTGAAATCTTGGGGGGGAAGCCAGTGGCCACCAGTGGCCAGGAAGTAATTCCAACCTGCCAGTCTTCCCCATCCAAACTAATGCTGAGCAACTGAAATAGATATGAATGTACTTTCTGCTGAGTCATCAGTAAGTAAAGGCAGTAATTGCTACGTTTTTAATGATTATTATTGCTGATGGCATATCTCTGGATGCCAGCTGCAACAGCCATGTGGATATCTGAAATTTTAGAGAATCCTGAAAGCAGCTGTCAGCCCTCTTTCAACATTCAGATGCTGAAGTTTTGTAGAAAAGCAGTTTGTGCACCAGCACAAGAAGTTTAAGCTTACTTAATTTCCTGGCTGGCGTTTCCAGTTGCTTTCACTGATCCCTTCTATGGAGTTCAGGACGTTCCCTCAGCTTGCAGACCACAAGTCGAAGAACACTAATGGGGGGAGGCTCAGTCCTGCCCCTTGCAAGAACACTGCAAAAAGCACAGCTCAATCCTGTTAATTTTTTTGTTTTTTGAAAGATCCGGAAGATCTTTGGGTTGAAGCTAGCAACGAGGAAAGCAGTTAATATTTCTGTTTGGTACGTGACTGGGGCGGCTGCTCTGACCCCAGCAGCCTGCAGCTCCTCATCAGAGGGTTGAAAGCATTAGATGAGGAAATGACTGATCTCTCAACCCTCTTCTGCTCCTGGGGATACCCTCTCATTACAGATACCCCTCTCAGGAGGGGACACCACCCTCAGAAGGGACCCCCTAAGGAGGGGTCACCCCCTCAGGAAGGGGACCCCTCTTTCAGGGGGGGACACCACCCCCTCAGGACGGCCCCCTCTCTCAGGAGGGACCCCTTTCCCCCTCAGGAGGCCCAGCCAGCCCCCCCGCAGGTGAGCCCAACCGCCCTCCGCTCACCTCCAGCCGCTGCCTCCCTCCGGCCTCACCCCAGCCCTTCCCGCCGCCGCCGCCGCCTCCCCTCGCGCCCAAGGTGAGCACCGGGGGCGCGGGCAGGGTGTAGTGAGGGGAGGGGTGGGGGGGCGGCCCCGCCCGCTCCGTCAGCCGGCCGCGGGCGCGGCTGGGACTCGTAGTCCGCGCACCCCATGCCCCCGCCGGGCGAACACGGGCCGCCGCCTACAGATCCCAGCATGCCGCGGGGCTGGCGAATGCCCATGGCTGGCGGAGCGGCTGCCGCCGTCGCCTCAGTGCGGCTGGGAGCGGGAAGGGGCGGCTGGGCTGAGGGGGTGCCCGGAGGGCAGAGGGGACGCCGGCCCCCGACACCCCCTTTTTCCCTTAAAAAGGAATTGTAGAACCCGGTGTTCACTTTGTTGCATTGTTTTGGAAACTTTAAAGCGGCTCCTTGGCATTGTAGCCCTGGCTAGATTTTTTTAAAAAAAAATATTATTTTTTTATTATTATTATTTTTAAATTAACTTAAAATCTAAAATCAAACAAATACAGTACTTTCAGTGTTGTCAAACAGAACTTTCAAAGTCAATCATTTTCAAATCATTTTTTAAGTAAGAGGTTTGTTATAACCCGTCTTCTCCCCAGGAGGGTATAACATTTTGGCATTTTGAAGAAAAAATTAAAAAAAAAATAAAAAAAATTCAGAGTAACGTGTTGATGACTTGCCACAAACTTGGTGTAGAGTGGTGCTGGGTGCCAGTGTTTTATACAGAACTGGGTAAACGGAGTTACTTTGGGAATATTTTTCTGATACGGGTTTATTTATTCAGAAGTTTATTAGTAGCATTAGTATTATTCTGGATTTGGGCATCTGTACCTTGTGTGAGAAAGGAGGTATGCTCAGGTTAGGAAGGTGTTGTTGCCTTTGGTGTACTGAAATTGTGGGTTGCTTTATTACCTTTAAAGCACATATTGTAGTAACATACTACAGATAGAGCTGTGCTTGTGCACACTGCACAAAGAGGAGGAAAAGGAGAAACCTTAAAACAAACATGGGAATAGCAGCGTAAAGATTTCCTGCTAGAAAATCCACAAAGGTATAAATCATTTTAAATTTGACAGTAATTCACAGTGGGGATTACGTTAAACTAATTGTGTCAATAGTTGCATTTAAATACATGAAATAAAGCTGTTTTTAATTTCTTGTGCACATTTTAGCATGACCCACTGGGAAGGTTAATAGTTCTTTTTATTGTTTTTTCCAGCATTGTTTAAAATGGTACAAGATGCTTCAGTGCTTCAGCTCCGAGAGAGGGGCAGGGATTAATATAGTGCTGAACGCAGTAGAAGCAAGATGAAAAGAGGATTTGGGGTCAAAACACAGAATGGGAGGAGAAGTTAGTACGGAATAAACAATACGGACAGTTGGAGAGGGAAAAAAAAAAAATCCTCTGGAGAATAACTGTGGGCAATCCATCCCTGGCGCACACACCACCCGAGCTGTGTGATGACAGGGCCCCAGCATGAGCTTCGAGGGCTCCTCAGGCCCACAGGCTCCGGAGCAGCAGGAACCATTGCTCTCCGGCAGCACAAGGGAAGGAGCGCGGCGCTGCCGAAGGCTGGACCCAGCTCTTGCTCTCTGGCTGGAGCTTCGGTCCTTAGGGCATTCCCTTCTCAACTTCCTTCTTCCTCAAATAACCGCTGACAGTGGATACGGCCCTGCAGCTAGCTGAGCAGGAGGGGAGCGGGGAGGCTTGTGGCACTTCTGGCTGTCTCTTTGGGGTAGGTTTTCGACAGGGGACCTGTGGTGGAGCCTCCCAGGCTGGCAAACTGCACTGGGTGCCCTGGGTCACTCTCTCAGGAGCCTTCTAACCATCGCTTGACTTTATAGGTCAGAAAAAGACTGTATGTGTTTGATCACAAAGCCTTATGAAAGTCCTAGGACAGGTCAAACCAGCCAAATCAGTAGAGATGGGTATTTACAGGCTGAAGTAAAATACACTTTTAGTTTGACTGGGATTTTTCCTGTGATTTCAGTGGTACTTGACTTGGTCCTCAAAGTGCTCCTGTTAATTAGTTACTACCTATCTCCTGTACTGATACCCTAGTCATGTCAGGCTTTATTATCATCCGTAATAGCAGTTATCATATCAGAGACCCAAACATTAGGACATTTCCGTTTTCACCAAGAAAAGATCATTGACATGCAAATTCTTTACAATGTCCCTTGAGAAGGACTGGATTTTAAACACACTAAGCTGGCTGCCCGTTGGATTAAGCGGAGTTGTGAATATAAAGCAGCTGAATGGCTTTGCGCATGCTGTTTCCAGCATGTCTGGGGCAAAATATCAGCAGAAGGCTGCCATGTATGGATAGTTAGTGGGCATTGAAAGAAGGACCCAGGGTTATCAGTGGTGTTTGTGGTGCTGGCAGTGGCAGACCTGCTACCCCCATAGCTCTGCCACTGCCTCCCCCAGTACTGCCTTTGGCCCAGAGGCAGTCAGGGAAGCAGCCGTGGCCTCTGGAAGAACTTTGCCACAAACTTTTTCACAGACCTCCCTTGACCTGTACGTCTCAAAAGCACAAACCCCATGCTCTTTCTTTTTTTTTTTTTTTTTTTTTTTTTTTCCATAAAGAAGCTTTGCCAACTTGTTTTCTTTCAAAAGAAATACAGATTCTAACTACTGAGCCAGCAGTTACCCGCGTCCTCCTGTACAGTGTGTACAGTACTCCTCCACCCCAGGAGTGCTGTTTTTACTGGGCCCTTCCTTGCCAGGTGCTGGCTCAAACTCTCCCCATCAGGCTCTGTGACAATTAGCCATGTGTGGGCCCACGTCCTTAGGCTTGCTGCCAGATCAGTCCCTTCAGATGAACTGAGAAGAACAGAGGAAGAAAACAGCAACACTCATCAGCCATCAATCAGAACACTGGGCAGTTCCATTTTCCTGATGCCACCTTGCTTCCAGGAGCAGATCTACCACTCATGGATGGTGGACACACCATTCACTCATTCACAGCTGATGTGCTGTGTGTGGTTGTATGCTCTCAGCTTCTGCAGATTGCTAGCAGTCCTTCAAGAGGGCCATACTTAAGGTAGGCAAGCCCTTTTTGCTAGTGTAACTTGGTTCTGAGGCTCCCCACCAGCTCCTCTTTGAGGCAGCTCCCTTGTTGAGTTCCCATGTTGAGTCACATCTGATTAAGCTGTGCTGCTCCAGAGCTGAACTGAGAGAGGTTTGTCTGTCATGCACTGCTGTTCGTTTGTGTGGCTGCTGGCAGCTGGCATGTCTGCTGAGTGTCCTGCCATGGGGCTTGTGGAGCCTCATGCCATAGTTTTCCCACTGATGGATAAATAATGAGATGGTGCTAGGGCAGCAAGTCTGCCCAGTGGCATTTGCTCTAAAGGGCAAGAAAGTGAATTAAACACAGACTCTTGTTTAGAACTGCTCTCATGTCTCTTCCCAAGTGTTTTCCTTTCTAGACTAAACAAACTAACTATCTCCTTGGAAGGTCATAGTCTTAAGGGTTTTGTTTTTAGTGCCATATTCTGAAATATCTGCAGTTTGTTTACATCTATATTTGAGTGAAGAGCTCAACAGCTGATAACTGCTGTGTACTTTACCACCACTGACAGCTGTATATGTTTTCTGTGTTTTACCGTACATTAATATCTTCTTTTAGTGATATCTTATTTTGATATATTTAAAAATGCCATTTTGTATTTTACACTGTTTTGCTGCCTCACCAAATATTTACCCACTTTGCATGCTGGTAGGCCATTTGCTCTCTGATAACGTGTTGTTCTTTATTGTACTTGCTTTTTAATGTCATTCCTACCCATTTCTCTAAATTGTCCTGTTCATTCAAAGCCTAATTCAGTCCTTCAAAATACTTGTGCTCCACTCATTTCTTCTGGTTAAGCTAATGTCACTATCTTTAAACGAAGCAAGCTCCAGAGAAGATCATTTAGGCAAAATTATGGTAACTTTTGCTTTTGATTGTTCCAGGAACACCAGCAGGTAAGAGCTTCCTCTTTCTCTATTTTCATTTCATTTCTCTTATGTTCTCCTTATTCTACCTGAACATGGGTCCGTGAGCTGACAGGAGAAATGCGAAAGACCACAAGACATACGAGAACTATTCACAGTTACGATTGCCAAAGTTTCATATCAGTAGATAAGCTTGTCAGTACATTTTATAGCACTGTCACTGTTTTATTGCCATTGACTACACAATGTGTCACCCTTGCTATTTCACAGCTATTTAGTGTCGGATGACTCATTGCTGTCTGTAATAAGGGAGGAAAAATGAAACAGTGCATACGGTAAACACACTGCATGTGCATGCTACCTTGTGTGCCATGCAATGGAAGAAAATTGAGGAAGAAATTCCTGGAATCTGGAAAGGGCAAACAACAAAATCACTTGGAAATCTACCAGCAGGGATGATTTTCTTGAGAAGAGCCTGTGTGCAGTTTATAGTCAGCTCTTGTGAAATGCCATGAGGGATTCCACAGTGATTACATACACTATTTGAGAGAAATAAATACAATTGTGAAAAGCATCTTCTCTGACTATGCCGTTCTCTTATCTGGAAAATGAAGTCAGACTAATTGCCTCATTATATCTATCTTGTTGTCTTTAATATAAATTAACTCCCTAGCAAAACACTAGCTGTGCAAACATTTTAGATTGAAACATAAGTTACGTATTGTCATATTAGGACAAATAAAATTATCCTAAAAATAGGAGTGTTTGTGTCTTGCATTTTTGTTGGTTTAATGGATGAAACTTCTATTGCAATAATTTAAAGTCTCTTGCCCAAACATTGAGATATTATATTCGTTAATAACATCATTAATTTCTTTCTGCTCTTTCTCTGAATTGATACTTAATCTTGTTTCAAGGATTGAAAGCAGGCATATGAGCTGGGTTCTTGCAGTAAGTTTCCAGTTCTGTCAAAGATGCATTACAGAATGTTGACCAAGCCAAGGTTTTGACTAGTTGGTCACTGAATGACCTGATTTTTTGTTCTGCACTGCTCAGATACCTTTGTTTGAAAAAGTTAAAAATTAAACACATTTTATGTGGTTGAACGTGGATTTATAGCAAATGTTTTAGTGGTTCAGACTGGTATGGTGTCACAACCAGTGGCCAGAAGCATAAGCAAGATGTAAGAGCATAGCACATGTATATGGTACTCCTCTTTGATACTTGCCCATTTCATGCCCCCAGGTCATTACTGGTTCAGAGGATTTCCTGAACATGTTGTGATTTCTGTGTTCAGTAACCCATGATGGATTTTTCTTCCAAGCACTTGTCCAATCTCCTCTTGCATCAAGGAAAACATTTCACGTGTGCAACATCCTTTAGCAAGGCCTGCAATGGATCAGCTATCTAGCACTGTGTGAACAATTAGCAACTTCTGTCTGTTTTGAAGCAGGCTCCTTTTGTGCTGCATGGTAGTCCTCAGAGTTTGGAAACACCGATTTGCAGCGCTATCTGTCCTCAGACTTTGTGGAATGTTCCATCCTGAGAGTTTATGCACTGGCCAAGCAGGGAGGTGTACACTGATGCTGTAGGTGCGTAACACCTCTGTGTTGGGTTTGCAGGTAAAGAAAAGTGAGCGTGTGCATTTCTCCGTGGTCCTGTTTCCTTCCTTGCACTACGAACTGTTACAACAATCATACCGTGCCAATGGATCGGCCTGGGAAGATCTCTTGGTTTGTGTTTGCAGACACTGCTATTTTCAAAGTGCTGGTAGGTGTGATGTGCTAAGTATCCAAGAAAAATAAAAATCAGTGCTTGCATTAGAATCTAGGTATTTAGTAAAATAACTTGGTTTATGATTTCTTGTAAAGCCCACATGGCTTGAAAAGTCTAACATCAGAATCATTTGTTGACATTTTTATTGAAGCATGGATCTTTAGCTTGGTTCACCATAAAGTGAAGCATTTTATTTATGATAATAGACAGTTTAGGGCTATAGGGGCATTATAACGTTGCTGGTGTAGATACAACTTTATCAGAAGATACAAACATGACCCGCAAGAGAAACAAACACCAAAGAGAACACAATGAACACACTGTTTACAAATCACTTCATTACTACAGACACCAAATGGCAGTTACTGTAAGTAAATCAGTTGCAGAGAACTGACTACATTGAGACAAGGAAATGGGGACTTCTGTTTGGGGCTTCATCCACAACTGCTCAGTAGAAAAAAGTTTAATGTCAAGCATTCATTTTTTTTTTTTTTTAATCCACAAAACAATGCTAGCCAACAGACATATCAAAGGATAAGACTGAAAGATACCAACGCCTTTACAACTACTTTTGCAATTATCTTCTTGATTAGGTACTTTGATTTTTTTTAATACATTTTGTCAGAAGGTAAATAGCCCAAAAATCAGCAGCAAAAATATTACAACAACAAAACAAGTAAATACAGTGCCAATGTGTCATGTTGTAGAAGAGAATACAAAGAGGACAAACAATGATAACTTAATCATATAAAATGACACAGAGCTGAAATACAGTGCACTTAAATACCTATGTGACAAAGAATGTTAAATTCTGTACTTAGTATGTACGTTTTTTAAACATAAAATCTGAAAAGTCTTTGTGCTTAAACTTTTTTTCCTGTTAAACAGAATTAGTTGCTTACTTCCAATACTGCCACTGTAAACTGATATTACAACAGATCACAATTTTCACAGACACATCAACATTAAAACATTTACCTATGAGAAAATAAGTCACTTCTCATTAGTTCACAGTGCGAAAAAGTGGTGTACACTCTGCCTTGAGAAAGGCTTTCAGTTATTCATCAAGCCAGTTGCAGAAAAGTCCTGAAACCAGATGCAGTGCTAGATTTATAGAATGGAAAGCAACACATCACATGTTGGGAGGAAAAAATAAATTTCTCGTTTCTTCATGGATATCGTCTAAGTGACCTTCTTCTTCTGTTGTAGAAATGCCTGAGCCCATGTTGCCGTGAAAAATTCATCATGTAATTTTGTTTGCGAGTGCTGTTAAAATTGAAGGGGTTGGGGGAGGAAGAGAAGAATGTTAGTTTTTTACATGTACTTAAATTTCTTCTGGAGCAGTGAGCTAGTGGGACAGATTCTTCTTATTCCTTGCATAGCCTTTCAAGCCACGTAAAGCAGTGTAAAGCAGCCTGGTTGTACAACAAGGAAGAAGGCAATAGAGAATCTGTCCCACTTCGCTTTTATTTGCAGTTCATTATCTTAGGGAAAAGTTAAGAGCTTTCAGCTAATTAAAACTTGTGATGCCTAGGGCCAGATTCACTTAAGCTATATGCACTTCGTACCCTCTCAATGCGGGGCATTTCTCCACTGCAGCTTTACATGCCAGTCACCTTCTGTCTCAGAACATTAAATGATTTCTCTTGAGAACAGAGGAAAAGCTTTACTCTGCTTCATTATCTTCTACTTTTACTACAGAGGAAATGAAATATAACACTTCTACAGAGTTAACATTTCCCTCTCATACAATCCCCATCCAAAATTAAAGAAAGATCTGGGAAGAAAGCATCATTGCCTCCAGGAGGAGACCAGGCTAGAGACAGCCTGACTGCACCTGACTGAAGGAGGGACCCATGGTTCAGACCCATGTGGAGGAAACGACCCCATCCCACCTCACTCAGGTTTCTACTTCTGTTGAGGGAAGAAGGAACCATGAGAGGGCAGCAGTGGACAATGCTGCCTGGGGCTTGGGCACCTGAAATCCAGCTCCCGAAGGCTGGATTCAGTTTACAAATGTCAGCAGCTTTGGAAATGCAGCTGGAACATCTGTGGCGCATCCTCGTGCACATACAAAAGTGTGTTTAACTTGGAGAGACCTGCATGTGCAGGAACACAGAGCTCTGCATACAAAGCTGTGGTACAGGGCTGCTAAACAGCCACAGGGCTTCATCTGGCTGTGGCTCTTCCCGGTCCCTTTACATAGATATCCACACCCTCAGGGCATATATAAAAATACAGGTCTATGTAAACCTATAGTCAAACTTCATTCGGGGTTATATGAGAATGAAAAGCTTTGTGCTTTCTGTAGTCCTTACACAGGATGTCTCCTCCCAGACCTAGCACTCACAGCATGTGTGGCCATATCGAGCAGCTGAGATGGTGCTGTAAGACAGCCACTGTAGCACACTGCAGGCCCAGGGTATGGGAAAGACCTTTCCATCAGATAACTACTTCTAAAAACAAAATAGTGTCAGATACTGTGGCCAGACAAAGTTACAGAGCCACCTGAGAGTCACCCCTTTCTCCACATGGAAAACATGCACACAAGACATATGCAGCCAGAGGATGCAGTTTGTCTCAGGGAATGGGGCACAGTGTTAACCATGCAGACACTGAGGACAACTCCAACAGACTAAAGGAGCTTCAGCCACAAAAAACATTGGTAACTATGAGGCCACATTTTCTTTTGGTTTCCAGGAGAAAGAACAGTGAAGTCTCAGTGAATCTGTGCAGTCTCAGGCTAATTTCCAATTCTCTCTCCCAGTCCTCCCTACCCACTCAGGCGTCCGTGCTTTCTGATTTCATCCTGCAGTGAGAGAAGGATGCCAGGCCTAAACATCTCAGTCCAAGGGACTGAATGTTACCATAAGCCTCCAAACCAAGGAGTCCCTCAGATTTTAAAGGTGATACATGAAATAAAGGCCTGCAGCAGATATTGCAGGCAACAAATCTCCCATTTGTGGGTGCAAGGTAGGTCATTGTGAGTTTTCCCTGTGAGTAAAAAGTAAATACCCAGCCTGTGATCAGTTATTCTTTCCTCTCTAGTGCATAAGCTTGTTTTCAGTGAATATGGCCCCTAGGAAAAAGAAATAATTGCATGCTTTGCAAAATAACTATGATCCTCCAGAGGCAAAGGTAGCTTTGGGTTTTGTATTATAACTTCATCTAAAAAAGACATATAAGGAAATTACACCATTCTCAACAGCTAATCTAGATCATGATTAACTACATTGAACAGAAGCAGTTGCGTCAAAATCTAGAACACAACCCCCCAAGAAATTCCAGGTTGCTTCCCAACTAGTTTGCAATTTTCTTTACCCAATTTTACAGAAAAACAAACCTTCCTCTTCCCCCCCCCCCCCTCCCAGTTTGGATGCTGCTAGGTACGCCCAGCCTGTATTTCACTTCCATTTTGTATTTGGCCTTAATGTTATGATAATGATTTTTAAAACAATGAACAAACACACACACACACACACAAAAGGAAATTAAATAAATAAGAAAAGGAATAAAGAAAGGGTTACCTAAAATACAGAAGTGATTTACTATTTTTAATGTATATTCAGTCTGTTTTGTTATTTTAGAAGATGTTCAAGATGTTACAAAGAAAACACATGTATTCCTTGTCTTACACTGAACACTGCAGTGTGTGAAAAATCAGAGCAATGTAAATTGCCGAGAACTAAATGCTTATTTTATTTACATATACTGACTTCGTTCAAACTTGTTCTCACTGGTCTGAGGTAGGCTTCCCAACTAATGCGTTAGATGCCACATAAAAACTTCATGCCCACTATGGACAATGGCATGTTTTTCGCTCTTGTTATAGGTAAATTGATATATCATATAAAGTACAGTATTGTATTGCCTTGTATTGTTTATCATGTATAGTTTGATATTCACAAAATGAGAATAAGTCTATTTCTCTGAATTAATTTTATACATTGGTAGGAGAACAGCACTGGTACTACAGACCAATAATGTCTCTATTAAGACCACAATAAGAGTGTAGGACCACAATAAGAATTACATAATAATTCTGCAGCAGAATGATGCATTTCTTGCATTTGGTGGATTTAAGAATATTTTCAATACTATTAACAATAAATTCATTTTGTATTTTTACAGACTGATAAAGGCTTTGACATATGTTGCTGTCATTTTCTTGTTTGGAGCACCCAAAACATGCAAGGCAGCATCAAGCTGTATTAGGAATAAGCCCCCCTTCCATAATAGAGGGTGTGGAGGAGAAATGTTTCTTGGCTATCAGTGGCAACTTGGAGGCTGCTTTGCAAGTCCATAATGGCCTGTCAGTGCACTGAGCCTTCTTCCTTTTCTGTGCATTCACTGAACCATCAGATGAAAAGAACAGATCCAAAATGGTTATCTGTGTATTGCTGATGAAACAAACAGCAACAAAAGCAAATACTAGGAACAATTACTGCATAATCTACAGTTTTGGGTGCATTAACGGTAAAAAATAAATAGACGATAATACTGCTCCAGTTTACATAGGAAACCCTAAGTAACTTTCGAGTGGAGTCACTGGAGTTATACTAATTAGATGAAAACAATATGCAGTCTATAGAGAAAAACAAAATTCTATTTAGGACATGCTCAGTAAATATGTACAATAACAGTTTATGAGAAGAAGTCACTCTTAAGTAGACCACCTGGGTCTTTAGTAGACTGTTCTGAGTATTGTATATTTCCAAAAGCATAGTTTGAAGTAAAATTTGCAATTTAAAGTTTGTGAAAATAGAACATAACCAAATAGAATAAAAATATGCAATAAGAAAGCAAAATATCTAATGTCACTTATTTTCATGTTTTTATTTCTGATTGATTGGAACATTAGGAACCAAATAGAAAGAAAAATATTTAGATAACCAAACCAAACATGACAAAGCCTTAGAAAACAGCAAAGACAGGCTTCTCAGGACTAGGCTTTGGGTAAATTTTGTGGCTGAATTACAAATGCTTTGTTAGGGCGGTTATGAGAAAAGTGATGTGCTCTGACTGAAGTCCTCATAGCTTATATTAACAACAAACATTCTTTGGCTCCAGTGAGATGCCCACAGCTGAACCCACAGCTCAGTAACAGTGTTGACTAGTAGTATCTAGTTGGGGCAGCACAAACCAGTATAGTTACAAGAAATAAGAACTACCTGGCAAACTCTTGCTGTGCATCCAAGAGGCATGCATGTCTATGCCACCGTACATATTCACTAACATGTTCTACCTGGCTGTGGCTTCAGCTCTGTGGTCATTAATTACAGAAAAAAGTAAGAATTCCCACACAGAGCTGAGAGATTGCCCAAGCAGTGCCCTGGGTGCCCTCCATTCGCAGGTCTTTTTGCACTGAAGGAGAAATGCTTCTGGCTACAGCCTTAGTGAAATTCTTTTTGTAGTACAGGGGCGAGATGCTGAACACCTTCTGCTAAACTTCACCTGATACTCCCTGGGGCAGGGCCCTATAAAGCTCCCTGGCACATCTCCAAGAGTACAAAGGATTTTTCATCGACCTGTCACTGACAAAACTTTGTGAAAGTACTGTAGCTGTAGCAGCAACATGTATTTGATTGTGATTCAGGAAAGTACTTACCTTATTCTAGTGTAAAACCAATGACAGCAAACAATGAAATACAACACAAGTTAGAAAATGCCTTTCAATGCATGCAGCACTGTGATTAGTCATAAAACCCTGATGAGGTTTAGAGGCAATATAGGACTTTTCATCTCTTTTGAAAATAAAAATTGAACAAATTATTTCCTGATATTTCAAATCAATGCTTATATTTTTATTTTCTATAAAATTCAGCATGCACTTTTTAGAAACATAATAAACACGTCATAAAAGCACAGATTGCATCATATTAAATTTGGCATAAATGTTGTGAATATTCAGATAACTACCTAACATTTGAACTATTTCTGTTCTTTATTATAACTATATTTAGAGTTTAATTTAAATGCATTTTTCAAATCATTGCTTTATAGTAAAAAAATATAGCAGATGAAAATATAGCTTTTCCACATAAAAACTCTTGCTAGAGCTAGGATATATAATTTGTATTTTAATGTTGCAAGATACAAATGAACATTCTTTGCACCAAATGCAACCTAAGTTCCTCACTAAATCATTTGTGCCAAAAGTGTGATAATATCTTGACAATGAAGAGCATGGAGTGATGGCTATGGAGGGATTTGTTCTGTTTTCCAACAATTAACCATAAAAAAGTAAGTGGGGGTAATACGACTTGCATTCCTGGTACAACTCAAATTCCCATGGATTACATTATGAATTTTGGGGTGCAAAGAAAGCAACATCAGACCACTAGTATTCAGTTTATCATTGTCCTTTAGTTCTCAGTACTTTCTATCAGAATTGAGATTTGGAAGGTCAGTGAGGGCCTGCCCTATCCACGAAGAAATGGCAGTTCCAGGTGCACATGCAGAAAAGTGCGTGGTATCTGAGTAGCAGGCTGTGAGCTCTACTTAGAGGGAGGAACAATGTGCAGATGAAATGCAGAGTTGGACATGGGCTGTTCTTAGGGCAGGAATATAGGGACATTCAAAAAAGCACTCTTTTTAAAGTCTGGGGTAAAATACATATATATTTTTTAATCCTAAGAAGAGCCACAGTCATGGAACATGTGAGAGTTGTGCCCAAAGCTTTCTTTACAAATGGAGAGAAAAAATGTGGCACTAAAAAGGCACTAGCCTTACAGGGACTGGACATCTTGGTAACTATTATCCTCTCCCCATCACATGACAGACATCAGCCATTGTTAAAAGAAGTTGGCAAGTGGTTAGTTGGCAAGACCGATTTAATGTGTACCATGTTCAAAGCAGGTACTGCATTTCACCTGCTGGAAATAGGGGCTCAATTTGAGCACCATTTGCAGCTGCATTAGTGTTAATAACACTGGTTTTTAATGAGTGATTTGAATAATTCATTAAAAAGAGAGGCGATTCTAAGGAACATACAAAAGCACCCATCTGGCCTTTCTTATTCCCATCATGTATTTTGCATGCACAGATTATTTGTAGGTTAATTTTTTTTCCTCCAGCAAAAATGGAAACAATTGCATCCTGAAAACATCTGCTGGTAAGAGGATGATGTCCCTTGACTCAGTCAATTAGACTGAGCATACCTTGAGATACCTTGGCTACGTATCACTGTAGGCTTTATCTGTGCTATGACTCAGCAGCTGGGCTCATGACAGAATTAATTTCAAATCCTTGGATTGCTAAGAAGAGTTGAGCCATGAAAACAGGTATTCATGTATTTTTCCTGGGGTGGACAGTCCCTGGGGAGGAATGTAATGAGGATCAGAGACATTCCCCACACTGGGTGGGGAATAAAATCATGAAAAGCATTAACTTTGCTATACCCCTGCAGACCAGCCCTCACTGCAGGCAGGTGTTTTCCTTGCTTGCCTTCCTGCTCTGGCCCATTTTTTTCTCAAGGAGAGCACTGCTGACTTGTCCTTGGGCTGTGGAGAGGCTGGCAGAGCACCTGGGTGTGGAGCTCTGCCCACCTCTGGGTCTGCAGACAGCCAAGCCAACAGGGAGCACCTAGAGGATTCTGGAAAACATTTGTGTTTCCTCCCCTACCCTGTGGCTGACAGGATGAGATGTATGGAAAACCAGAAATTTCTCTGCACCCAAAACCACACCTCCTGGCATAGGTTGGCTCCTTGTTACAACGCCACACAGGATAGAGGCTTTCCTGCTGAAGTGACGTGGGTACACAGAGCAGGAAAAAGTGTGAAAATCTAGGAGATCTGTGAGCAGGCTTTTAACAGGGCCAGAGAGGATAATGTGGATGGTGGCCAGAGGGGCGTACATCTGTGATCATTAGCTGGAGTCTCTTTCAGGTGAAAGAGTGGCAGGGTTGTAAGAGTACAGAGTGCAGACTGTCTTAGACATAGACCATCAACAGCTCCTGGAGCCAGGGATGTTCATGGCTTTCTGAGACAAGGTCAGAGGGCCAGCAGGGATTCAGGGATTATTTCCAGCCTGAGTCACAGAGGTTTCCTAAGGTGTCTCAGCTTTGGGAAGAATAAGCCAGGCAGAAGCCTATTGACTCCCTATAAAATTAATGGAAAGTGGTAATTACATCATCCTACTGAGTGATTTTATTTCAGGACACAACTCTCTGCTCTTTCTCTGGGCACATGGGTGGATGGAGAAGAGACGAGCACCCAAGGGACACTGCCTCCTTGCCTCTTAGGAAGGAGCTAACCTGGTGAGTTGGCTTACTCACCCCAGGGGCAGGCAGGGTTTCTGTGCCTGGCACTTCCAGCACCTTCATTTCTCTCTATATATTTTTTTCAGTTTAAATTGTATGGGGATTGTACATGGAAGAAAATTTACAGTGGGTGAAAGAAAAGATCAGACAAGGAAGAAAAACATGTCCAAAAAGTACAGGATTGCTGACACATTGCTCCTACTCACAGGACCTTTACTTTGTATTTTAGGTGCCTTCAGGCATCTGAAGGGCCCTTACACTGCTTTTAGGAGAGGCAGGCAGACAGGGTCTGGTCTGGGAGCTCAGGCTGCCTCTGTATGCTATGGGGTGCTGAGCCTCTCTGCAGTTACACACCGGCCTTTCTAAGATGGTTCTTCTTCCTTGCCCACCTTCTTTGTCTTTCAGCCACTGAAAATCCCAGGAAATTCAGAGGTTAAGGCCCACACTGGTCATTGGAAAATGTAAGAATATTAAGAATTAAATGTAAGGCCTATCCCTAGTATTCATAGTGAGGCTTAACACCTTGGTGGCCCTGATGTGTGCAGGATGGCCTAGGGTTAGTGCTAACAGATACTGATCCAGGCTCCCTTCTGCATGCCTGGAAGCACTCCACGGCAATGACACAGCATCTTCATTGTTTTACAGGTGAAGAAGTTGAAGTGCTGAGGGGTAAAGGGACCAGTGTGAAGTGGCAGAGCTGAAGGAAAACCCAGGCCTCCTGAGGGAGCATCTATGTACAAAGAAGAAGAGAAGGAAGGAGGCACTGCTTGCCCATCTGGTTCCTTCCCTAGGAAGGTGTGATTGCTTGCTATAGCATTTTTATTGCTTTTTCCATTCTAGTATAAAATGGGTCTTGACTTGTCTGTATAGACTACAACTTGGCAAGCCTAATCGTCCAAGAAGTTCTTCAGAATTCAGCCCAAGAATCCCTTTTAAAAAACTTATCCTTATTCCTATTTATGCTCCCTGGACTAATGGGTAATAGTATGCTCTATTTTTTTTTCCATCTGCTTTTTCCTTTTTTTTTTTTTTAACTGAAAGGCAGAAAGAAATGTGAATATTTTATAACTAGCAGTTCCCTTTTTCATGCTTTCCTAAACATTTCCTGTAGGTTTATGCTCTTTCGTATCTTTATTGATGCAGCATTGTACAGCCACTGATGAACTAAGCCAGGAATCACATCCATCCCTCTGTTCCTTCAAACTTTAAGCTTAATGTTATGGAAGCAGAGCCCAGCAAGGTGTGTAAAAGCAGCAGAGCGTGTACAGTTACTCAGTGTTGGGACCAGTTTGGCTTGGGGTTGATTATGAGTGCCATGCAAGCTGGTGCTGCTTGGTGGAAGGAAGAACAGGGCTAACTAGCAATCAGATAATCAACTTTGCTACTGTTACAAAACATCACTTGCAGTGTCTGTGATAATTCAGATTTAAAGACAGAAACCTTATAATTACACAGTCTGGATGTTATCCAAGCCTAATTTCTTCATTGTTGGTTTTTAAATTATTCAATAAAAGGAACATTTGAACCTATCTATGGAGCAGGCACGGCTCTCTCTGCCAACCACTGTCAGCGATGAGTTCCCTCCCGTGAAGCCACTAGCATTTCACTTCTACTGGAACTAAATTGTTAGAGAAAAAGAGGTCATCTCTTTGTGATGTAACACAGGAAAACTGGGTTAGCTGCGAGTGAAACCCATCTCAATAATGGGAGAATCAAGAGGGTGAAGACACTTTACTTGGTAAAATCTTGACAAGGGGATGAATATAGAGCTCGGACCATAGGAACCTGATATAGTGAACCCTGTTTCTGAACAGTATCCTTCTTACTAAAAAAGGAAATGAATAAGGCATTAGTTGCTAATGCAAATTTTTCAGAGGCACAACAACATTACTCTGTGCAAAGAGCAATACAGTAGACTCTTTTGTATCTTCAGAAAGACATAAATCAGCTTTATATGGCAGCACAGCATTGAACAGAAATATCCTTTCTTATGTTCCAGCACAATATATTTCACAGTCATTGCTGCATTACAGGAACACACCAATACTTGGTGGTGATAAAGCCCCGCTTTCCCTCCTGTGTTTTTCCACGAGACAAAACACATACCCCTGCTGTGCTGCTTATTTTATGACCATCTTAACTGCTGCTGGTTGCTGCCAGGGCAAAGCATTAGCAAAGACTGATTTTCAAAGGTTTCCCTGGGCCAAAACAATTCTTACTGAGCTTAACACTCGTGCCATGCTGGAGGTATTTCAGTACTTTCGGAGATGGGGTGGGATGAGGTGAAGCTGATACTCACAGAACGACTTCTACGTGGTCCAAAGCCCACTGATCATGACCTGTTCCATTGTGACGGGGCTGCCACCAGCGCAGTAAGACTCCTTTCATTCGTGCCTCCCTGTCGTCACAAACACAAGAGACTGTGAGAGCTCCAGACTATCAGTCTTGCACTTCTCTGTCTAACCCTCAACATGAACTGAGAGCAAAGAGAAAGCATTGTTTGTACACCCCAGCACATCAACATGCCATAAGCACAAAACCTTTAATGGTGAAAAATGGACTCACAGAAGGACAAATTAAATACTTTTTTCCCCCCTTCTGAACAAGTATTCCGTTGGTATTTTTTTCCAAAAATTTTGCTGAAGACTACACTGTACACTTTTAATCAGCCTTCCACTTAAACTTCCTTCTTTGCCTATCCTCCCACCAGCCTTTAGTTTTTCTTGCAGTGATGCAAAGATAAAGTCTTTCCTAGCAGAAATCTATCTTGTGCATTTAGAGGTAATGAAATGCAACTAGGTACTCACAGGGGAACATTATAAGACACTCTTTGGGGTTGTATGAAGTCCTTTGGCTGATGCTGTGCAATTACTTGCCATGTAATTCCATTATTTACACTGTATTGGAGGAGCACTGCCTTGTCTACAGTGTTAGGATCACTTAGATTGGTATTGCAACTGTCTGTTTGTGAGATGCTTCCAATTTGCAAAACAAACATGATTTTGCTGTAAAACACAGAGAGAAAAGGTATTTTCAATATGCAAAAAATATTCAAACAAGAACAACAGCACTTCCAGATTTATTGCAGTTATTAAAAAAGTTCAGGATTCTCAAGAATCAGTACTTTTAACATGAAAAATAAACTGTTCTCATGTCTCTAAAACATAGCTCTCCTTTAAAACTAATAATTTACTGTGTATAACACTTCAGTATATTTGAAGGCAGTAGATACAATTTTACAATGTTTCTGCACAAAACTGAGATACATAAACAGAATAAATATGCAAAGTGTATGAAAAGCTAAAAAGGGGCAAATAAAGGTTGAACAAAGATTTATAATATTCTACCTAGGTGTTCAGACAAGAAATGAGTGTCTGATTTATATCTGGCCCAGTTGCTGATTCACCCTGTTTCTAATTATTTGTTAGACAGCTAAATACAAAACCAATCCAGAAAACTGTCACTCTGTTTAAGGGTCAGCACAGGCTGGTCACATTTGTTTTTCCACGGCCATAGAGATTTAATAGATGAAAAAGATACTCCTTCTCATTGCCAGGTGAATATAATTTTATTTGACAACTGAAACAGGAAAATGAGTCCATAATTGCTAGTAGCATCTTTACTCATGACTGCCATGGAGGCACATACAAACGTGGGATTTGTCTTATCAGATCAGGCACTGATCCAGACAGTCTGGTATCCACCCTTTGCCAATGGCTTCATCGTCAGTTCTGGCTTACCAGGCAGTGCTCTGTTGGGCATGATGAAAACATCTGACCTTTTCACCTGACATGGCTTCCTCCTCACTCTCCACCTCCCAAATGAAAGTCACAAAGCATTCTGCCTACCCTAATGTTTATCTGCCAGCCACATCTGACTGCACAGTAGAGCCAGATGAGTCCATCCTCTTCAGTGCTGGCCCACATGGCTTCACATGCATAGGAATAATTTAATTTCTCATGAGCTGCTGAAAGAGCATTTTATGCTCACAGTATTACCTTGCTCGGGTGAGATCCAGAGGCTTGGTCACAGCTTGTCGTATCTGACATCCATTAAAATAGAGTGAATCTCCATGGGCATAGGGTGCCAGCTGTCCACATCCATTCCCTATCACTCCCCCCTGAATGGTTTCCCAGTTTATTTCAGTGACTCTTTCAGATTCAAAATTATCTTTAATATAACTGGGGAGATCGTGGCTAAAAACAGAGCAGTCATCACCTAAAAATGACACAGTGAAGTTATAAAACACACAAAAATCAAAAGAATTGGGAAAATTCAGTTACAGTCCATTGTAATTACATTCAAGTTACAGTATACAGTGTGACTACAGGCCCAGTATACACTGTGACTACAGGCTGAATATGTTTCAGCAGATGATTAATAGTGCACACACTGCTGTATAACATTAAGTTTTATGAAATTAAATCAATCTATCAATCTTTTTTTTACAGCAGTTTCTCCTGTTTTATAGTGGTGCCAACGAGGGAAACCTCAAATTGGTGGTTGAAGGGAAACGCCTTTAAAACTGGGGAGGAATCTGATCTCATAAAGTTATGAGACTGTCCTGGATGGCTCTAAACGCTCTGTCTCCACTCCCACAGAGCACTTATAATTTCATGAGGACACTTGGGTACCGTTAGACATCTGCTCATCTGAATTGCAGCATTAGAGCAGAGCAGTCTGTTGTGATGGGGCACAGAACTGAATCCCCTGCATGTGCCAGCCACCAACATCTAGATCCCATGTACACATCCCCTGGGAGTGACTGAACCCTTGGAAGGAATACAGGGGTGAAAACCATGTCTGGGTAAGCAGGTAGCCACATCCTGCCCTCAATGCAGATTGAATGGGCTTTAAATACAGTGCCAGCCAGGCAGCAGAGACTACTAATTCAAACCAGGAAGAGTAAAGGAAGGCTATAGTTGTTACTTGTAGCCAGGCCAAATTATGAACTTATAGTCTGTTACTCAAGCATTCCAGTGATAAATGTAGACAGGATATTTCACTCTATCTTTTGTTTTATTTTGAGCTAGATTAGACTGTATAAGAAAGAAACTGAAAAAATGAAACCTTGATATCCTTCATCACAAATGCAAATGGCTCCAGTTGTGCAATATCCATGGCCACTGCAGAGCTTAGGGCACGCTTCCCCAATGTACACGTGGTCGATTGCCCAGCTTTGTTTCTCTAGTTCTTCTCCTTTCTGAATCCACCTGAACTGAGTTGCACTGCAGATACCAAAACCCAAATACAATGTTATGATATCTAGCAATTAAACATATCTGTACAGTGACGTTCAAATAGGCCAGTAGCAGATGAAATGAAAAATGTTGTATGAAAGCACTGTGACTTTAATAACTAGAAAGACAAACTAAACCTGAATGGGTGGCTGTTACATTATTGTCAGTAGCCTCTTCTATTAACAAAAAGCTTTTTCAAAAATCATTAATTATGTATGAGATCTAAATCCAGCAATAAAGAGGCATTTTTAATTCACCAGTTGCTCCAAAGCTGATAGTGCCAGCAAGACAGCTGACATTTTACAGGCCCACAGTGAGCTGACCTTTTAGTAACCTACCTGGAAGAGACATGATCAGGCAGCTGGATAGTTATTCTTTTCCACATGGAGCTGTTGACAGAGTTATAGATGGTAGCTTCATGGAACTGAAATGGGGAGCAGCCAATGCTATTAGATGAGGAAGGAAGACAGTGTGTCTGAACGAGCTGCCATGAATCTGTCCTGTAGGAAACAACAAAAAAATATGTTCCTAGAACAACTGGAAGAATAATGAAAAGTAATCTCTAAAGTCATGACATTGCCTTACTTACTGAACAAACCCAATAGATACTTTCCATGCTTTGTAGCCACAGATAGACAAGAGGTGAGAAGGTGAAACCCTGATGCAGCCTTGGAAGACTTTCCATGCCCCATGTTTACCCATAAACATTTAAGCACAGAATATACCTTTACTTTTACAAATGATAATGCACTATTATACTACAGCAGAGGAGACAGTGTCATTAATTTTTCTGTCAGTTAAAGACCAAATCAGAATTAACTCACCTCCACTTGATTATAGTTTGGTCCTAAATGTACAGTCCTGTGCCACTAAAACAACAGTTCCCTGTGAATGTAGTTTTCTGTGAGCACATTTTTAACAAGAAAATGCTCATGACTGTAACTGCAAGCTGAATGCCATGAATCTGTCAACATCTGGGATAAATTATAAAGAGAATTTATCCCAGTGCTTGCAAACAGGATTTGTTCAGATCCTGTTACAAGATGAATATCAAAGTGAATGCTTTAGTAAATAAAAGGTTTGGGGGTTTTTAATTTCATACTTTTTTTTTTTTTTTTTTTTAAGTCTATATGTTCTTCTGTCATTTACCTTGCATCCTTAGTATACTCCAGCATCACAGAGTGGAGGTCTCCACAAGAAGTTGCCTCACAGCCAACCACGATCTATAGCATAAAGAAAATTGGCTGCTGTAACAAGTCAGGTAGACATTTTATGTGATATATGATGAAGTGGTGCCTATTTTTTTTTCTCTTTACAGGCTGTATAAAAAAAATTGTCAACTTAAATGTTGGAGAAAAAATATCAAAAGTGGGTGGAAAACAAAAAACACAATACTTCAGGTACTGCTTTTACTTAATTTTACCTCATTGTTATTTTCAAACAGAATCCTGATGCTAATTTCCTAAATTTGAAATTAAATATCTAAAGAAACATTGTTTCCGAGACACCAGGAAGTGGAAGCTCCTCAGCATTTCAGAAAGTGAAATACTGAGCTTTGTATTAATCACCTATGAAATTTATAACTCATAATGAAAAAATGTGGGTATGAACTCAAGTCAATAAAATTTAACAACTGAATTATTCTGCATATCTAGAGCAATAAACATATTTGTGCCATGTTAGAATGAAAGATTACCGTACTCAATATATAGTACTGAATAGGTAACAAAAGCTAAATTTTAAGAACTTCAGCACCAAATGGTAGCCATGCACTACAGCTGAGTTCTTAGCTTAGAAATAAAATCCTTGCTGTGACTGGTGAAGAAAAAGGAGGAGAAAGTCTGGAGAAAAACACTTTGCAATGAGAGCTCAGTAATACAAACAATGTTGATGGGTTATCTTAAATGTTTCCCTTAAACCAGAGGAAAAAGATGATAAGGTGAACAAAATAAGCAGCTTGAGGGGGACTTGGCATGCAGTAGGAAATAGTATATCAGACTTCTCTTTTATATAATTTCTTTAAAGATGGCATGCTGTGTAAGTGGAGCTGTGTAAGGAAGCAATGTTTTGAGGGAGTATATTAGTCAATATAAAATAGGCAACAATGTTGAGAAAATGTGAAAATTCGATTGAAAATGGATAAATCTGGAGCTGTCTTGTCAAACAGAAGACCAAGAAAAAAACGTAACAATGAAACAGACAACTATTTTTATAACCTTGCCTTCATGTTTGTTCCTGGTTTATTTAAGACACAGTGATTGGGGAAGGGCTTATTTCTGGGAAATTACCACAGTCATTTTCTTATTGCCTCTGTCTATTCAGGATTCCACGTTAACAAAGCAAAATATTCAGAAAAGTTTCTCTGATTATGTAGATCACTTTCCATGACACAAGTAAGCAAAAGGGGTACTTCTACTCTGAGTACTCCTAAATTTTCAATAGGCCAGTTCTTCTCCAGCCCACATCTACCTTGCCTTTTCTGCTTATTTACTAGGTGAGGGAAAATGACATATTTTGCACGTCATGCATTCTCAACTTAGAAAATAATTCTTATTCTATCTGATGATCCAGCAATTTCTGGAGACAGGAATTAGACTGCCAATCTCTCTCAGTAACCCCCAAGCATATAGACAGTCAGAAGAATTTGACATCTCACATTCATGCAACCTTTCTGGTTCCCATTACCTACACTTCAAAAATTCCCTTAAATTTTAATATAAAATCATTATTTATTCATCCAATTGTGCTTCCTAGCTGGAAGAAGAAGAACTTCTGGAGAGAAATTGGATGATTTTTCATTACAAAATTTACTTTGTAGAGAGAGAATATTTCTTACTTTAAACTGCATCATGTATCCTGGTTGTATAATGAGCTCCCTGGAGGACAGGATGTTGTGTGTTTTGTCCTTTTTCTTATTTGGCCAGTAGAGATGGAATGATGGATTTCCACAGAACCCTGCAGTCCTGACTGCATTAGGGTAAAAGCTCCAGTTTTCTTCATGAGAGGTGCCTTCTATTAACATGAGTTAAATACAATTACTGCATTGTCTCAGGAAACATCAAGGTTTAGTAATGAATCCACAGAATCACTAGATACAGTACTTTAGCAATATAAACACTAAATCTATGCTAGCAGTTGTGACACACTGTAAGTAAGCTACTAGCAGACATAGTATAAACACCAACTCCAGATAGGTCATTTAAATGTTTAAATAATAGTATTTTAAAAATATGATTAAATAAAACTTCCCTATCCAATAATTTAAATGAAATGAGTTGGACTGAAAAAAACCACCCTCTTTATAGATACGTCCATTTATTTACACAAACATACCTAAATATACTTGTGTATATATATGTGTGCATATATATATACAGACATCCCCATTAGTAGCATGAAGAATTGAATAGAAACAGTACTAGTCTACAAAACAAAAAAATTTCAACGTTAAAAAAGAAGAAAAAGTGTGCTTGCAAGCTCATAGGGCTTTTCTCAAATAATATCATGGCAGACAATAGAATAGCTGTCATAGCCTCTTACCATCATCAAATGTATCTACCAGCTGACTGGGGTTGATCTCTGCTCCTCCAATCAGAATGTTATCCAGAGCCCACTGCGCCCGATCAGGACCTGAAACCACGATCCCATTGCTGATGGTGAAAGGCTGCCACCACCTCAAGCGAGTTGTGTTGGTCAGAGCATGTTCGGGGAGAAGGATGTAGTCATGTCTGACTGAGATGTATTTTTGGTAGTCCATCTCATGAAGCAAAGTCCAAGTTATCCCTAGAATGAACAGATGCCGATTTAGTATTAAAAACAAGCATATGGTAGAATCTTCTAAAAGATTTAGGGGAGATAATTGGAAATCAGAAATAATAGCTATGTTCTTCCAATAGACAAATCTTAACTTCTAAGGGTAGTTGGCTACTGTACTCATTATGAGAGCAATTTTGTAATTGTATAAAGCACTCAAATTGGCTAGAAGCCACTGATAACAAAAATCAAGGGGGAGGGGGCAATTATGGAAAATAATCTCAAATATTTATGATGCTTAAATACTGGATAAAGCTATAGTTTAGATTAAACTTCAAGATGTACTTGCCTCCATCAATGGAATAATCTAGCAGCACTCCCTCCTTTCTGCAAGTTGGTCTGTGACATGTTGTCATGTTGTTTTCACTCCCAATTCTCCCCCAGTATTGTAGAAATCTAAGAGTAAATGTACGGGGTTACATCTATTAAAAATCTGTACAGATCAAGAAGTTTCCTGTCTGTTAGCAGATATGCTGAAAATGATCAAAATCTTTAAGCAAGTAACTCTGATGTACAAGTAGAACAAAGGCTTCCAAAACATTGCCTTATAATTCCCACTGGAACCTCATGAAATTCAACAAGGACAAATGCAAAGTCCTCCCCCTGGAAGGGACTCACCCCCTGCTGTGGTACAGACTGGGACTGACTGGCCAAGAGCAGCTTTGCTAATTGTTTCATGTGAGTCCTGGTTTAAAGGGGACTAAATATAATTTACCAATGTGCCCTGGCAGCAGTGAAGGACATAGAAAAAGTTGATAAACTGAGGTAAAGTCATTGCAGGCCACCTAAATTGTCTGGGCTATAGCATGTGCCCTGTGAGGAGAGGTTGAGGGATGTAGCCTTGGTCATCCTGATGAAGAGAGGACATCAGGATGATCTGACAGCAGCCTACAGGGAAGTCATCAGGAAGGCAGAGTACAGCTCTGCTGTGGGGCATGGCAGGGACCAGGAGGCAGTGGTTGTGAATTGAAACAAAGGAGGTTCTGACTGCATATAAAGGAAAAAAGTATTACTCTGATGGTTAATTCAACGCTGTCCTTGGAGGTTTTCAAGACTCAGTGAGACAAAGCCCTGAGCAACCTGGTCTAAATTCACGGTTGACCCTGCTTTGAGCATGAGGTTGGGCTAGGGACCTTCTGAGGCCCCTTCCTAAATGAAAGGCTATATGATTTGATGAATTCTTGCTGAATAATAGAATTCTTTAAAGCCATTCAGCCTAGGGACAAAGATGATGAAGTTGTCTTCTATGTGATGTCCTTAACTTGTCTAAACTGATGTTATTCCATCGCTATCCAGTTAAGTCATCCTTTCCTACCTCATGCAAATGGAGCAGGTCTTGTATGGACCCCCAGGAGAGGCTAACCAGCAGAGGTGATTTTGTGAACTCAGTGCGAGACACCACTAGTGACTCAGGAGTGGAACCACTGGTGCACTGGGCATAGAAGACCCTTTCCACTGTGGTAGGGTGGGTCTTGCTCTCTACAACTCAACTAAAAGCATCAGTTTCTTGGCAAACAAGATATAGTTGGTAGCTGAATCCAGAAAACAGTAGGGAATAGAGACCTTATTTCTCAGAGACACCTTAATGACAGCAAGCATGGTGTTACTAACTGTGCTATGAGTGCTGCAGCTTCCCCCACACCATTAGCTGTGCATCACCTTTCCCTGTTCACCACATCTCCAGGTCCGGCTTTGGCAGGACATGAGGGCTCCCCTGCTTCTCATTGCCAGGCCAGATATACCTCTGGGAAATATGCATTTTTAAGTGAGAAAAACCACAGCTCCTACTTCACAATCTCCTCAAGCATGCTGTTTCCCATTTATTTTCATTTTTTCAGTGGGTATCTGTCTGAAAAAGCTAGTCATGTGTGTAAATGCTGACAGGACCAAGTATTCTCACCTCTCAGGCCTCTGGTGTAATCAGTGGTAAGATGCAGAGAGCACCAGAGGGTGATTCTGAGTGGAGACTGTCCTTGGATGCCACCACTTCCCATTAGATTCCTCTCACCTCTGATGATGTGGGGGACTTAGGGAAGCTAGACTCCATGCTATTCACCTCTTGGTTAGGCCACAGTGGCTCATAGATCCCAACAGGGAGAATTTCTGCCAAACACATCTTTGTGACTCTGCTACCAGTGACAGCCATCTGAACTTTTATCTTATCTCACCCTGTCTACAATTTCTTCATTGTCAAAGTGCTTTTTCAGAAAATGTCTTCTGGGTCTAAGTTCGGGGGTGTAAATATCTCCCTGTGTTACCAGTCCACCACAAGTTATCATCTATTCACAGAACCTCATGCTTTCCAACAACTCGGTTTTCAGTGAAAAGAAGAATCACAGAATATCCCGAGTCCAACTCCTGGCACTGCACAGGTCTGCCCAAAAGTTTAGACCATGTGACTAAGCGCACAGCCCAATCGCTTCTTAAATTCAGACAGGCTTGGTGCAGTGACTACTTCCTTGGGGAGCCTGTTCCAGTATACAACCACCCTCTCTGTGAAGAAGCTCTTCCTGATGTCCAGCCTAAACTTCCCCTGCCTCAGCTTAACCCCGTTCCCATGGGTCCTGTCACTGGTGATAATGGAGAACAGACCACCTGCCTCTCCACTTCGCCTTGTGAGGAAGTTTTAGACTGCGATGAGGTCCCCCCTCAGCCTCCTGTTTTCCAGGCTGAACAGGCCCAGTGACCTCAGCCGCTCCTTCTATGTCATCCCCTCCAGGCCCTTCACCATCTTCGTCGCCCTCCTCTGGACACTCTCCAACAGTTTCATGTTCCTTTTGTACCGTGGTGCCCAGAGCTGCACTCAGTACTCGAGGTGAGGCTGCACCAGCACAGAGTAGAGCGGGACGATCACTTCCCTTGACCGACTAGCAATGCCATGCTTGATGCACCCCAGGATACGGCTGGCCCTCCTGGCTGCCAGGGCACACTGCTGGCTCATTTCCTTGGCAATTCTGGAATATTAAATGATTCCCATTCACTTCTCAAAAAATCCTCATAAAACCCTCTAGTGAGACACTGGAAGACCCAAATGCATGGAAGAACACCTCTGAACTGCTGTGACCATCCTCCCTGAGTGCCATGCAAACCTTAGCTCCATTGGGTATTGTAGCAAATTAAATCATGATCTAATTAGCGTCTACCTGAGATATCGCTCTTTTTGTGGTGGCTTAAAATTTCTTTGAGCTACAAGCTGTTTTTCCTGCTATTTTGTGAGCATTTAACAGAGTTCCCCAGTTAAATGACATGGTAACATGACATACTTTGCACCCCGCAGGTCCAGATCTTGAGTGACAGCCTGTCTCACAGTTGCACCTCCAAAATAGAGAGTTGTGTCTTCTGCTAGAATCCCACACTCAGTACAAGTACTTCCTCCTTCTAAGGACATCCATAAATCTGGTTTAATTTCTTCATTGTCAAAGCGCTCTTTCAGGAAAGTCTGTAATGAAGGTATTTAATTTAAAGCACAAGTAATTATGATCATAAACGTTTCAGATGGCCATGTATTTGAAAATGTATTTGAAAGACTCACAAACACTGTAAAGATATATATATATTTCTAGGATGAATGAACATAACTGAACTGGATTGGCTAAATATGCAAATATTATAGGGCTAGATTTTAATATATTTGGGAGGTAATCCAGTACATTAGAATTTGCATATGCAAATAAATGGGTCTAATTCATAATTGTGGTCATTCAAGACTATGTAACACCACTCCAGTACACATCCAGTATGTATGGTAGATATTATTATTTTATAATTTCTCGCCAGCAAAACTTGTAATGCAATGAAACTTCAAGGCTTTTTTTGGTATTCATTGCTTCAATAAGTTCTGTCATGATAAAGACAATCCTTCTACAGGTCTTAGTAAATGATTGTGTGTGCAAGGGTGAATTCTGTCTAATGAAAATCTAAAGATGAACAGTGAACTATATCAACTTTATTGGGCAGTGTTATTTGAAAATGAACAAAACAGTTTTTGATACTGTAGTACTAGTTTTGTTAAAAATGATAAAAGGACTGAAAATGGATTTGAGTATCTTCAGGCTGTCATGAATCAAAGCTAAATTTCCAGTGCGATCAATCTCCTCTCTCTCCCTCCCCTTCTCTTTCATTCTCAGTCAAAAACATGTCAAAATTCACTCTTTAAAACGTGCAGTAAAATTACCTTCAGTGTTTGGGTCAGATAGCAGTTTGGACCTGAATATCCAGGATCACAGATGCATTGCTCTTTGAGGCAGTCTCCATGACCTCTACAATTTTCCAGACAACCAGGGCCCAGATAGAAATTATCAATGGCCCACTGCATATCTGAGTATTTCTGATAGAACCGAAACCTCACAGGACTACACATACAGAAACAAAGAAAAACAGATAGATATGTATGAAACAACTTTGCTCAAATGAAAACAGGTAGGTGAAATACAACATACATATATTGTATTATACAGTACATATAACTGTACTATCCTCCAAGCTTCCACAAGTAATATCTGTCAGTCTCTGTTGAAATCGATTTTATGACATATCTTTATCTTTTTCTTCGCAAATGTACTATTGTCACATATGGATGGATTTTGGTCACTGTGGAAGCTGGAAAAATCTATCCTGGCTTCTTGAGAGAGAATTTCATTTATGGTTATACTTTCTTTGCAAATTACTCAAAGAATATAAGAGATTTTCCTTTTTGTAGAAAAAAAAAAATCAAAAAAAAATAGTTTGCATATGTGTGGACTACTGTAGACAGCAAGGGTAAGTTTTCCACTCAGTAAGGTCATAAATTTACTCCCTAATTGAATACAGCTGCCTGAACAGAGCAGAACATGCTGTACTGGAGCAGACTGCAGGGAAGCAAGAATAACTGCCGTTTGTTCAGACCAAAAGTCATGATCAATCTTGATAGGAAATAAAATCATACAGCGTATGATAAACATAAACATTGCAAGATGCACTTTCTTGAAAGAAAATGAATAGGCAGATGTGTTTCCTGTTGTGTTTTTTGGGACGTACTGAATCCAAGACAAAACAAGCAGTGAACTCATACTTACTTGCCCATGAGGTTATCAGGCAGTGAGTAAGTTACTCTTTTCCATCCTTTTGTGGGAAAGAAAACAGATGGCTGTGAAACACTCCCAGAACATTTTGGATCAGCTGGTAAACACTGAGGTACTAAATAATTCCAGCTAACACCAAAGTCAGTGGAGTACTGCACATGGACCTGATTTTGTGCAAGTTTTTCAGAGGTTTTACATCCAACAGAAACCTAATAAAGAAGAGAGCATAAGTAAATTAGAATTAATTGTGGTGGTGATTAGAGTTTAAAAAATGTTTGAACCTGAAAACTGATGGCTGAATTTTGCTCAAAATCATGTCAGTAACAGTGTTTGTATGGCACCAGTCATCTGCAGATCTCATCCCAAGATTTCCAAGATTGTGAACAGTCACCATATTCAGAGTTTCAACTTTTTTCTAGCTAGATCACCTCTCTGGATATCCAGGTTTTGTCACTTGTGCCTGTACCCTATAACTATAAGCTATAGTTATAAAGCTATAGCTATAGCTATAGCTATATAGCTATAAAGCTATAAAGCTATAAAGCTATTCTCCCCTCCCACACAACCTAACATTTGGGCATTTCAGGGGAGCCCACCCTGGTCAGTTTTGTCCACTTGACCTTCTTGGTAGGAGAATTGTGCAAAAAGCTCTTACAACTTCCATATTCTGCTGGATTATTTCTTCATTTTAGGTAAAGGGTTGTATGAAATGTGATTGATTACAGGCTAGATGTGAATGCATGCCCACACAGATGAGGTGTGGCCATTTTTGAGATGCTTTCCTTTCACCAAACATCTGTAACAAAATAGGCACCTTATATATATATTTAATATTATTTATATTATTAATTATAAATATATATTATATACATTATATATATAAACATATATATTTATAAATATATTATTTATATATTTAATAGTCTTCCTATATCCTATATATATTATATATTCTTCCTATCCATATATGATGTCCATACAACTTCTGTACTGGAGAAGAGTGTGTCACCTCTGAGAATGGCCCACAGTGTTAAAGCTGACCAACAAGCTGTAGGTGAGACAAATAACAACAGCCTAATAACAACTCTTTTCCCTGCAAGGAATGGTTTATGCATAGTTATAAACATCAACCTAGCTCTAGAAAAATCAGCTTAGAATTGGAGCAAAATGGGTTTTAGAATAATTATGTAGAAGACAGAGACTTTACCTTGAATTGCATAATCCAGCCTTCTGTTGGAGTCAGGTCATGGGTGACTGCATAAACCTCTCTGCCATCATGGCTCCCACAGATCATGACACCATCAGGAGAATCACAAAACCTCTCAATTGAGCAGTCATCATGGAATAACCAGTGCTCATTCACTTGAAAATAAATGGGAATGTCAGTAATTTTCAATGACAACAGGAGGTTCAGAAAACAGTCACAAAGTTGTGCTAACCACTGAAGGTATTTTATTTTTCAACCCACATGAGAATTATTTAGTAATGCTCCTCAGAATGTCAGTACCCCATCTATCCCATGTACTTATTTATTACATTTATTGCTCAGAGCACCTCTTCACAGAATCACAGAATCACAGAATTTCTAGGTTGGAAGAGACCTCAAGATCATCGAGTCCAACCTCTAACCTAACCCTAACAGTCCCCACTAAACCATATCCCTAAGCTCAACATCTAGACGTCTTTTAAAGACTTCCAGGGACGGTGACTCCACCACCTCCCTGGGCAGCCTGTTCCAGTGCCTAACAACCCTTTCAGTAAAGAAGTTCTTCCTAACATCTAACCTAAAAATCCCCTGGCGCAACTTAAGCCCATTCCCCCTCATCCTGTCACCAGGCACGTGGGAGAACAGAACAACCCCCACCTCACTACAGCCTCCTTTGAGGTATCTGTAGAGAGAGATAAGGTCGCCCCTGAGCCTCCTCTTCTCCAGGCTGAACAAGCCCAGCTCCTTCAGCCGCTCCTCGTAGGACTTGTTCTCCAGGCCCCTCACCAGCTTCGTCGCCCTTCTCTGGACCCGCTCAAGCACCTCCATGTCCTTCTTGTAGCGAGGGGCCCAAAACTGAACACAATACTCGAGGTGCAGCCTCACCAGAGCCGAGTACAGGGGGATGATCACTTCCCTAGCCCTGCTGGTCACACTGTTTCTGATACAAGCCAGGATGCCGTTGGCCTTCTTGGCCACCTGGGCACACTGCTGGCTCATATTCAGCCGACTGTCCACCATCACTCCCAGGTCATTCTCTGCCTGGCAGCTCTCCAACCACTCATCTCCCAGCCTGTAGCTCTGCTTGGGGTTATTGCGCCCCAGGTGCAGGACCCGGCACTTGGCCTTGTTGAACTTTCTTATGTAAACATAGCATTCTCTTTTTAATGTTCAAAAAGTAAGGCCCTGAAGTTTATTCAAAATCCTCTTCCCTGGATGTTATAAAATAATTTCTTTATGGATGTTGACTACACGTCTGCACAAAGTATACCCCAGCACTGTGACTTGCTAAGCCTTGTGAACATTCAGAAATACTTCCTCCTCTACAAAATTTATTTGTAAAATGTAACTTAACTTCCCTAACAGATTTTTAAAGAAATTAACAAACAGAAAGCAAACAAGTTAAGGAACCTGCTTAGAATAACCTGATATTTTTTCATCCTTTTTTTCTCTCTTTGAAGATAAATTCATTTTCTAAGTAAATTCACTCAGTAAAAAAAGGGAAAGTTACATTACACATTTTCATTTTGCATTTTGTGAACTAAAAAAAATAAGCAAGGACACCTGTAGTGATGGGATTGTCTATGACATCCATTACAGTGAGACAAGGTGCAGCAAGATTTAGAAGTCACTGCACTGACTTGCCCTGTAAGTCAGACCCACGTAAAACCTTTACCTGTAGTTTTGTCTTCCATAAACATGTCAAAGGCGATCCTCCCAACGGGCCCTGCATCAGCAGGGGAGCGCTCATGCTGTGGCAGTGGAGCACTGCTGAAGGTGTCGAGCATCACGGTCCTCTGGTCAGCTGAGCCAGAGATTAAGACATTGTCAATAGCCCAGTCGTTCTGGTCCAGACCATCATGTTTAGGCTGCCACCAGCGGAAGCGTGTTCCAATAGTTTTGGCATCGTAGGGAAGGAGGATGTTCACAAAACTGAAATACAACATAGAAATTAGTTGTAGGAAACCCACAGGAGGAGGACACTTCTCAATGCTCTACACCAGGTATTTCGACCAGGTTCACTCCTGTTGTCTTCTAGAGCAGGTGCAAATTGGGAAGTCAGAGAAAGGTTAGATGATTTAGCCTACATTTTACCATGGCATACTGCCAAAACAAAACCCTTTTTGATCACTCCCAATGTTATTCCCTGCACAGGTGCTCAGAGTAAGGTGGGGAGGATCAGCAACTAGACTGGCAAGGTATGAGCAACCCCACATGCTCAAACCATGATTTAAAAGACAAAATGCAGCCATCTAGACTAGTAGGGTATGACCATAAGGTCCTAATTAGGGAAAGGTTAAGAAGGGAAATGTTGAAGTAAATTTAGGATTAATAATTTCAACCTGGAGCAGATAGCAATATTCCAGTACAACGTTCTTATTTCCCTTACAACAGTAGTCAATAGCACACTTAAATCACTGTGCCAATTAAAATGCTAGTGATTTATTTGTGCATTCAAATAAAATATCAAGTAATGAGTTCCCCTCATCCCCATTTTCTATGAGTCTTTAAACTAATAAATGAGGAAGAGGTCCACCCATATCTATGCTGGTTTGAACTTCACAAATGGGTTTGAGTGTAGTGTAGACCTTTTGATGGATATGTGCAGAAATTCAGTTTCTCCTTTATACACTGTTTTCTAACAAGTTCAAGTGATGAATTTCTGCTCTTGTCAGTAAGGAACTAGATTGCAAATGAAAGTATCTTCAAGACCAGGATGGACATTATTGCAGTAGCTGTCTTCCTATATTTCTGACCTTGCAGCTGAACAAATGCTGATGTGCAAACACATGCTCTAAAGCAATTCATAAATGCTTGCAGGACTGGATGGGCTGAACTCTTAAAGATCTGACATGTAAACTACAGAAGTAATAAATCAGAGAGGTGGTTATGAAACAATAAAAAACACATGACCTAGTATGGGAAATTATATATGTAGAAGAAGGTATTTACAAACCCGGGTTTGCTGAATTGGTCATAGAAAATTTCCATTAAGAGGCTCCAGGTTATTCCACCATTCACAGAATACTCCAGCAGTACTCCTTGGTTGCGGTTATTAGGAGTTATCAGACATCCATACATGAAGTAAAACTGAATGAATTCTGCATTGGTGAGGTTCAAGTCAACTGTAACTAACATACGGCTGCAGCCCTTAAAAGTAATGAAAAATTATGTTGGCTGGTGCTGTCTGGCAAAACTTATGAACATAAAAATTGGTAGCTTATGTAATCACTACTAATAAAGCTTCATGTTGTAAAACCTTCAAAATAGTACAACTTCTACAAATTATAATAAAAGTAAAGCTACAACAGAGCAATAAATGGCTTTCTCTGAGAACACAATTTCAGTTATGTTCCATCTTAAAAAATACATACATTACTACTGCACCTACAGCGTTATAAAATTAAGCATCAAGAATGGAATTCACCTTTATGCTGAATGCAAGAGTTACAAAAATCTACACCTCCACTGTACAACACTAGGTTCACCATGCAGAGGTAATGAGGTAATGCAGAGGTAATGAGAGGTCACACTGATTATGTGCTAATAGCTCAGTTTATGCAAACCATCAAATGGCAAAGCAATTTTAATCTGTGCTTTCCCAAAATTCCTGCTTAGTCTGTTAATTAGTGGCTTCTACTTAGTCCTACTGGAAGGAAGTAGGAATGTAAATGTTTCTGTCAATTTATTTTAGAAAACTTGTAGTTTGAACCTATTTCCCTTGCGTGAAAGATATATATAAGCCCAAGTTTTACATTTCTAAAATAATATTTTGTAATCTTGATAACCCTGAGTCCACCTACAATGCACTGTAATTCAGCAGCAGGCTAGTTTATACAGCTGTGCATGTAGCTAAAACACAACCAATTTTACTCTAAGCTAATACTGAAAAAAACCCCAACAATTAAGTATCTGAAGGATAGGTCTACACATGGACATATTTTCAAGGAGCAAGTGCACGTTATACACATGCATATACCTAGTGTTACTGATTTACCTCTGTGGTCTGATTAGAAGCTGCACCAAGCTGCAGTCTCTGTATAAATTGTAAGTGCTATGAAGAGGCTATTATCAGAGGGTGGGTCTCAATGTCTACATACTTCAACTGTGCTTTATCTATCAGCTCCACCTCCAAAGGCCCCACCACAGCTGCTTTCAGGAGGCCTCTGCAGCATTACTCATTTTCTCGGCTGCAGCATAGCCAGGATCATGGTAGCTGCTTTCCTGGAGTGTATCTGGCTGGTACCAGGCTGTAGGACCCACCTGACTTTGTCCTTCACATAACCAAAGGATATAAATTATATAGATAGATGGATATAAGTATATTTTGTGTTTATTATGTTAATATTTTTTAGTATGTTGCTATTCATTTAACTTTGTAAATCAGTCCTGTTTATACTGTCAAAAGGAGCCATTCAGCCTCCGTGCCGAAACACCAACCCCGCTGAAGTGAAGAGCCATCCCTGAGGCCACCGCTCCGCAGACGGTGCTCAGCTTGCCCCCGTTCACTGTCAGCCAGTTCTGGCTCGACGGCGAGCGATTGAAGTTATCCTTCAGTTGTGTTGGAAGTGGGGTCTCTGGCTCATCACAGTAGAGCCCCCCCCCAGTGCTCATCGCAGCTGTGGAGGAAAACAAATGCAAAATTCAGCTGGCAGAGGCCCTGCACAGAGATTTAATCAGCGTCATGTTATCCCACATCAAGGTGCCGTGTTATTCCATACACAGACTGTCTGCATCATTTACCAGTGCACAACTGGCATATGGGGGTTTCCAACATCTGCCACTTTTTGAGGTTGTTTATATGAACAAAAAATATTTTTGGAAGGATAGTATTGTGTATATGTTTTTTCATTAGAGTTGATAATACAGAGTACAGTCCAGCATAGAATGTTATCAATAAAATACATTTTACTCTGATAGATAAACCTAAAAGAATGTGCTGAGCCTAAGAATGCCCTGCTAATGTTAAATTTTAAATGTTTCTGTAAAGTTCTAGTGGATAGGTACTGTTGTTCTTTTATACGGTCCCCGTTTTTTTGTCTCATCTGAAAAACCTTCTTCTTATATTGTGTAAAAGTTTAGATAAAAGCACAGAAATGCATTTTACTACTACACAGATTTCACCAGGGAGGTTAAGCCATGGTAATTCATTGCTGTTGGGATGTAGAAAATGCCAGAATATGTGTATTTTTTCTGCAGTGGAATCTATTTCTAACAAACATAGTCACAGCACAATTATACCACCTTTCTCCCATTTCTGTTATCATTTGTGGACTGGAAAAGCATCACATCCATCTGGAAAGTATTTCTCTGTTGCCAGACAGAAAATCTGGGGAAGTCTATTGGTTGTTTTTTAGCTTTTCCAGGCTCTGTGTGTGCTGTTATATAAAACACTTTAAGGTTCAAGTCCATCTGCCTCCATGGTCAAACCCTGCTATGAAGCAGAAGCATCAGGCAATCAAGCCAACACCAGTTACAAGACAAAAGTTGGCCTTGTGAAGAACTGGCATCTATTGTTTTGCTTAGCAGATGCATTCCATTGCCAGCCCTAGTGCTCTGCACCCAGCACCAGGATGAAGGCAAGGGGCGGTGAAGTGAAACCCCTTGGGAATCAGGGATGACTTCTGGGGAGCTCAAGCACTGTATGTCCTCAGAAGGGTGTGCAACCTCAAGGAGTCTCTTCTCCCTCCCTTATGGGAAGGTGGTCAAGGCACAGTGTAGGTAAGAGCAGAGGCTGCTGGAGAAGGGACCAGTAGTATCATCCATGATGTGCGAACAGGCAGAGATCTGCCAGAGCCAACTCCAGCATTCACCCAGTCTGTTGTTATTTCTGTTCCTCAGCAGTCGTGATGCCCTGGTCAGTTTTAAAAGCAAAACCCTCCTTCCTTTTACAAATTGTGTCAAAACCTTTTCTGAGATTTCGTTAAAATTACAGAAAAGTGAAACGCTGCAGTGCTGTGTAGGGAAAAGTTTCACTTACACACAGTTATCCTGGGTGCACTTCCCATGGCCGCTGCACATGTCAATGCAGCCGTCCCCAATGTAGACGTTATCAATTGCCCAAGTTTGCTGCTTATCAAAAGGAGCAGGCTGGTGCCAGCGGAAACGAGTTGCTTGAGACCTTTGGGGGAGAAAGAAAACCAGAAAGGTAGTGTGCTACCTAAGCTAATCTTTATTTTGACTGAACAGAAATTTCTGTCTTGCAGTTAGACTGCTCCTGGAAGATTTATTTGATATCAACACAGCCCAGGGCTGATTCCTGACAGCAACAAGGTCCCTGAAAGGCCAAGAAGAGGGTTCCCAAATGCTGAGAGTAGCCCAGGCAACCCTGCAGCTGGGAGGCAGGGCTGGGCTCAGCTGTTGCAGTGGCCCCCGCACAGCCCCAGGTCATGCTGGTACTAGCTGTGGCTGGTACAAGGCTCAAATAAATTTGACCAGCATGTTAATGAAAGGAGAAGTGGCTTCCTGAATTTTGTAATGGAAAGGGAGCTCCTCCCAGCTGAATGTTTATGGTACATTTTGCCTATCCGTGATGGGCGAAGCGACAGAAAGAGAGAAGTAAACTGTGCAGATGTAGACATCATTGTGTAGACAAAGCACATAGCTCCATAGAATGAGAGAGATGGGAAAGGGAGGAGAGCAAAGCAAGAGGCTGTGCTTGGCACAAGGGAAAATAGGATAGGAAGAAGGTGGTATGCCTAAAGGGATGCTCAGACCATTCATAACTATGTTCCAGCTGGGTCCTGGCACAAATCTGAAGCTGAGAGATAGCTGAGAACTGAATCAAGCTGGGATGACCCCAATATTTCAGGTTTCACCCTGAGCCCAGCTCCAGCAATGAACTAACCTGACTTTTTCGTCTGTGAATCCTCCTGGCTACACCTACATAGTGCAGCTCTAGACAGTAGGTTGGCCCCTATGTGAGATACTGCATTTATAAATCTACGGGGGTCAGGTGAGCCCTGTGTGGGACTCGTGGAGCCAGTGATGATGTGACTCTGCCTTCACAGTTTCCTCCCTACCCTCCAACTGTAGTTTGGCTGGCAATGTTAAATGATATATGGTGCAGTCCTGGCTCTTTTTAATAAATCATTTACCTTTATGTGATTAAAGGTGGAATTTAGTTCCCTATTCAAACACCTTATTTTGATGCAGCTATATGTGAATTTAATGTCTTATCTCCCAAGGTAGATGATGGAAACCCAGCTGAAACAGTCAGGGGACACCAAAGAGCTATTCATCTCACACAGCTGTAGACTTCAGTATGTGAATAGCTGTGAGTAGATTAATTTCTGCAACTTTTCAAGACTACTAATTCAAACTAGTCAGTGTTTTGCTATACAGCACCAGATGGCAGCATTGAACTTTGTGTAGTCTGTTTTCTTTAAAAATTCAGTTGTAAACCCCAAAACAAATAAGCACCCAAATTCCCCCAATTTATTCAGTGTAAAAATAAACCTTTTCAATGTTATTCTATGAATTATTTCTTAATAAATATATTATGTTTATATATTATGTTATATTATTAAGTGAATGGATAACAAGTTTATCCAAAGAGAAATCTACCACTGTGTTGTCTAGTTGATCATCAAATAGAATTTTTTAAAAGAAATGCATAAACCTGGAGGAAGTCCTTGAGGATTAAAGACAAAAATGTATATCCCACTCTGTCTGCTTTAGGTTTGGTACTTCACTAACAACTTACAGGGCTGATGCTCCTGGGAGAACCTTTAGGTTTGCATTTGCATTTTCAAATCAACCCTAAGATATAATGAAGTGTTCATTACCTTCTGCAGTCCACAGGTTATATAGCACACTGAGGTATGCGAGCCCTAAAATGCTATGTCAGTATGGGGGCTGTGCACTAGGCCAAGCTGTTGACTAAGTAACCTGAAAGTTCCTAAGATACACAGATATAAATAGTCAGAAATACATGTGCTATTATGCGGCTTGAAGTAGTAAAACAGCATAAAAATTATATCGCACCTTTACTAAAGGGCTGTACCATTCCTTATTCTAAAGGTTAAGTTTTCCATTGCTTGTGAGCTAAGGTTGTAATAGCCTCTCTCACACAATCCCTATCTTAATATCTCTGGGAAATGGTATTACTTGAGCCAAGATATGTTGTTATTGGACTGGAGAGAATAGCAATTTTTTTTGCTTCAATAGGGATCAGACTTCTTCCTTTGACATATAGCACTCAAAAAGATTTCAGCTTTAAAAGCACAGCTACATATAAACCTGAGTTAATCTCAGGTGATATATTCCTTTTAGGTCCAAATTCAATTGGTTTGGAGCATCAGCCCCAGTCCTGACTTATCCTGTGAAGCCCTAGAAAGTCACAGTCCTTTCTGAACACAAATTCACAGGCTTTTTATAAGGACTGTTGAGATATTGGATTTTGTAGACAATACATAGTGAAGCAGTACAACAAGTAAGCAGAGGAGATCATTGCTGGGAACAAGTCCTAAACATACTATTACTTGACATAAATCACTGCAATGGAGATAGGGAAGGGTCTAGATGCCAAAACAATTAGTAACAGAACATGGACTTTTCCACTGCCAGTTTCAAAACTTGTGGCAACTGTATAGGTGCTCTCAGTGCAATTTCTGGAAAATAAAGGTCGCTGTTTCAAAATTTGTATGTGCGTTCATTGGCATTTTTCATAACAATCTTCTCAAACAGGCCTGAACTGTGGCTACATCTGTGACAGCAGTTAGCTTGGCCTATGCTTTTGGTTAGGAAATGGGGCACAGCAGTAGACGAGCTGTAGAGTAAAGTTGTGCAGAGAGCCTGACATCCACCTTTTTTTTTCTGGGTTTTACATTGGCCTAGCACTACATTGGTATTATCAGGTATGACTGCATGGGAAACAGTCACAGATAACAGAATATCAAGATGGAAAAGAACTGGAAGTCTGGAAGTCTGAATTACCCTTTTGGCCCTATATGGATTTTTCTGAAAAATAAAAAAAAAAATCCAAAAAAACAACCACGCAACCCAAACCGAACTATTTTCAGGGCATCATGACAAAATATATGGCAGAACTCCCACTAGCAGTCAATGCTGCTTTCACGGGCATAAAACACAGACTCCCAACAAATCCCACAAATTTTCTTCCCTTAAAGACAAAATAAAGTACAACAAGGAAGAGGAGGTGAAAATGGGGCATGTGTAAAAGTTGAGAGAGATCCAAAAGATACAAGGAATGCACAGAAAAACAAGAAGCCTAAAAAGTATTACTCTTAAAACACCTGTTCATAGCCAAGAACAGCAGGAACAGGATGCAGGTGGGGGATTCAGACAATCAGCCACCAAAACAACCAAATTTCATGAGGGTGACACCACCATGAGATTCTTTAAAGAGTTCCCCCTGCTCCTGCCCCTCCCCAGGACAAGAACACAAAAAAATCCTATTTCTAAATAACTAAGAAAAGTAAATATACGTAGTAGCTTTGCAATTTTTATGCAAAGCAGGATGGAGTTTTCTTAACTTATTTGATGCTATCTGTATTGACCAAACAAGAATGGCAAGGTACAATTATTTTAACACTATAAATGTATGAAATCTCAATACACAGCAATGTATTTAGACTTATTCTGCAGAAAACCAGAGAGAGATACCTAGTGTAGGGAGGCAGAGGCAAAGTAATTCGGGTCCACTTGTTGAAAGTGTCTGATATGAGAATCCTCTGGAGATGGTACTTGTTACATTCCACATTAGTGGGAAGACAGTCTCTCAAAATCGGGTGCCAGGTCAGTCCAAGGTCCACTGAATATTCCAGTTCAATAGCTAATGGTGGAAAAAAAGTAAGTCAGTTAATTTAGAGACTCTCATGCATAGGTCTACGACAAACCTTTAGTCACGAGACTGCTCTAACAAAATAAACACTCAAAACTTTTCAAAACTTCATATCCTGAGCACAAAGACGATGGCAGTGCTAGAAGATGTGTTATATATACATCTTAGTATATATATATATACTGAACAAGTATAACTCAGGAGAAGGCTGCAGTACCTATCAGCCACCTAACTCAAAGGACCACAGGTGCAAAGATAAAGTAATCTGTCAAGTCACCAGGATTAATTCAAGCCCATTTCTGTAGCTGCAGCATACAAGAAAGTGATGTGACAGCATCACGACCAGAAGCTTTTTGTTTTTCAAGCTGAATGATGAGAACTCAGCTGGTTGTAATCTCTGTATAAGGCAGAACAACTCTCAAATTCAAACTTTTGGCTCTTCAACAAGATGGTTTAGTCACTCTTTCCATGCCACTCCAGACCAGCTCATTTCAGTATCCAGCATAAGCAATTTTAAATGTTGTTAGCCAATGAGCTTATTTTCATTCAAACACAATCTACCTATATTAAGCTAATGTATTCATTTCTAGCAAAAATCAGCAATTTCATTATTTTGCTGTTTGGGGCTTATAAATTTTGTTATGAAAAATAAAGATTAGTCAAGCTCACTAAATACTTCAAGTTAAACGTTTATACAGGCATTAAAAAGTAAATAACAATAGGCACAGAACTGTAACTCACAGTAAATGTTCCAGCTGCTAAGCTTTCTGCCTATGTAAAAATGGAGTATGGTTGCAGTGACAGTGGTGGTAAATCTGCTATCTTCTTTGATTACTACCAGCCCATTTCTTCTACCCTCATGCACAGAGAATGACCCTCAATCACCCAATCAGTCCTACTTGATGTCTAAGCACAGAACACAGTGCTATAGAAACACAAGGACAAGTGGATACAAACGAGGGTAAACGAATTTTTAGTGTTAAATCTTCATCATCATATTGAAATATTTTCCTCATCAGGAGTGGAAGCATGACTAGGTAGCATCCTGCTTAACTTAATACAAAGTTAATAGAATGGTAAGCACAGTAGACAAAGAAATAACAACAAAAAATGAAGGAAGTATTTCTTTGTCAGTATATAAACAAGCTTCCAAAACACTTAAACATAGCAGAGATGATTTTAGGGATGCTGCAGTGGTTTTAATATGAAAAGAAAATTGTTTAGTACATAAGTAAAATCTTGATTACTTCCATAGGGTTCAGAACAGCAAAAGCAGGTAAGCCACTGTTCAGACTTTATGTAAAACCTTCTTCCATTTTTACGCAGAATTCCAGAGGAACAGTCAGCAACTCTGTGAATTTATGCATCTGCGTGCTCCAACATACTACATTGTCCTTCTCATAAAAAATAAAAATGCACCCCCAAATGCTATGCTAAAATAATGTAATCTAACACGTATAAACAAGTATTCAAAAGCTAGGAATACCTATATTTTGTGCATTTTAAAATCCACATAATGACCCAATTTTTAATTTCTCTGTGATGCATATTCAGTGCAGAGCATGTTTTTGCACATATATAGGTATAGAATCATAGAATCATAGAATATCCTGAGTTGGAAGGGACCCTTAAGGATCATCAAGTCCAACTCTTGACACCGCACAGGTCTACCCAGAAGTTCAGACCATGTGACTAAGTGCACAGTCTAATCGCTTCTTAAACTCAGTCAGGCTCGGTGCAGTGACCACTTCCCTGGGGAGCCTGTTCCAGTGTGCAACCACTCTCTCAGTGAAGAACCCCCTCCTGATGTCAAGCCTAAACTTCCCCTGCCTCAGCTTAACCCCGTTCCCGCGGGTCCTGTCGCTGGTGTTAATGGAGAAAAGGTCTCCTGCCTCTCGACACCCTCTTACGAGGAAGTTGTAGACTGCGATGAGGTCTCCCCTCAGCCTCCTCTTCTCCAGGCTGAACAGGCCCAGTGCCCTCAGCCGTTCCTCGTACGTCTTCCCCTCCAGGCCTTTCACCATCTTCGTAGCCCTCCTCTGGACACTCTCCAACAGTTTCACGTCCTTTTTATACTGTGGTGCCCAGAACTGCACACAGTACTCGAGGTGAGGCCGCACCAGCGCAGAGTAGAGCGGGACAATCACCTCCCTCGACCTACTAGCGATGCCGTGCTTGATGCACCCCAGGACACGGCTGGCCCTCCTGGCTGCCAGGGCACACTGCTGGCTCATATTCAACTTGCTGTCTACCAGGACCCCCAGATCCCTCTCTTCTAGGCTGCTCTCCAGCGTCTCATCGCCCAGTCTGTACGTGCAGCCAGGGTTTCCCCGTCCCAGGTGCAGGACCCGGCACTTACTCTTATTGAACTTCATGCGGTTGGTGATCGCCCAGCTCTCCAACCTATCCAGATCCCTCTGCAAGGCCTTTCCACCCTCATCCGAGTCCACAACTCCTCCAAGTTTGGTGTCATCAGCAAACTTGCTCAAAATACCTTCTATTCCTACATCCAGATTGTTTATAAAAATATTGAAAAGTACCGGCCCTAAAATGGAGCCTTGAGGGACCCCACTGGTGACCGCCCGCCAGCCTGACGCAGCCCCATTCACCATAACCCTTTGGGCCCTGCCCGTTAGCCAATTGCTCACCCATCGGATGATGTTTTTATTTAGCTGTATGGTGGACATTTTGTCCAGTAGGATCCTATGGGAAACCGTGTCAAAAGCCTTGCTGAAGTCCAAAAAAATCACATCAGCTGGTTTCCCTTGGTCCACCATACGGGTGATCTTATCATAAAAGGAAATCAGGTTAGTTAGGCAGGACCTACCCTTCACAAACCCATGCTGGCTGGGACCAATGACTGCTTTGTCCCCCAGGTGCGCCTCAATAAGTTTGAGAACCATCTTCTCCATGATTTTACCAGGCACTGACGTGAGACTGACAGGCCTGTAATTGCTAGGGTCTTCTTTCTGACCCTTTTTGAAAATCGGCACAACATTTGCCAGCTTCCAGTCTACCGGGACCTCTCCAGACTCCCAGGATAGTTGAAAAATAATTGAGAGAGGTTCCGCGATGATGTCCGCCAGCTCTTTCAGCACCCGGGGATGAATCCCATCCGGACCCATGGACTTGTAGGGATCCAGGTGGAGTAGCAAATCCCGCACACGTTCAGGGTCAGTTGGGAGTCTGTCATCCCCACCGTCCCGGTCCTCCAGCTCAGGGCACCCTGGGTCCCGAAGCCCATCATATGTATGTATACATATAGATATATACATACAGCTACACAAATAAAAGCATGCATATGTACACATACGTATATATGTGCAAAAACATGCTCTTCAGTGAATGTGCATTGTATGGAAAAAAAGGAAACTAGGCAATAAAAATTACATCATTATGTTCATATGCATGTATATATTTTGATATATGTGTGCATAGATATTTGCATACATTCATACATAGACATATATACACAAATATATACGTACTTACTATTTCAAATGGATTGTACAAATTTTCACAATTGATTCTCACTTAGCTTGTGTCAGAAGTAGGCTAATATAAATGATGTTTTAGTCATACAGCTGCAAATGAGATCTGAATTGAAACTTTCTTCTCAAAAACTGCAAACCCACAAAACAAGAAACATATGCTGGGAACACCCAGCTGCTTATTATTAGAACCAGAACATCATCCCAAGCAGTGGATACAACATGCTGGCAAAAAGACTAGAGTAAGACAGCTGTTAGTATTTTTCTGAAATGAGTTGAACTACAACTTAACTTCCTGGAGGAGAAAACATACTTTAGTTTATCTTAGGCTTCAGGTACCAACAATAAATGCTGATATTACAGTTCCTGAGAGAAACATGCAGTTTTCTTTGGTTTCTCAGTTCTTGCTATGATGGATAACAGAACAATAAAACAGCTGAACTTTCCCATATTAGACAGTAAGAGAAAGGGCAGGATTTACTAGGAAGTCATTACCATAGCAGGAGTCTGTGACAGAGCAGGATGCTGCAAAATCTATTTGCAAGAAAGAGTCTTCGTTGACAACGATGTCAGTGGTTACAACATAGCGGGTGCTAGCTTTCTCGATGAACACTAAAGCATCCCCAGTAGACCCACAGACTGGCATCTTTGTGCCACCAGGATGGAGCAGCCACTTTCTACTATCCAGCGTGGTGAAATCATCTTCTAATACTGTATTGCCAGAGATGTTTCCACCAATAAGAATCTGAAACATCATAAAAGGAATTGTTATTGAAAAAAAATCACGCTTAGAAGCCTTCACAAATGCATACATGACAGAGAATCCCAGAGGAGGAAAATATTGAGTGATCTATGCATATATATATTCTGATGGACCATAACAGACACATTTACTTTGTAAAGATTTTATGTTATGAGGAAGGGGAATAGCTTTTTCCTGTAGAGGCATCCTAAAGAGAATGGCTCAGCTGTACAAATCCAAAGTTTAAGGAGATGAATTCTATTCTGAATGAAGTACAAAAATAAATGTTGATAGAGCAAAGTGATTACAATGTTATTTTTCCCACTAACTGTTCAGCTCTCTTATAATCTGATGAACTACTACCAGATTGCATCTGATGATTGAACTGGCGCAATATTCTTTGTTTTGATGTTGACTTTCAGAGATTAGAATTTTATGATTCAACAAATAAGGTGAAACTAATTCTTACTTGTTATTCTGAATTCAGTTACTGATTGTTCTGAACTAATATAACTAACTAACTTCAGTGGAGATTCAGGAATGAAAGAATAAGGATTTTTTTTCATTTTTAAATGAAGGGATGGGAAGTAAAATTTTGTAACATGGATGGATGTTCAGTGTCCAGGTTTTTCCTATAAACGTGAACTAACTGCTAAAAAAAAAATAAAAAAAATTAAGCAAATTCAACTGAGGCTGGGGCAGCCCAATAACACTACTTTGAGTGCAATGACTTCAGTGGAGCTTCTTGAGATTTATACTAAATCATACAAAGCAATACAATATACTCCGAATAGAAGCAAAACCCAAATATGAAACAAAACTTAAATTGCTTTCAAAATGAGAAGACTGATACTGATTGGAGTTTTTCTCTAGTTTTTCCTATTACATTCTACCAAGGAAATTACATATTTGGATAGACTTGAAATGAGGGTTTTCAAAGTTTGAACTCAGACCTGGATTTTGCAAACTAAGGCTTTTTCAATGTGACCCCGTAGCTCTACCCTTGTACTAAAGACCTTCCTAGCTCCAAAATAGACATTCAGTACCAACATAGAAACAGTGCATTAAAAGCACAAAATTAGCAAACAGCAATTTTGCTCATTTATTTTGCTAGTTTAGTTTAATTCTGGAATATCTTTATAAAAAGCATTTTTGCTTGACCAAGTGAAATGACATATGCCAATAAAGGGATACATTAAGATGGAAATCAGTCTAAAGCCATATTAAAAACAAAACAAAAAAACCCCAACAACAACCCAGAAGAGTACATACCTGATCAATTACCCAGGGACTGTAGAAATGCCCATTCTCAGATGGTTGCCACCAGCGAATTCGAGTGGAGCTCGAACGGGCCTTCATTGGGATTTCCAGGGCAATGTATCTTCCCACGTTGCTTGAATTGCTGAAGAGGAACTCCTGGAGAAGGCTCCATGTGAGGCCACCATTGAGCGAATATTGCAGAAGCACAGGCTGGCTTCTGGGGTCTGGTACCCCCTTACCGCATCCCAGTCTCATGAAGAACTGCACAAATCTAACAGTGAGAGCAATTACTGTAATTTTTTTTTTTTTTTTTTTTTCCTGCAACATCCTAAATAGCCTGAATTGGAGAGACTTAGAGTTTGTCCATTGACAAACCCCATCATTTCTTGGTGTAAGAGTCAGCTTTAGGAGATGTTATCATTTCCTTTTCAAAGGCTCAATAATATAAGTAGACAGACAGGTAGGATGACAAAAAATCGTTTTGCCTGTGTGGTAGTTTGCCAGGGGCTGAACAAAGCTGGTCATTTTTGTTTTGAGCTTTACTCTGTGTAGCAGATGGTGTTGCAAATATCAGAAACATAATCCTGGGTGAAATTTTTATCCTGTAACCTGTGAGTACAGATTTTAGTGGCAGAAAAGCAATGGTGCCATAATGGTGCCTTGATCATAATTTGCTAGGAATTGGATGAAATGCTTAAATTCAAAATTAAAAAAATGTTTTCCATTGGCATAATCTAGGGAAAACTTAGACAGGCGAACAAAGCATATTTCACTTTCAGGGACCATTTTGTCCATTTAGTCAGCATGGGAAATTTGTCTAAATCACACCACTTAAATGTGCTGGCTTCCCTGAAGCCAGCCCTAGACACCCAGGGACGTAAATGCTTTCATTCCCTTTTTAATTGGTTGCTCCAAAGAAGCACAATAGGCTTGTATCAAACTGAGAAATTTTTCCTGATAGATAATGCTTATAAACAGCACTGCAATGCACTTGGAGTGGAGGGAACCACTGTTGTAATGATATTTACCCATCCAACTTTCAGGGATTTTACAAGTATTAATTTGTGTTTGCACAGCTCTTGCACAGCTTTAAAGTGCTCTATCTGTTCTAATTATTATTGCATTAGTGCTGCTTGGCTCACAGTCAAATGAAACATGGGAAAACAAGTTTTGTATCAAAAGTCTTGGTCTGTTTTTATCTGCAGGTAGATCCCCTGGGAGTGGAGGCTGCAGAGGTGCTGAGGAGACAAAGCTTCAATAAAACACTGAATCCTCAAGTCAATTAATTCTAATGCTCTCTGTGACTCGCGGTTCCTCTTGGTGCTATATATAACTTCTTTCACTGTAGATTATATCCACCTCCATGTCCCAGAAATAACATATTGCTTCAGCTGTAAAGCAATCCTGGGGACCCTCATGGATCATGGATCAACATATCATCTGTAATGGATTGGACTCAATGCTGGTGAGTCTTTGTTCCTCTACAGATTCTCTTTGACATTCACCACATAATTTAAAGGAAATAAACCCAGGTGACCTTTTCTCTGTTGAATCTGCTCTCTATGGGTTGCTATTCTTTCATCTGAATTTTTACTAGTGTAGTAATAACTCATTCAGATATAGGTAAAATAATGTTTAACAGATTAAAGATAGCCATTTTAAATATGTCTTTTCTCACCCCACAGATATTTTGCAAAGTTTCTGCCTATTTTGGAATGGAAAAGCAAAGCATTCTTGTGGATACTCCAGTAATTCAGAATTGAAAAGGGTTTGATCAGATGTGATACCTAAAATATACTGTTCCTACTGATATTTCATGTGTAATTTCAGCAACGGGTATCACTGTAACGGCAATACATTGGCCCCATGGTTAAATTCTTTAAAATACAGAGGTGATGACAGTGAATACTGGATTGGAGAGTCCACTTAATTTAAATCCCCACATGCAGAGTAGCATACAGGACTGACACCACTGCTCAGCTGTGTGTTTCAGAGGATCTCTAAGAAGAAAAAAGGGAGGCTTTTAATAATTACTGAGTCCAGTACTCTTTAAAAGATCTATTAGAAATGCTGTTTATCACTGGTTCTTGTCATTTCTGGAATAAACAGAAACCTCTCCCCAGGTCCCAGGCAGAACTTGGCATGTCAGTGTCAAAGTCAGATCTGTTGTCTTGTTTTGCAAGTGGCCGATAGAGTAAGCCTGGTAATTAAGCAAATCCCCATGCAATTGCTTTAGGTTTCTAAAGAGCAGTCCCCAGCAAAGCCTTTGCAGTCTACCTTGCTGTTTAGATGAAAACATACAGTTATTTGTTGATAACTGTTACTTTTCATGGCATAAAGAAGAAATTAAACAGACTGCTCTGTTTTCCTTTTATTAGGACAGGAGACATTTATCTCCATATAACACCTTGAGATCAATATATGCAAATCCAGCTACAGACTTTCATGGAGAAGAGATAAGTGATGTCCCTTTGAACATGAGCAATAAGGAAAATGTCATTTAGTCTAATGGATCAACTTATGAGATCTCTTGTACCTTCTGTTAAAAAATCTTTTAATTTCAGAACAGTCCAGGAAATCAAATTACAGCAGCATATGGATGCTTGTATTTACTAAGTTCTAAAAAAAGTTTGCTTTGAGTAATCTCACAAATTTGATACAGGGTTCTCTAATATTACACTTCAATGAAGGTTAGCTAATTGCTTATCTAAAATTGTAATAGTTGGAAATTGGGCTTCTTTATTGACTATGAGGCTCTGCAATGAAACCATTATTTAGAGCATCAGTGTTAATGAAGAATAGAAGCCAAAATGAGGTAAACTGCCTGTTAAAGTGTATCCCACAGAGCATTAGAGAGGAGAAGGGAGTTTGCAAGATATCAGTGGAAAAAATCATGGGGAAAAGGCAATCTTTCCAAAGTAGCAATGTAAGGATATAGGTTAAGATACTAAAGAAATTAGCAAACAAGGACGATTTGTTAACATGCACAAAATTGGCATGCAATTTAATTTATATTAACTTTTGTGTAGTATGCTTGCTTAGTATGTCTTTCTCATCAAATATCTCCTCTGAAGGCCATAATGATACATGGTCTCTAAATACAGTAGAAATATTTGTTTTTCAATTGCTGTGCTCAGTGTAGCACAGCAGCTTGACAGTGTAGCAGTGACAGCTTGACAGGAATTTCTCAGTGAAATATTGGAAACAAATGTGCACAATAAGAAGAAATCAACATTCGGAAATGAAAGGATTATGAGATGGTGAATGTAACACTTATACTGGCAGCAGATACTCCTGCTTCAACAGTGGCTCACAATACAACAAACTGTAAGACAAGCGGAGTGTATGATGTGCAAACAATTCATCATGTTACACATTTAAGAAATAAAAACTTGTATAAACTACTGAAGATGTGGTGTCAGATCCTGGAGTTCTTATTCAAGAAAGAAATCCTAGTGTTAAAATTGTTAATCCCATTCAAGTTAAAGTTAAATTTAAGTTAAAATGGTAGCAGTGGTTAAAATGGAATATGTGCTAGAGAAAGGAAGGCAGAATATATCAGCTTGCCTTTACCACAGAAGTATATCATATGTCTTATTTTTCAGTATATTATTTCTTCAGTGAAATACTGACAGGACTTTAAAATTTTGTTACCTTGCTTGTGACAAATCTAGGTCTCGAGTCATCAGCATACGTAAACCTTCTTCATTAAAGAAAAGGTTGTTTCCTCCAGACATGATGCCACATTTCCTTGATGGCTTTCCACCACTCACAAGCAGGAATCTATCAGACTCCAGCTGACCTGAATACACAGTAAATACATATTTATGATTTACTCCAAAGTGCTCCTGCTGCAAGAGTACTATTTCCAGAGGAAGAGAGCTAAATTAAACATTACTTACAGAGTGAACAAATATTCATGTCAGTGTTTATGATTCAATGTTTTCTAGAAAACTGCCACAAATGAAAATAAAATAAACTGTTAGCCCAGAAGTATGAAGTTTGGGACCTTACTCTCCAGTTATGCACATGATTTTCTACTTCTCTTCATTTTTCTTAAGATCACAGCAATGTATCCAGCTCTATAAGGAAATTGCGTGCCATGTGCTAGCATGCAAGAAAGGACTGTCAAAATTTTAAATGAACAGTAGTACCTATGAAAGGAGGAGTTTGGTTACCAGGCGCTGCTTTATTCAAAACGTGCTCTTCTTGCAATACTTGGTAGCAGGGGAAACCTCGAGGTGTTTTTAGAGGTGTTTGCATGGATGCTGTGTATGCTCAGGCACTCACAGGGCTTTGAGTTCACTCCTGGCACTGTCCACTTGGGGTCCCCGGTCTGCTGTGCCTGCTGAGCGGTGCTGAGACATGAGGTCTGCTCTGAAGTATCGTTTGCCATATGAAGGCCACTCAAACTTTGCAGGGAGAAACTGCATAGCCCTAAAGCCCTTCTTTGTTTGCCTCGCTTGCATGCATGCTGTTTGTGCTGAAGTCAAATTACCCAACTGTATTGACTTGAACAATAAATACACATTTTGTGAGAATTAGATTGACATATACCTTTCCACAAATTCTGTGTGTCATCATTCTCTTCTGAAATTATTTGCTGCAAGTACAGTTTGCAGAAACTCTGTTTGATGACAAATTTGTATTCCTACATGAACAACTTAGCAAAAAGTCAGTTATTGCAAAACAGGCAATTGATAGCCATCAGATGTTCACAAACCATACGTGAGAATTACATCTAAACAACTTGACTCATGGGAATAGTCTCACAGCATGGTTTAGATTCAGAAGCATGAAAAAGTTCTCATCTTTGAGCCCCCGGGTTCCACAAAGACTAACAGGTAGAATTCAAGCTAAAAAAAAAGAAAGAGATACCTTCAAAGTCATCCTTAAGGAAGTCGGAATTCTTGGTACTTATTTTGCAGGTTGGCCCAGAGTATCCTGGGTCGCAGATGCACTTTGTGCCATTGATGCAGCTGCCGTGCCCATTGCACATCTCCTCACACTGTGGACCAATATACACGTTGTCAATGGCCCAGGTCACTGGCTGGGATCCAGCAGGATAAAATCCTTGGTACCATCTGAACCTTGCCAATCTGAAAAAAGTGTAAATGTACTTAATTTAAATGAAAGTTTTGTCTTTTGTTGTATACTATATATAAATATACCATACTATACATACATATACAGTATTCTTTTTGGTGGAATTGACTTGATAATAGTTTAATTCTAGAAACTGACTGCTATGTCTAATTCCTTCATCTTGTCATCTTTATGCTGACATTCAATCCAGGTACTGACAGAGATAAAAATAACATTATTCATTAGCTTCAATACCAAAACTGAATGACAGACTTGAAAATGGGATTTGAAATCTAACCACTCTTCTCTCCATCATCCATGGGAAGGATGATTGGCCATGGTCAGATGGATTTCCTTCTGCCTTGGTTTACAGCATCTACGTCAGACCAGGCCACTCCCTGTCTTCCAGAGAATGAAATCCTGCTTCACACTGGCACCCTGTGTGCCAGTCTCCAGGGAGACTACCTGTGGAACTGGGCTGGTAAAATCTCACCCTCAATTACATGAACAGAAAACATGATCTGCTATGTCACCAGGTATTCAGCTTGCTTTCAGACAGCTTAATCTTAAAACAGACTGATAGTGCAAGTTGTTAATTTAAACTATATTCTCCTTTGGGTCCTGGCCTGTCATTTTTAATTTGCAGCCTAAGTGCTATTTGCATCAGTGCTGCATATAAAGAGGAACAGACTGGAGAAAGAGGGAAAACAAACTGAGCAGGGGAAAAACACTTGAGAGACTCTTTTTATTCCCAAATGAGAAAATGTTTCAAAGGAGGAAGGAAACCAGAAGAGTGAGAAGGGAAAAGTGCTTAATTTATATGTTTAATATGACTTGTTAGAAACATCTAAATTGAGGGATGGACTCTTTATCAGGGAGTGTAGTGATAGGACAAGGGGGAACAGTGCTAAATACAAAGAGTGTAGACTTACATTAGGTATTTGGAAGAAATTATTTACTCTGAGAGTGGTGAGGCCCTGGCACAGGTTGCCCAAAGAAGCTGTGGATGCCCCATCCCTGGAGGTGTTCAAGGCCAGGCTGGATGGGGTTTGGGCAACCTGGTCTGGTGGGAGGTGTCCCTGCCCATGGCAGGGGGGTGGAACTGGGTGACCCAAACCATTCTGTGATTCTGTGATTCTATGATTCTATGATAAATGCTGCAGGTGAATCAATGGCACAGGTAGCTGACAAATGTTTTTGTCTTTATTTGCTAAAAAGGAATTTTTAAGAGGTGATTCAGGTGGTAAGAGGTAGCTGATCAGTGGGGATACTGCTAACACTTTCAGGAAAGATAACTAAGAATCAGAGTCCTCTGGATGTCAAAAACATTGTTTTTACTATGTCCTGAAGTGAAGGACACAAGAATGAGGTTGGAAATGTTTTTAACTCCTCTTTAGGGGACATCTCTGTCCCTTGGGCTGTATTTGTTCCACCCCACAAGAACAAGGAGCTTTGTCTCAGGCTCCCTGCTGGCCTGAGTGAAGGGTGACTGAAGCAGAGAGTGAAATACTGGTCTTATTGAAGTCAGCAGGAGTTTCTTCACCAGCTCAACAGGCCCAGGATTTTTTTCCTTCAGAGCCTTATGGGAATACTAAATCTTAGTTACAACTATCTGCTGAGGACACACATTAATTTCCAAAAGAACACATGTAGTGGAAATAACTGAAGTGTCTTCATCTTCATTTAAATATAATCACTTGACACCTTGGGGATAGAAATGCTGGTTCTATTTAGCATTGCACAAGGAATCAGGTTTGCTGATTTTTTCTTTTTATTTCAGTGGACTCCCACGGGGAAAACCCCACATCAGCCCTCTGGCCCAAGAATGTCATTACACCAAAGGCTCCATGGGTTCTGCTCTTTGCTGCTGGGTTCTGCTATCAGCAACTGTTTTCTGGCCCACCACTGGGGAAGAAACAGGAGGGAAGACAGGCAAATGGGACATAATCAGTAAGCAACAGAGGACTAAAGCAAAAGAACTGTAAGGTTTAAATGAGTTAGGAATCTATATAGTCAAATTTTTCATTTGGGGGGTGCATTGGTAGTTGGGTAAAGAGTCAATTATTTTGGGCTAAAACAGAAGGACAGATGTGCTGCTGCAAAAGATGGTTAACTACTCTATGCTTGAAATGTTCACTGTCATAAAAAAGAATATTCAAGGTTAAAATTTAAGCATTTTCTTAAATTATTAAACATCCAGGCTTTCCAAACTTGGCTCTCATCTCCTATATAGGTCTTCTCATACTTTCAGAGGCACCTATGAAGCCACTTATCTCATGGAAAGGCCATTGCACACAGTAGATTCATAAATACAGTCTCATAGTTGCATAGCTTGTTTTCATTCATACATACTGCAGTTTAATCCTTAATGATGTGATTCTTTATGCAAACTGAGTTGATACTATAAGACGGTTTTCCCCGAAAAAGTAAACAGTACTGTTTTGAACTTTTTTATGTGTAACTTTGAAAAGTTACATATTAAATTGCCTGCAAGCACAAATTATTTTTCTGTCCTATGTATCACCGAACTAACTTAGCATGTCCCACAACCTTAAACTTCCTAAGTGACTGCAGCAGTGAATTTCTTAAAATCAGAGAACTTTGCAATTACAAGAGACCTTGAATATTAAGTAAGTCAATTTCCTTACACTAAGGTAGAATCAAGTTTGTACTAGCTCACATTTTACTGTATTTTCTAATGAATCTCAGATGTCATGCAAAAACATCTTTGATGAACTGAAATATGAAATGAAGTAAAAACATTCAAGGAGCTTTAAAGACAGTAAATTTTGCATTTATTTTGCTATACAATCCACTTCCATAAACATGTTACCAATCAGACCTATGGATAAATAGGAAACTATCTATGGTTACTCCACATTAGTATTAGGCATGACATATTTTTGGGAATCACCTGAATACTAACTGCCACTCAGGGCAAAAAGTGGAGAAAGATTGGTCATTGGTCTGCTCTAATGCCATTGTTCTTATGGACCACTCATGTTGGGAGACCATTTTGGTTGGAAACAGACATAAAAACAACAACAAAAAAAAAACAAGCAGCTGGGAGGATTAGAAGCTAGACACTTACCCACAGAGGTGCAGTTTTCCAAAGTGAATGACCTCCCTCCTCCAGCCCTGGGTGGTGCCTGCATAGTAGGTGCTGCTTGGGTGATGTTCAGTGGAGCACAGGGAGCTGAGGTGGCTGCTGCTGCTGTAGCACAAGGGGAGGAGAAGGTGCCAGGTTGCCCCCAGATCTCGTGAAAACTCCAGTTTTACCGGGTCAGCAGATGAGCTATCAGTGGTGCAGCCAATATTGATCTGGGGTCCAAGACATGAAATGCAGAAGATGACAAAGGGTATATTGGGACACCTAATCACTCTTCATCTTAGTCTCTCCCATGTTGTATGGCATTTATTTAGCCCAGAAAGATGGTGATTTAAGAATTCATTTAACAACTGCAATGATGAACTCAGGATATGCACATGAACATGAAACTTGCACATTGCCGTACCTGTCCATGTGCATATCACACTCTGGGTCATTGTAAAATGAATGTAATACGAAATCCCCAAATACTTCCACTACAGAAAACTTAATTAGACAAAATCCCAAAGGAGGAGAGCTGATAGCATGGCTGGAGCAAATGCATCAGCTCATGTACTCATCTGACAAGGACTGAAGTAATCATAGCACTAAAAGAATGTGGACTTTTTAAAACCAGAAATATTAAAACAAAATGTGCAAACATAAACTTAGTGAATTGCTGAGCTGCATTATGGTCTTTTACATTACACTTAAAAAAAAAAAAAAAAAAAGCTTATGCCACAGGAATTACCCTTCAGGGCATCTGGTGTATCACTTCAATATGTTCTTTAGCTTTTATACTCACTGCCCTTTCTGCTTATGTACAGCAGTGAAGTCTGATGTGTCAGCATTGAAAAGAGTGTCATAGCTTGATTGGATTTAGGTTCAGTGTCACACCAAAACACAGTGTGACAGTGTCAAATTTCTCAAGGTATTCTGACAAGATTCCTGATGTGCAGAACAGTAGAAAAGGCAGAAAATCTACATGACCTGCAGCACTACTGGTACCCTGTAACAAATCATATATGTTTTATACAGAATCTGAGACCATTTGTGACATAATTTTGCACACCCACTGTTAAAATTAGTTTTCTTTGCTTTCATACTGATATTAAGATGTTCTTTCAGTTTCAGATTGCTTAAACATTCCCTTACAGGAGGAATATGTCACATAAAATAAAATGTACTATACTTACTGTGCAATAAATAAAAAAATATTCCAGATGAAATGCAAAGCCTGTATTAAAACTACAAAAAATGTTGTACTTTTAGATATCTTTGTAGTGAAAAATGCCTTTCTAACATACTGCTCTGTAACAAACATGTATTTCTAAAGCCCAGTTATATTCAGGACAGTGCATGAATTTTGAAAATGTATCCTACATTGAATTTCCTTCATCACTTTTCAGCGCACATGAGAGCCATCAACCTACATTCGACTAGAAGGGTTGTCTACTCATCTGGAAGCTTAGAGTGATGCTTGACCCAATACCGTTTTTGACTCTTGAGACACAGAAAGAAACTCTCTTGCATTATGCATAACTGCTTCATTTATACTAATGTCCACAAAATGTGAGTTGAAGTCATTTAACTGCATTAAAACAATGTTCTTACCACATATGGAAGTATGTATGGAGATTTTATGAGGTTAATGCCCCGAAGACTTATGAATATCTTAAAATGACCTCAAACATTTTTGTTCTACAGGCACTAATCTATATTTTAAAACAGAAAATGGTTTACCTTCAATAATTTATGAAGTAGTTGCATGACAAACTGAAGCATGCATGAGTACGCAGCTAAACCAAGTTTTCTTGGAAAACTCTTAGCATCATTTCTTTAATTGTTTATAAATTAGTATCATTTTCTGCTTAATACTACAGCATGCTACATCTTTGTTAAAAACAGCCTTGTAATTGTGGCATGGCAATTAACATGAAAGATTCTTTTACAATATCTTAATAACAATATAATGACTTCCCTAAACAAACACATAGTAGGCTGAAAGGTTACTCCCATCAGTGGCTGTCCAAGCCAATGCACAGTTTAGGTTTTAGGATAAATCAGAAGCACAGTTTAGTTTAGACTACGTGTTGTCATTGGGAGTGTCCGCTTCCACTGATTATATAAGAAGCATGAAAAATATGTTCCTTATTCATGATATTTAGATAACTCCCTAAGATGGGATGAATTCAGGCCATTGTGGCAAAGGAATAGCTTCCACTAGATCCTTTATGAAAGCATAGGCAGAAGCAAAAGGAAAGCAGAGGCTTGGCTCTCAGAAAGTACAGCCAGTGCAGTAAAGCCAGCTTGCAGGAAAATGATTTTTAGTGTCACAGATGAAATTATAGCTCCCCACTGGGCCAGATCATGGAAATATTTCAACTGCATACTTATACTGAGCAGGTTGTAAAGTAGCAATCTAGACTTTCATTACATTGTGGTGTTCATCGTCTTGTCTGCCAGTGGGGACTCTCCAACTTGTAGGACGTTACCAGTGCAAGTATATATGAATGGACAAAGTAGTAATTTAGGCAAGAAAATAGGAGACTGTGAGGCAGAATTTTCCTTATCTGCGTGATAAAAGCTTCAGGATACACCCACAAGAGGGAAAGTAATATCAAAATAATTACAGGGGAAATTAAAGAGATTTCTCTGCCTGGCAATCACGAAGTGCTGGACAAACACACTGAAGAGCAGAGCCTGAGAGAACAGAATGCCCTGAGCAAAATGCCAAGTAACTTTCTGAGGATAAGTACCTCAAATTGGATTACAGTGTTTTCATTCACACTTAGATCCCTTGTTGTAATGGAGTGTTCTCCTACTTCATTTGAAACAAATACCATAGCTGAATCTTCCTCACTGTGAAAAAAAAAAAAAGGTATTTTAGAATCAGTTTATTTCCCAGTCACTTTTTTCTAATTTATTGCTGAGTGATGCTTACGGAGCTCCCTTAGATGAATATGGGCAATAAAGCCCAATGTTTCCACCAGGATAGAAAAACCAGTTGTCCTCTTTGGGACCAAAGTCAAAAGTATCCAAAAGGATCACGGGATTTTTAAGGTTATTTCCATCAATAATGAAGTCATCTATGATCCAGATTTCTTCTTTTTTGCCTACAAAGAAAAGGGGAACATTCCTATTAACACCTAATAAAACTATTATTAAAAAGCAGATTAGTGACTGATATTTATGGATTACACTGAAAAAAGGGTACTAAAGGAGAGGCTTCACATGCAGTCTTTCCATAGTTCTCATACTACTCTACAGAATTAACTTTTATTTCTGTAAAATGTACAAAAGTCACAGCAAACTGAAGAGTGAAAAACCTATGCTAAGCAAGTATCTTCCACTTAAATCACATTTACTTTGAAACTATATCATCAGTGTCATCTTTAGTTAAGAATCAGCTACATAAGCAGCTGCCTAAAAAGATGATTTCATTCTACAACTTTTTCCTTGGATTCAGCAGCCTGCATTTGCCAGCCAAGAGCTCTTTGAAAGAAACGGAAACTCTGAGTGACCTTCTTTCAAATGGATTATGATTTCAAATGTGTTGCAAAATTAGTGTTTGCAAACTGGAGAGAAAGGATTAGATTGCCAGATCTTTTGTGTAATTGAACTTTTTCTTCATCTATCTAAAAGTCTTTCTGTTTATCAGAGAAAGTTAAAGGGCTTCTTTTATATGAAATTTGTATTTAAAGATGATTTCTACAAGAAAAGTTTAGTTAAATGTTTTAGGTAGGAACCATCAGAAACATGAACTGGAATGTGATTCTTAGGTCTGGATTTGAATGCTTTTTTGTTAGAGGTATGCTAGGCATTTGCCTGAGTGGCATAAATACTGGCTGTATCACCAGGTTTAAACGATCACTGGAATTTGTTAAGAGTCCTTAATGCCAACTCCTGCTAAGAGATGTGCACAGAGTAATGGAGAACAGAAGATGGTTTTCTTCAGCTGGCACATGTCCTCTAATCAGGAGGAATAAGCTGTGTTCCTCTTGTGGTTTTCTTCAGTCCTTTACAATTTAATCCAAAGATTAACTGCTCGTTACATTCTCTTTCTAAATGTTTTTTTAATGCCTAGTTAATTCCAAGCAAGGTGGGCCCAATTCCCATTTACACATGGGACACTTTTGTATAATTTGAGTATTGTAATGGGGCCTCAGCGTAAAGGAAAATCAGGTCTATTAAAAATAATGAGGAGAACTTTATTGGTATTGCTTGATCTCCCAAACCCTCCAGGGTCAAAGCAGATAGTCTTCTACACACTATCAAAGGTATTAGGTGTAGGTACTCCCACTTTAAAACATACAGAAACTTCATAAGAACTTTAAATATAACCTTCTGATAGTTTAAATGGAAGGTCTTGAAACATAAGAAAACAAGATTTAAGAGTCTATATTCTTGTTGAGTCCAAAAGTCCAGCCTCTGACAGATGCTATGCTTTGCAATTACGGATCTGGAGGCCCATGGGTGTCTATTCCTTACCATTGTTGTAAGGTTGCCAGAGTCTGAAACGTGTGGCATTGCTTTGGGCTGTGTAGGGCAGAGGAACATTGACAAAGAGGACATCTGTAGTCTGTGTGAAGTAAAACTCATCTATCAGGTGCCAAGTGATGCCACCGTTGACAGAATACTGCAGCAGAATAGAATGAGACCTTTCAGGGGTACCTGGAGCAAAGAGGATGTGTTCATTATAAATTGGCTTTAAAAAACACTAGTGCAAAAACATTTCTTCAAGTGCAAATATAGTTAGCTTACTCAGACATCTATTACAGAACATGAACTAGCTTTTATAACAATTTAAGCTGTTGAGAAGTTTTATGTGTATTAAACACATACAAACCCCCGTGCATTCCTGTGCTTGTCTGTCTAGAATATGCTAATGAATTAGGGACTAAATTTGCATTGACGTTTGTTATGAGTACAGGCACAGTTCATTTACTTAGATAAGAAGCTGTATTAGTGTTATATGTATATAACACACACACACACATATATATATTTAAATCAGAACAAATCAGCTCCTTCTTCCATATATTTTTTGGCAATTCAGTAGTTATTTCCCTGTTGTTCCTAGGTACCAGTTATTATTATCACCACCTGTAGCACTCACAGGTAACACAGCTTTCACTACTTTTCCTCTTGTGGATCAAGTATCAAAATCCAGCCTTGTGCCTTCAGCTATTCCTGCCTTTTAGAACAATAAATTTAGTCATCTTATTTTTTAATATTTTGGCAAGGATCATATTTAAAAATATTTTCAAGACATAATTTTGTAAAAGAAGTCTTCACATAGATTTTGCTTTTAAACATGAAGTATTGGGTATGTTATTGTTTTGGGGCATGTTACGTTTTTTTTTTTGGCTAATATTTTTTTCCTCTCTTTTGCATAGAAGTCTTAAACAATAGTTGAAAATGTAAATCTATACTATTTTATGTGTTACTACTTTATAGGGATAAAGCTAGAGAAGTGATAGGAAATCAACAGTGATCTTACCTTTGGCTATAAATTTAAATGAAAACTGGATGTACACAGTATTCGTGCAATCTAGATCTCTTGAAACCAGCATTCGCAGTCCTTCCTGCAAATATAGCACATATAATGTGAATCACAGTTCCCATTATTGAAGATACTCTGCGACTTACTATTGTATGGATGTTGTCTGTTACTGACTGCTGTGACAGCAAGAGAGTTAGCTCTGTCCCTTCTTTTCTCCCAGGTTGAAAATGAGAACACTGATAGCCTTGGCAAAGTGATCCATAGCAATGGAAGGTGCTAGATACGGGTCTATGCAACCTCCAGAGGCACAGTTCCATGATCAGGTAGAGACACAGGTACAGCTCATTCAGCTCATGCCCTGAATCACCAGGATGTTATCTGATCTTCAAGCACTGTAGTTGACTTACTCGGACATTCAGTCCAAACTCATGTAACCTTTCTTTTGGTGAACCATATAGCAGGTGAGCACCCTAATTTTCAAGGAGGAAGTCTCCCCTCTAGGAGCCCTTTTCTGTGTCTCCAAAAATATTTTTTTTTGTACAAATATCCTCTTCTGTTGTAACCTCTTGACTTAGGAAGAGATTGCTCCTTTTCCTGTAGTAAGGAAAGGGAGTGGTTGGGAAAAGTCACAGTGATCCACAAGGACCTGTCTACCTCTACAGATGACCTCAAAGTTTAGTGGATCCTGGAGACAGACCTGATCCCTGTTCTGCAGAGGATCTAGCAAACTCCACCTTACAGAGCTTTCCTCTTTCTCAGACCTCTTCCCCGAGGGAACAACCTACAGGAACAACCAAGCCAAATTTTAGGCAATTCAAACCCTTTGATTTATGATTTAGATTACTTAAAGAGGTCAAACTGGAGTCCATGTTTTGAAAAAACATATTTATAAAGAATCAATTTCTACACCTGAAGTTATTAAACTTTGCTTTTCTAGGGCACCTAAATTCACAGTGTCAAATAAAAAGCTTAAAATTACTGTTCTTATCTGAACAAAAGTCTTTTATGGGGAGAAATATTTATCTGTTTTGTTGAAGAATGGAGATGTTCAGAAAACATGGCATTTCCTGACCATTTTAGACCTTTGGTTAAAAACAAAGAAAAAACCCCTCCTTAATGAGCTAAAAAAACTTTTAAAAGATACAAACAAGTAAGCCACATTCTAACTACACAGACATTGAATACATAGACTACAGTGATCAGTATCATTTAAAATATTCAAAAATCAGTCAGAGGATTTCAAGACAGACATCACAGATTGCAATGTATACTGTATTTCCAAATAGATTCTTGACCTCAAGAATTGCAATTGCAGAGTTTCATTCTTTTCCTTTGGAAGTTAAGGAGGAATTTATAACCAAAAATGATAACAAAAAACATTTGTTCATAAAAATAACTATAACAAACATGGTGCACGTTTAGGGCAGAAAATGAAAATGTCAAATTCTAGCCTAAAGACTTTGAAACAAACTTATGGAGGAAACAACAAAAAAATCACTTTCTCTTCCTAACTGTACTGGTTTTTATTCATTTTTTTTCAATGTAATGAATCTCTGACCCCTTTAAAAATGAGAGCTGTTCCAGACTTGATGGTGTCACCATTCAGGTTTCCCCTCTCAGCACCATAGACCTCAGGCCAAAGGTCTGGATGCAAGTTACCATTGAAATCATCCTTCAGGACAGATGGCAGGGGAATGACAGGGACACAGTATGGACCACCAAAGCCTCTGTCACACCTAGCAACAAATTCAGAGGAAAAGGTATTATCCATCTGGCCTAGATAAAACACAACATCTTTTCTATAACATATGGAAAGCAAGTTGCTACTTACACACAACGATCTGCATCACAGATGCCATGGCCTGAGCACATCCAAGGGCATCCTGTAGCCAAGATCACATTATCAATAGCCCAAGAATCAACACCAGAAGCATAGTTGTATTGAATCCATCTGAATCGTGTTCTGGGAGAGCTAGAAAAAATAGTGTGAATGCATTTCAGGTTTCAAAATGTTTCCTCCACAAAGTGTTACATAATAAAGAAAGTCCTATGGACTTCAGGAGAACACAAACATTTTAATAAGCACAACACTTTGTATTTGGAAAAGATTTATACTCCATCTGAAACTGGAAGCTTCAATTTCTCAGATCAGTTTTCAGGCAAAATTCCAGCAGATCTAAAGGAAGATGTCTGAAGTGAACCAGTGCTGTGACTCTTCCTGGTTAGCAAAGTGGTTGAGCAGAAATTACCAGCTTTATTATTAGCATTCAACAGCTTTAGAAGTTGCTAGTAGAATTGAAACAATATAACTGCTTCAGAAAAGTAATAAATAGTGAACATTCATTTATATTTAGTGCTATGTAAAGAATAAAAAAAGATTACATGCACTCGTGTATATTTGTATAATAATGTATGAATGTATGTACAAACATGCACCTGCACACATGCTGTGGAAAATGCTGACTGCCTTACTATGCTCAGATGGGGAAAATACTTTGGAAAAAAATCTGTCAAGATGGTATGGATTAAATAATATCATAGCTGTTTAAGCAGGAAATGTTCTGTGGAGCTGCTCCTAGACCAATACTCTGGGAAATACCCTCTGACTTAGACTGGGTCAAGCTATCTTCATACTTGTGAATAAAATTATGGAAGAATCTTCTTGGATGAAGATGTATGGTCCTGTGGAGTGCACTATGAGATTAGAAACCAAGAGGTGAATCGTAGTCCCTGTTCATTTACTGTGTCCATTTTTACTACCATATTTTCAAGGTGGTAGAATTTACAGAGATAATGTGTAGGGTGCTTTTAAGAATTATGGAACTATTCAGAGTAACAGTAAATAAGATTATTGTCATCTGTTATTTCTGAACTAGTGCATGGTTTTATTCAGAGAGATGGATGTCAGCTTATCTGCCACGTTCATTTACAACAATGTGATATCACTATGAGGCAGCCAGATCTCTCCTCCTGGTCAAAAGGGTGTAGGTGGCAAATCCAGTAACATGCATTTTGACTTGCTGAGTGCTGTGATTAATGTGCCTAAATCTTGGATGAAAAATAACATTATTACTGATGTGAAATGACAGAAAATAACCTTATATGAGAGGATGGGCCAGTGCATTCATTCTTGTTTCTCACTGGGTAAATGTTAGAAAAACTTAGTTTAGAATTCCTATTCTTTGATGCCATAGGCTGTGGGCAAGACTTAAGAATTCACTGATCCAAATTTGTTACTTACTTAAATTCCTGCAGCTCATATTATATCTGATGAAATATTTTGAAGTGAAATTTAAAATTCTGATGGCATGACAACACACATTTACTAATTTAAAAGATATGAAGAAAATTCCCAAGCTGGGGGATGTTTGCTCAAATTAGACCAGCAAAATCTATATCACGCTAAACAGCTAGAACAGTGCTCACTATGTTGCAGGTGGAAGGTAGACCGTAATTCTCTTCCAATTTTGGAATCTTTCTGAAGTGTAGATGGAGCTCTCGGTGTAGTGCTGACAGCCGATGGTTGGAGGCACACATTCCTCTGTCACCAAGTGCCAGTCTCTCCCATTGTTTAAAGAATATTGCAGGTGAATGCTATGAGAATTGCTGTATGGCTTGCTGCAACCCATGCTTAGCTCAAACTGCAGGAAAGTAGAGGCTGATACATGAAAGTCCCAAGTCTCTGCAAAGCGAGGTTTTCCTAATAAAAGTGAGAAACAACAGAAATGAAATTGAATGCCTTATGCATATGCTTTCGGTACTGTCATTCAGATTTGTTATCTGGATTTTCATCTCCTTTTCAGCTTCTCTTCCCTGCAGATTACTATATACTTGAATCTCTGAATACCTCCCATATAAAAACCTTTTATATTTTACCTCCCATGTAAAAACCTGACCCACATAGAATTTACAAAATAGGTGCATACAAATGTAGTACTGCTTGGTGACACATACCAATGTTTTCACTGAACATCAGAGCTGTATCCATAGATAGGCAGTCAATGTCTACTTGACCCCCTTGTATTCTGTACCAGCTTGCTTGTAAATCCACAGTTCCATCAAATTTATCCTGGAAGCCAGTCTGAGAGCTGTCATTCATCCCTATAAGCACATCATCCAAAGCCCACTGAGCTGAATGCTTCCCTATAAAAAAGAGAATGGGTGAGTTAGTGGAGTCCTTGTTAGTTATTACTTTTTTTTAAAACCGCATCCTGCATTCGTGTAGTGGGTTATGCTCATTCACTTAGACTGACCACAGTTAAGATGGCTAATGCATTTCTCAAGGATGAACCTGGACTCTAAATTTTCCATTTCAGTTTCAATGGAAAGTTCCATTTCATCATTGTGCACTCTCCCTGTGTTTGAATGAGGCATTTCCTGAATGAGCCCCTAGGTTGGGGATTTCCATTTATCAGTCACAACGTTCCTGTTATTCCCCACAGCTAAATCAGAAAGGCCTCTAACTAACTCCCAAATTACCTTTTGATTGGAAGAGGAGAGCTTTCTACTGACATGCTAAAAATCTTATCTTACTGTACAATCACTATTGTACCCTTATAGAAGAAGAAGGAAAGATTTAATGAATTGTGAGCTCATGACAAAGTGCCAAAGTCCTGCAGGAGGAACATGGGTCATGGCTGATAGGGCCACTCTGTGCTGAGTTATGTCAGACAATGGATAATCTATGTAGGAGCTAACATCTGTAATGAGGAGTGGTTGTCACCTGTGGGCTCTGGTATGGAAGGTTGTATTTCAGCCTCCCGTCACAAATTCTCTCTCTCACTGAGATCTAGAGGACTGCTTTCAGGTAGCCTTACAGAGACCACTCTCAGCAGAGACAGATGTCACCCAGATGCCTCCAGAGCAAGCAGCGACCAGCAGGACATAGGTAGAGAGCAACAGCTCTGACATCTCACCACTAAACAGTGCAAATAGCTATGGCAGAATGATGGTTTGTGGTATACCAATTCCTGCACAGCATTTTTCTCAGATGAACTGGCTTCATAGCTAAATCACATCTTCTTGTCTTGTCTACTCTCTTCCCTAGTGAGGACAGTTAACTCCAGCACATATATTGTACAAAAATGTATGAATAAAAACAGCCATCAAAATGATAAATGATATCCAAGAAGCTATATACCATAATTACCTGACTGTAAGCTATGTTCTTTTCTCCCCAGGGAGCTACTGTTAAAATGTGCTTTTCTATATGTCTGAATATCACTTTCTATTTCCTGCAGGGAGCCAGGAGCTCCTGCCTTGCAGAAAGGCGAAACACTTAATAAGGCCACTTTTACTAGTAGTAATGTGCCACAGTGCAAGGCAGGAGCTGTCATCGTGGCTGTAGCTATCAGTCAGCATCAGGGCTTTACTTTCATCTGAGGATGTGGGAAATATCTGAGTGGGCTTTGGAGGTGGAGCAGAAGGCAGAGGCACGGGGCTCTGGGTATGCAGAGGTGTTAATATAGGCAGTTCTGTAACATAGGAAATCCTATGATTCTATGAGATGGGAGCCACTATGTAGGCAGGTTCAAGGCTAAGTTATACCTCCCCTTCTGAATCAGATGAGAAATGAGATGTGTACACCATTTTACATCTCAGGTCACTCTTTACTTAGGTATGTCCTCTCATCTTATTCAAGCTTTTCTGTGGAATCTTTTCCCTTCCTCTCCTCTCAGCATCTTTGGTTTATACTTGGCTTTTAAATGATTTTAATCTTAAATCCCATATTCTGCTTGGGTGCTATAGAAGAAAATTATGTCTGTAGCATGACCAAAGAAAGCCTAAACATGCACTTACAGCATCCAAACTGTTCAGCACAACGTATTTTTGGTAACCTGAGGTTTCTGCAGCACACGCCCATATGGAGAAGCACTCATGCTTGGGTTGAATAAAAGCATTTAATGAATTCTTAGGATGGCATTGCATACCGTGTTGTGGCTGCCACCACCTGAAAGCTGTGGCAGGAGTTTTGGCTTCCCGAGGTAAGTCTATCGAAACAACCTGAGGTTCCAGGTATGACATGAAGTCCAGCTCTCGCAGTAAATGCCAGGTGATCCCGTTATCATTTGTGAATTGAACCACAAGACCTGTAGTTAAAATTAAGCAAGGCAGTTAGGCTGACTGTGCAGAAGAGGGGGGCAGCTCTTCATCCTGTGCTCAGGAGTTGCCAGCCCTTGTCCAGTGTTCACCACTGACGTGAGTGCGTCTCCTGCTGCAGCTTTATAATTTTGTGTTACAGGTAAATTATGCCTGAGAATAGGTTGAAAGGCAATCTTTTATCAGACCCACTGACGGAGATGAAAACTGAATAAATTTTCAGGCACACAACTCTTCTTCAGGTGAGATACGGAAGTATCCTGAACTTGAAGTTTATTTTTTTGTGTTTCAGAGCTGAAGAAAGTCCTGTGTACTTGTATATCTACCTGTTTTTCAACATTTTCAAGTAGTTTAATAGAAGCAACTCTACCTCTTCTTGCCAATCTTGTCTTAAACCATCACAGCTCGAAAAAATTTACTGTTACTAATAGAGCACCATTAGGTTTGGTAAAAATAAATAGAAATAAAAACATGGGATAAAACTAAATATACTTATTTTTAATTGAAAGTTAAGTACCATTTGCGAAAAATGAAGAGCTAACTGAATAATGTTAAAAATGAAACAGACTTTCTCATTTTGTAGAGACAGTAAAAGGTAAAAGCACTATAGAAGACCCCAAGTACAAAAAGCTTATTATAAGGAAAAGAGGCTTTACCTTCATTTCTGGCTCTTGGTCTGTTGCAGGAGTTGCCAGTAGCCTTGCTTCCAATTTGTACATAAAATTGAACTAGCCTGTTAAAAAAATGTCAGATTAGAAGAGAAGTGCAATTATCTTCTAATAGCACAAAGTTAGTTAGGATAACTCTCCTCTCCTTAACTAATGTAACATTTTCAGTTAGGTCATTATTTCAGGCTTATTGGTCAGGCAGTGATCCTACTGAAATCAAGCATTTCCACAGTAAAGAGTAGGGGACACAAGACAGAGGTTGATGTGGTTTATAGATCCTGTGCCTAATAAATGTATTGTTGAACCAAGCAGGAGACTTTGACAGTTCCTTCCTTCACACAAAGATGTAAAAATGCTAAAGCCAAATCTGCAACTTACATCAGGTCTTACCTTGATCTCTTCTAACTGGAACCTGGTTTAAGCCTTAACAGACAACATTAGAGTTTAAATGGAGTTATTACTTCCTCTTTAAATCACCAGTCTCTTTTTTATTGTTAAATTCATAATGTAAAAAAATGTCAGTAATAAGAGTTCATGGGATGTTTTGTGAACTAGTCACTTGGAGTATGAATCTATACATTTTAATTTCATTGAATATTATCTTGTTCTTTTGTTTTGAGACAGGAAAGAAATGTTGCTGATCTGCCTTCTTTGTATCTTTCCTGTAGTCATTTCTTTTATCACTTCCATACTTCTCTTTCTCCTTTCTATGGTAAACTATGGCAACATTTTCATCTGCATGACAGTTTTTCCATGTCCTTGATTTTTCCCATAGGTATTTTCTGAAACCCTTCTAAGGTTGCAACATGCCTTTGAGACAATGATGTTGGCTTAACTGACAGAATTTTGGACAAGCCTGGAACATCTCTGTCTAGCTATATTTGAATTAATAATTATCCCATCCTTGTGCTCCAAAATCTTGTCATTTTTATCACAGTCTACAGTGATGCCTTTCTACACTTGTTGAATTGTTATTTTTAACTGTGAATCTGAGGTGTCAGTGTAGTTTACATTTTCTTTTAGATGAACACTGTTTTACCAGTAACAACAATTTATTTTAATTAATGTCCTGTTGCTCACTCACCAAATTTCATTACATATTTCTGACATTTGTCTGAGGCTTCTCCGGTCATAACTAATGTAAAGACTGAAATGGCCACTGCCCCCTCATTTACTCCTTCTTCACAGGTCCTGCATTGCACACCTGGAACAACACCAGCACTGAGCAGGGAACATGGGCTCATACCTGCCCTGAGCTTTTGCACGCTGAAAGTTGGCAAGGCCATTCCTCTTCCTGTTTCCTAGCCAGGTTTTGACTTATGATGATGCCTGCCTGTTGTTTTATTACCATACTTGCTGATGTGCTGTTTTTGAGAAGCAATTGCTTGTCTGTTGTGCTGGGAGGCATCTTTGTGGAGTATACAGGGAGAGGTGGGGTTATTGCCAAGCAGGGATTTTGGGGAAAAAAAGACATGAATCAAAAGGAAACTAGGCTTTGTTAATTCTATTGCTTGTAGATAACTTTTTTATTTTAAATACTAGTTTTCAAGATGGATTTATGGCTCTGTGTGAAGAAAGAATGCTTGATTTGTCACTCAGATAACTCCCCACAAGGATAACTCTTTTTGCTTTAGGGGATTTGGTTCTAATTTGTACTGACATCAGTAAAATCACAGACAAGCCACAGGACTACAGGCGGAGCCAGTACCATGCAGATATGACTCCAATTTCCCTCACCCACTGCTACATACGCATTGTTACGATCCTAGTCTGATTCTAAAGCCAATCACAATCCAGTTCTGTTACTGAAGTTGGTATTTCATATGTGAGATGTTTCGTATACCCACAGGGACTTGACAAGCCAGAATATACTCATCAGTCTCATTCATGATATAACTCCATAGCTCAAGAACAGAATGGTTCACAGTGTTGCAAAGATTAGTCAAATAGGTCCTATTGTTTTCTGTAGCTCTGCTTTCTGAGACAGTATTCTGGCAATAAAACACTATATTGCAGCCTCACAGGTGAAAAGATTTACAGATAAAATTCTCTTTAATGACTGCCAAATGTAGAGATCAGTAAAAAGCAAAACAAACAAAAACAACAAAAAATCAAACAAAACAAAAACAAAATCCCTTTCTGCAGAAGAGTGAACCAGCCCATCTGATCTGGATAAGCTTGACCCAGAACAACTCTCTGAAATAGTTGCACAGTCATTAGCAACAGTCTGTAACCCAAATAGGAGCCAAGTCAGCTAACAAGCCAGATGTCACTGCTGGAAATATATATATATTACACAGATTTTATTTAGCTGCCAGGTAGGCAGACACTGTGTGCAAATGCTGTCACCGAACAGATAGTGAAGAGTGGCATAAGGGAGAGGCCATCAATATGGGAGGCAGTAGATCATCAAAATGCATCCAGGTATCATATCGTCAGTCAAAAGGATGAAAATACTGCTGGCAAAATTGTGTTTTTGGCACACTGGGCCATGCAAAAGGGAAGGAAGGAGAGACTCCAGCAGGTTTCTGAAGTGCAGGCCAGAAAATGGTCTAGGTGAAATGAATTTTAACACTTTTCTTTCAGTTCTCTTAACAGTAAGGAATACTCTCTTCATGTCTCTTAAAAAAAAGTGTAATCAGTTATGCAAGGAATAAGGAGATGATTGGGCAAATAAAGCTTAAGAATATTACAGCACTTAATGTATATGTTAGACTGGAATGCATGTTGTCAGTCATTGGTTTTAGGGGAACAAGCTTTAGTTTTAAATGCTTTTTGTGTTAAACACAAGTTTAGGAGTGCTGTTAGGCTGCTCCCCTAAGCAGCACCGCATGGGCTGACAAATTTTGACCCCTTTGGAGCAAAGAGAACAAAGGAGCATTGAGCCTGAGTGTGCCCCTCTCCTCTGGGAAGATAAGGGTGAGAAGGAAAAGGCCTTTGTATATTCCACAAAAATGATCAAGAATTCTTTTCATTCTTTACATAAAATGCACCCCTTGCATACACAAACTGTAACTGAAACAAGATGATACAGACTATGCATAGGTAGGTCTGCAGGAACTGAGAATGAAAATCAAATTTTAATGTCTTGCAATATATATATATTTTCTATTCCATGCCTGATTTAATGAAACAAGATCTTAAAAGGTCCAGGAAAATATTATTAACCTGAAAAATAAGAAGCTTAAAACTCTACTGCAGGAGTTTCAGCATTCCTATTCACAATGTTCAATCCACATATCTAGTGGTATGTCTTTAAAGATATATTTTCCTGCTGTTTACTCAATCACCAAAAACCCACAACCAAAAACCCACTCACAAATAAAAGATAACTGTGCAGGGGCTGAGATGACCCCTAATAATATAACCTACTTCTATAGAAGGTATTACTGAATGCAAAAAATAATACCAAAAAGGGAAAAAGTGCTTCACTCTAATCTTCTCTTTCAAGTGACATTAATTTTAGCTGCAATAACAGAAGACATTTCTAGGCTGGAGTACAATTTTGTTTTTAGGGTACAGGTCTTTGAGTTAACCCCTCACACTCTCACAAACTTAATCTGCCCTTGCTTCTAGGAGAAATAATCTAGCTAATGTTACAGACAGTCTCAAACATTAAAGTGGGATTTATCTGTTCTAAGCAAGGTGTCTAAAAGCTGAATGTTACATGACCAGCCCAGATTTCCTTAAAAATAATAAAAAATACACATATTCAGAAGACAAAGCACTAGCCTTTGCTAGGTCCTATTTCAGGATGAATTGCATCGCCTTTTGGAGTAGCTATTTTATCTCCCTTGACCATATAAGAAGGCTGGGGTAATTGCTGTCATCTAAGGTGCCCATGTTCTAGAGCAGCTGCATGAACTGGATCCTGCCCTTGAGCACATGTGGCCAAAGTAACTAAAAAATCCATGTTTGCCCCATTTGTGCTTGAGACAACTGGTATTTTTGTTCTCCCTTTTGAGAAAAGTGCTGGTTTATTTTGCCAAAATGATAAGTCTCAGCAGGAGAGCAGCTCACCAACTCAGAACAGGGATCTTAGTTGCACTTACCAGAAGGTGTCCCTCGGACCATTTAGGTCATTGGGGTAGTTTCAACACATCATGTTTTTGACATCCTATGCATGGGGTAGTTTTACCCGATTTTCTTGTGCAAAATCAAAGTAATGATAGATAGAAAAGAGCATTGATAGATTGAAAAGAGCATTGCTCAGTATCTTATGACTCCTTTTGGTGCTTTAAGAGGTTCAAATTTTATAAAAATGCAAGGCTATTAGTATCTGGCATTAAAAGTGGTTTAAAAGTAATCTGAAAGCTAAAGAAAATCCTTTTCTTTTTAAAGAAGATTTCTCCAGAAAAGAAGGAATAACTAAAAATATAATTTGAACATAGACTTCTTGATGGTGTGGCTACTTTCAAAATAATTATACTTCATATTACATATAACAATATGAAATTTAAATAGAGTGGAACAGAAAATGTGTTCAGATCTTTCCAGAGTTCCAGCACAAACATACTTGTCAAAATCATATTTGTCAAATTATAAGTTAATTTAACTATTAAGGAATTTACAATATGATATATCAAGTATTTGTCAGAGGAGAATTTGACAGACAGGCAGGACATAGAGGAAAGGCAGTTGCTACTGTGTGGTTCTGTGCTGTGGAGCAACAAAGAATGTCCCAAAAATCACAGAACCCATACTGCCCTAAGGAGCACTACTTGGCTGAACTAGAGAGGGGGAACACTAATTTGTGGCCACACAAATTAAATAATGCAACAACTTGGTGCATAGCTTGCTCTTGGAGCAGTATTTGACAGGAAAAATATCTTTTATTAAACTAATGGAGGTAATTGTAGGGTGGGCAAGGTTTCAGGCACACGATCTCTTACGAGACTGGACAAAGCAGCTGCAAACTGCAGGATAAATAATAGTTAGAATTAATTGTCCTTAGTTTATCCTAATTACGTTAATCAATTGGACAATTTGAGAGAAAAAGGGTAATTACTATCAGTGGAGCAGAATTCCGTAGTAGCAGGGAGAGAGGTGGAAACTTGCTAGGCTCTTGACTGCACAGAAACAATTCATATTACATTGTTTTACATGTCTTACAAGTGGACTAATTCATAACATCTGGCAAATCAACAATAGCTCATTTGCTATGGTATCAGCATGCCTGGAATTCAATGGCATCAGTGGAAAGGGAATTTTTCTGTCTGGACTCTTAGGTTTTGTGCAGTTTCAAGGCCACATCTTCTGCCTGGCCATCTAGAATACACTGCAAAACCATCTTCCCAGAGGGATGAACAGGTCACATTTTCTATGATGCTTTTCCATTCTATTTCTAACCTAAGTTTCCCCCTCTGGAAAAGGAAGTAGAAGGCCAGAATGAGCAAAAAAGTAACTTCCCTGAGATTTCTTGTATGGGTTGTGATTACCAGGAAAAACAAACAAACAAACAAAAAAACATTTCACACCTTCTCTTGTCTATGCTTGTAATAGCAGAGAAGAGACAGCACTAACACAGACAACTGTGAGAAGCAGCACTGATGACTGACCTGATATTTGTAGTGTCCAGAGGAACAGTCCTTGCCTCCCTTTTGCCAGGTCCATTGAAGTACAGTGATTTTCCATCACTGAGCACGCCACAGCCTGTTCCAACCTGACCTCCTGTTATCTTGTACCAGAGAGGGCTTAGCTTCCTCTCAAACCTGTCGAACATCTCACTGTGGTTAGGCACATTAGACACACAGGTTCCATGTGATGCTTCAAGAAAAGAAAAATATATGGGAGATGCTTTTTTGAAACTGTGCTGAAGAGAGAAAAGGTCAGATACAGAAAATTGACTAACAGTTCTATTGCACCCATGCAAGAGAAAGTACCATACATTTTTTTAGAACATGCCATGACAACAGAATTGAACCTTTCTAAGCCCTCTTTATAATTTTTTTGTAGGCAGAATAAGCCCTCTTCCATTAAACTCTAAAATGGCTTATTTCACTAGGTGAAAAAACAGACATGCTTTATACTGATAAGATGTTTTTATGTAAACAGAAAATATTATCCTTTTAGTTCTTTTTAAACAAATTGAACAAAAGAGGATAGCTTATTGCTTTGTTGGTGTAGAGGGATGAAAAGAGTGCAGTATGCAACTGGTTGTGTCAATCTCTGTTTTTTTTTTTTTTTTTTTTTTTTTTTTCACTGGGTATGTGTTTTTTTGTTGTTGTTTTTCTTTTGTTTGTTTGTTTCAGCATAAAAGCCCCAGAAACCACAAGTGAGCAGAATTTTTCACAGAAGGGCCTGTCAGAACATATGTTCCTTCCTGGTCCCATGCCATCTGATGGCCGGGGGACTCAAAACCAGCAGCAATTCATTTGAAGATGTTCCAAAGGTTTTTAAGCAGACTTTTTGGTTTATAATATTTTATTTTGTTTTCGCTTTCATTGCTAGTCCCTTCCCACTCATACAGATGGTGATGTTCAAAGATCACAGTTGCCAGAAACATCACCGGTGTCTCCTGTCTTCAGCTGCTCTGTTTTGTCTGCACTGGACTCCTGTGCTAAATTTTATTTAACGAAAAGGAAAGATTCTTGCTGGCAGCTCGTGAAACTTATGTCATCATGTATTTTCCTGGAATATCAGAGAGGAAAAACAAGATGCTAGGTTTACAACAGCAATTCAGATAGTGTTTTACCATCTAAAAAAGGTTGTCTTACCTGTGTAGCCCAAGTCACAAAAACAGACCCCTGAGACACAGTCCCCGTGACCACTGCAGTAATTGGGGCAAGGCTCAGAGATGTAAACACCATCTAAGCCAAAAGGAGGCACACTCTTGTGGGAGCTGCTCTCCTGGATCCAGCGGAATCGAGTTTTGCTGTAGAGGAACAATAATGAAAGGCATGGTATTACTATTCCCAGCTTTAATACCTATTGCATACCTCTTGTGATCTTTGTTTAAGACTGAGAGAGCTTTTCCTGGATTAGCGAGCTGATGCCTAGAAAGTATTTCTGACATCTTACAGTTTGTGCAACTTCACATATGAATATTTTTTGACATTTTTTGGGGGGAAGTATTTTGATATGCTTTATTTCTCTGGCCTATATCCACCAGTGTGATGCAAACAACAGATGATTCAGTTTTATCAACTAGAGTGAAATAATATTAGTTATGACTCTGAAGATGCCTTTCAGTACTCAGTTCAACCCAAATTGCTGTCCCAGAAATCAGTTTCTTACAGTACTTATGAAAATAACTTAGTAATGGCAGTGATGCAGAGTTTGTTATGGGATTTTTTGGGATAATTTTATGGGATAATTTTGAGTAAAAAATCTTCAGACAAACTAGATATAAGAAAAATCATCCAATGTCTATAAATAATGGCAGATATAGTAACCTATGGGATATGTGGACAGAAATACAAAGATTTTGGGTGATAACACAAAATTCCTGAAAAACAGCAATCTAAAATCTAACCTCTATAACTAAAACTGTTTCAGGGACTTTGGTGAGCCTACACAAAGTTACTCCACCTGACCCAATGCATATGATATTTATTAAAGAATATATTAATTTGAAGTCTTTGGCTTTTAGTTGAATCATTTTTTGGATGCTCCAGAGGGGAGAGCTGATTTAAAATCTCATTATCAATCCAATAGATTAACCGAGATCCTCCTTGCTATTCTGCCTAATGTATAATGTGCTTATTGCTTTTTACTTACTATTCACGGGGATTTGGTAGGTAGGTGATCATCATGCTGGTGTTTTGCACCAGCTGATAAAATGGGATGCTCTCAAGATAATCATGATTTCCAAAGAGACCCAAAACAATTCAGTTTTCAACATGCTGGGAGCCTCCTCATACTCCCAATACTTACATTTTTAATATATTAGCATGAGCTTCTTATTCTTGATCACATTACTGAACATAATGCCAAACAGATTGCTGCTATTGATTCCGCACTGCTTGTTTTGGGTAAATCAAATCAGCTGGTGCCAGATCTGTGTGATTTGGCACCTGTTTTTATTGGCTAATTACTGAAGAAAAGACAAACTTGTTATGGTACATGCTGCTATTTCAGCTCCTTGCAGCAAAGGCACTAGCTCCCTTGTTTCACAATATGTTAACATACTGAAACTCTGTGCTGGGGCTGGAAGACGAGAAGCCTGTAGCTGGAGGATGGGGCTGAAACCCAGGGGCAACATGAAAGCCACTGCCTAGAGACACACAGGAGCCAGCAGGCTTAGGCGACTTCTGCTGCTGATGGCATGCAGTGCAGATAGCAAAGGGTCTCTGTGCCCAGTGGTAAGCGTAAAATTAATCCTGTTGAAATGGCTTATTTGATTCAAATGACTTATCACCCTCTTGCTGGCTCCTCTGACCCTACTGATATGCCTAAGGAAAGATAGCACCATGATGAAGAGAATGATGTCAAATTAATATGTTGTGATCCCCTTGTTGCTTTGTAACTTTATAAGTAGTTTGACACCTTAAAAATGGAAAGATTCTCCCTGTTTTGGAGAGCATAATATATTTTGCCTAGACCTGCAGATTTTTAGCATGGATTTTACTCACAGCTTACAACTTTTTCCTAATTTGTCCTCAAAGGACAGGCAGCTATTTCACCGCTGGCTTACAGTGTAGAGTACCTGGCTGCAAGTGACCTAGGGATAACGATAGTAACTCTCGTCCAGTCCTCGAAGTCTCCTGTGTGATATACAGTTGGCTCACTCAGCTCACGGGAGCTTCCCTCACATCCTTTTGTGCCTGGAGATGCAGGATAGCAGCCTTCCTTCACGAGTGACCAGAAGAGCCCAGCATCGTGGGAGTACTGAAGCAGAACGGGAGCAGAGCTGCTGTACTGGTTAGTGCAGCCAATGTTCAGCTGAAAAAAGCAAAGCATCAGATATGATCTGAAGAAAACTGAGCTGTTATTTATCATTATTGTCTGCAAAGCACCTTAGACTTTCCATTTTAGAAGGCTTAGCTCTGAACACTTCCTTTGAACCCTGCTGGCAAACAGTGGCTGATGCTTAGAGTCTGAGTCCTACGCATATACAAGACTTCTCTGTAAAAATTCCCACCTTTCACTCAGGTTGGTAGGTTCAGCAAAATGTGCAAAATACGTAACACATTTTTCAAAGGTCCTGCTATGTAGCAGGCCACAAATAAACTCTGCACAGGCACCTGTGTGCCCACGAGGAAGGGGAAGAGCTGTATCCTCTGATATAACCCACTGCAGAGCACCCCAATATGCCAGGCTGACCCCAAGGTATCCCTTGCCCTGGGCTGCAAGCCTTGATGATGGCCAAGTCATTTTCAGAATAATATTGGTGAGCTGGCACTGCATTTCTGGTGCCCAGAAATGAGCAAAATTGAAGGCAGTAGAAAAATGAATACTAAAATATGAAATGAAAACATAACTAAGACAAAAATAAACTGTTTGCTTTGTTTCTAGCTTCATTTTTCAACCTATCAGAAAAATACTACTTTTTACATTATTATATTGCAGAACTTCTACTTGAGCTGTAGAATGTGGAATATAAAACAAAATCATTCATCTAAAATAGTTTTGACAACTGACTGTCTTTGGTTTATCAATGCAAAATTATGCCAGGCAGCTATTTAAAATGGAAATTTCACAAACTCAGGAAAGCATTTAACCATATGTTTAAAATTAAAGCATACAAATAAGAATAACACATTTCTGTGCAGGCCAGTTTAAAAGCTTTCCAAAAAAGAGAAGAGTATAAATTAAGGCCTTAAACAACAGAAGAACTCACTGTTTTCTGACACATATTGTTGATGTTATGTATATTTACATTACATTGCCAATGGCTTCAGTGATGGAAGGTGTATGAAATGTTTTTAGGTATAGCTTTTTCAGACTAAACAATTTTTGAATTGCTGTTGACCATAAAACCTAGAGAATGAAGACTTGGTCACTGAAGTAGTGGAAAATGGTCAAGAGGCAAACAACATCTTTCCCAGGCTAAGTGGTATTTACATATCACAGTCTTTTGGGTTTTAGACAGTTTAAGGTATAAAACTGCAAACCATACTCATTTGGAAATTGTACTGCCATCCCAGAGTTTGTACAGCATTTCATTAGCATAACTTTTAGATGAAATGAGATTTTTTACAAATCCTATTATTTATAACCAACTTTACTATTTACAGGACTGTGGGAATTATATTTGAAAAGCTGACTGTAAACAACTGATCCCTTTAATAATTCTACTTGTAAATTATTCAGTGTCTGTATCCACCAATTATGTAAGGACCATGTATTTGTGGTGAGCTCATTAAAATTGCATTGCAACCAACCTCCAGAATTCACCAATGGGATTTCATTATAAACTCAATAAAATTTTGATTAGGGTTCAGAAACAAGAGCTTGCCAAAGCAAATACACTTTCTTTGGAGCCCATATTCTGTTGTATTGTCAGACCACTAACATTTTTGTAAGCCCTATAAAGAAGAGAACGCTAATTGAAGCCTATATTCATTGACAATAAAAGTAATTATTTGAAAAACCCACACTGGAGTACAGAGCAGCTTGTAAGTCCTTAAATAGTTTAATATACAAAAAATGTACACAAACCACATTGGAGCTTTTGTAGTCACAGATGGGATAAATCCTTTTTCCCTTGACAGTGCAGTAGCATTTCCTGGTACTGAGTCAAATATAATGACAGTCACTTCAACCCACTTGTGAAACTCATTAACGAACAACAAGCCTTTAAAATTTCTCCAGAGGGGGAAGAAGCTCTCCTGCTCCAAGATTTTCGCTATTCCGTTAGAAAGCAGCATCATATTTTATACTGTATGAATTCATACTTGTGCTCTATACATCTTTTTACCTAGTTTTGTAATTTATTACATTGTTTTGAACTATGACCCAATGACATCTTGCAAGTATTGAGTAAGGGGAGTTTCACTGATATTCCAGGATTTGTAGGGACTTATATTTAAGGAATACCTTGAACTGCAGGACATATCCAGGCTTCAGCGTTAAATCTCTAGTCACTGCAAACCGGTCTCCATCTGATTTACCAAAAAGCATGGCAGAGGGGGTGGCAGAGCAGAAAGTTTCATTTTTGGCCATCCCTTCGTTGGCCAGCATTAACCACACACTCATCTGGTTCATAGGGTAATCAAATGCTGGCTTTTCATAAAAGTTCTGTTAGAAAGGAAACAAAAAGCAACAAAAACAAGTACTTACAGTGTGATCTCAGAATATTTTCCAAAATTATCAATTTTCAGATTTTGCGATTTGCATTTTCTGTGATTGTCCAAAAATTATAATCATCAAAATTTGTTGTGACTTTCTGAGGAGATGATACATAATTACATTACCAATTGTAAAAAATTGGAGTCTGATGGTATTATGGTAAGAATCAGGTTAGTACCATGCAGAGACAGACGCAGCTGCAAGCACTACAAATGGCTCTTTAACTCAGTATTTTCAAAGAAAATGAAATTAGAAGAAAGTTCTACTAACAGAGAAGACAGATCCTGTTTCATGGTGATGCCCACAGACTGCTCTTGCTTATTACCTGTGGTAACGTGGGATTAACAACGGGAATTATGTGCTTCTGCTTCTCTGACAAAATGATGATGTCATCGATAGCCCACTGATCATACCCTTCCCCTGAAAACACGGGCTGCCACCACCGAAACCTGGTGCAAGGAGTCTTAGCTGCAGCTGGCAGCTCCAGATAGACAAACCTGAAAAACAGAAGTGCAGCAGAACTTTCAGGGAATGCTTTTGAGAAATGGGAAAAGTGCCACTAAATAGGAAAAGAGGCAGGAAAGCCATTTGTCTTTCCAAGAAACTGTTATGTGTGATGGATCCTGCTTTCCTGGAAATTGCTGAACATCTGCCTGCCAGTGGAAGTATGGATTGTTGCTCTTGATTACTCCAAAGGGATAAATGTTTTGTCTAAAAGTAATGAATTGGATGGCCAGGTAATGAAGATTTCAGTGCATAGCTGGAGACATTTGCTGGAAGTTTCCTGTAATTTTGACAAAGGAGAGACAAAGTGAAGTTAAACAGTTTTATACATTCAGATGCCTAGATCACTTTCCGAAAAAGACATTTTGCTGAGTTACAATAGTTGTGGAAATACTGTTCACTGCAAGGCAAAATGGAGAGATGTGAGGATAAAATTACCAACTGCGGTAATAGAAATCATGTTAATATCTATGCAATTTCAATTGCAATTTCAATTTGCAATGACAAACCACCTACAGGTTTTCTAAGGCCCACTTTCATTATTTTTTTCCTTCATGGTGGCAGAAATTTACTTAGGGATGGGAATCTTACCTAAGGATGGCTTATAAGCACTAGAGCTTAAAATGTATTTTAATGTTTTCATAGACTCAGAAACAGTTTTCTAAAGAGATGATATAGTATGGATTTAACTGATTTATTTTAGAACAAAATTATACCTGGGTTTACTGAAGTCAGAGAAATACATTTCTGCTAGCAGCTGCCAGTTGATGCCACCGTTATTGCTGTACTGCAGCAGCACACCTTCTTCTCTGCTGTCTGGTTTGTTGCATGAAGAACTGTCTCCTCCTATCTGGATGTAAAATTGAACAAAATCCACCCAGGTAGTATCCAAATCCCAGCTTACCAATTGTCTTTTTCCAGCCTACAATAGAAAGAAAGAAAGAAAAGAAGTGGGAAAAATAATATTAAATATGACACCTTCACTGCAAATTGATGTATTTTAAAGTCAAGCACAGATGAGTATTTGTACAGAAACATGAAGCATTTTGTGTTAACATGACATTTCTTTGTCTTTAGGACAATGGTTCTGTTTGGCCATCCTTTATGTCTTAGTATCTCTGGTGTGATCCCATAAGAAGCATTTTTATTATTGCAGACACAATATTACAACACAATTTCAACATAATTATCTCATCTCTTTCCTTGTTCTCCTGACTCCTTCATGGTACCAAATACCTTTGGAAGACACAGAGCAGACCCTGGGTGCCACAAACCAACTATGGCTAAATGTTTAAGCATTCAGCTTGTATATGATAGAACATAAAGCAGTAAAAAGACATTTCTGGTCTCATTTCTCTTGCATTGTATAGAGTTGTCAAGTCGCCTGAAATTATACCACTGATAATGCCTATTGCATTTCATGAAAGGAGAGTATCTCAGAAGCTAGAGTCTGATTTATTTATTTATTCATTTACCTAGCAATCAAATTCAATTATCATCAGATACTTGTGTTTTGTATCCTCATATATTTTAAACTTAAATTATCCTGAGCTTGTCTGTGTCTCATCAAGTTTTAGGTCCTTATAACAACCAAAAGTACACACATACACACACATACACACACTTTTTTTTTTTTCTCTGTTTCATTTAGGCATTTTCTCTCTATTGTCCCCTTAGTCCTCTGTTGGTGAGGATGGGTGACTTCACCTTCAGTTCACAGTTTTTTTTCTTTTTACATTCATGGCATTCAAGGTACCATTGCTACTTGATCCGCCTCTCTACAGTTATGTGGCATTCGTTTCTCCAGCTGCTGCCCAGTGCTATTTGCGGAGAACAGGCTTCCCACATGTTGTCATCAGTCCATTTGACAGGTTTCCTTCCAGTTACCTCTACAAAAGCAAGTAGGATTTACAGCAGCGAAATTCATCTCCTACTCCAGAACTGGGGAGGAGCATTTTCTCTACATGCCTCATGCGAGTAGGATTTATTCATACACAAAACCATGTTCTTTTACTAGTAAGTATCGTAAATCTGAAGTTTCTCATGTAAAACCTGTGGATTTTCAGCATAGCTGAGAGATAAAATAGGCTCATAAAATTAGTGAAGAGTATTCCCACGTATTTTTTGGGGTTCAGGCAGGAAACATCTCTTGGACATCTATGCTGTGGTTAACATGGTCACTCTGTGCCTGCTGGTGACAGAGGATATTCAGCTAAAAGAAGCCTTAAGGTGTAAGAACCTTTACTATAACTGGAATTCTCCCCTGCCCCTTCCCCCCTACTTGCTTGAGGGTGAGCTTCTGGGCTTGCACAGCAACAGGCTTGAACAATTATGATACATATTATAAACCTGCCTGCCATGAGCCAGAGTGAAAGGCGAGAGCATTGTCCCTGTAAATGTGACCTGCGTGCCCCTCGCCTGGCGCAGCCCTCCACCAGCTCAGTGATGTGCTGCCACAAGCTGCTACAGGCAGGGCAAAGCCAAATATGCGCAGCTGGAGAGGGGACACAGGTATGATATTTCTGCATTAATCAAAACTGGATGCAACCTGGATTCATCTACATTAACAGTGAGAACACCTCCCAAAATGCAGCAGGATTGGCAACGTGGCTACTGGCTTTGATTACCTAAAAATCACAGATTCCTGTCCAAGCACAAAAAGGGATTAAAAAGATAAACTTGGGCTAAGTTGTAAAAACAATGACTAATTTTAAGCAGAATTTACATTTTCCCTGTCTCTCACTCATACATCCATGATCCTCCTGACAAATTTCAAGTCATAGATAAACAAGCGGCATGGATCTAGCTAGACATCAGTAACAATATCTGTGAGCTGGTTCCCAGCTGGTGCTTGAATGGTGCCATGAGAGTGAGATGGGCTCAGTCTTGGATGCAGCCCCAAGCTTCCCAGTGCAGCCCATCATGGCTAAAACTGCCCCAGGGCATCAGGCCATGTCACTCATAATACCTTAGGATATTACTTCACTTTCTTCATTTCTTTCACTTTTCAATTCTTCGCTTTCACAAACTTTTTTTTTTAAATTTTGAGACCAACAAGAATTTGAAGTTGTCTTAATCAAATCAGACTAGATGATCTTAGAAGTCTTTTCCAACCTAAATGATTCTATTATTCTATGTATAATAAAGATGTCAACACCAATTCTGTCCAATGGGCAGATATTTCCCAGGTGACTGATTGAGATCTGGGTGTAAAACTATTCTGAATACTTTTTCCATGTCTACACCATCCCTACCCCAAATTGGCTCTGCGTGCCAAAGGGTTAACCACAGAACCAGGTTAATTGAGAACGGGCGTGAGTTACGTAAAGCCTCAAAGGAATTGCAGGGGCTAATTGAAAGAGCTCTCTATATTCCAACACACCTACAATTGATTAAAATGAGTTGGAAAACAAAAGATAGAGGGTTGGCAGAACAAAGCCAACATTAATTCTGGTAGTAGTGATTGATTATGGCAGTAAACATTAGACATTCAAATAAAAAGTAGCTACTTCAGCAACTGCAAAGAAATAGAGCCTGTGAATACAAGCTTCCAAAACAATACAGAACTGTTGGGCAACTACAAAAATAATTTTTATAATGCTTATCACCATGGCCACTAGACACCTTGAAAAAGATCTAAACAGAAATTAAATAAGCCACCTTCAGCTGATGGCACAGAGACTGCTATTACTCAAGAAATGAATGATAACCTAACCCGTAGAGATCAATAGAAAGAAGCCAAGAATTTCTAAATGAGATTTTCACTCCTCCTTAGCAGAAATCAGAAGAAAGATCATAGCAGGTTAATTCTAATTTAGCAAACTACTTTGAGAAACTTGGCATAAGGAACTGAGCCAGAAGGAAAAACATCTAACAGAGAAGACAATTATATATAAAAAAATCCAATTATCACAATTAGCTAGTTATATTGATTGGTCTATTACGAAATTTTCAGCACAGAGCTGCATTTCCAGGGGAGCTGGATGTGAGGCTGTGCAGGAGTGCTGCAAATTATTTGATGAGTTAGAGTTTTATAATGAGGTAAACAACATATGATTACATAGCATTGCATATTGGTTTATTCTTCTGGGACTAATCCGGTTCTCATGACAGCCGTGGCAGTTTGATCAAACCGTTAAGAGAGAAGCATGTACCTGCATTTTATACCTTTCCTTTCAATTAAGAACAACAACAACAACAACAAAACACACAACCCAACACAATAGAATTAGAATTGAGCAGCAACAATGAAAAATAAATCTGTGATTACAACCCATAATCTTACACCATAAAGATCTCTTTATTTTAGTTATAATTGCTAATAATTAGCAGATCTCTCTATATCTTGTTCTTGCTATATTACTTTTATCTGTAAACTTCCAAGTCATACAACAGAATATTCTCCTACAGGCTAAGCAGGTACTTTCTAAAAGTCTGGATGACTTGCTTTTTCACTAGTTTTGGTCCTTTGACCTCAAAGTAAGCTCTTTGTCCTCCCTGAAAGCCAACCTTTCTTAGTGCCTCTCCCAGAGCTCTACAGAACAAAGACAAATGGGAGTTGCTGAGAAAAAGCTGAGTCTTAAAACAGAAAATGCACAATTAAGGCAATATTAATGTATGCACTTCCCAGCACGCTGGTAATTTACTTCCTTCCATTACAGGAGGTATTTCTTGGATACATAACGCACATCACCCCCTATCTCTTTTGATTGCTTTGTTTTTTTACCTTTGTTTTTTACCTGCAGAGCACAGCTGTGCTGTTTAATGCACTTCTCATGCTGCTCAGAGCTTTCTGCCACCTTCATTTTCTTTGTCATATAACCCCATCATGTTCCTTTCACACCTACATTACTATAGGCTTTTCTCAGTCTCCCATTCCTTGTTGGTACCTTGTTGAAGTAGAGTGAGGAGCCAGATGAGACGACCCCACAGCCTTCTTCAGGCTTTACAATCTCTCCCCCAATAACTTCCTGCCACTCTGTCTTCAGGCCGTCTGGGTTCTCAAAATCAGACATGATAGTTGAAGGAAGGGGATTTTCAGGCTGACATTCAGTACCCTGAAACCCTGAGTCACACCTAGAAGGAAGCATAAGCATAACAAGATTTTAAAGACCTTATTTAATGCTCACAGTTACTTACGACCTTTTAAAATTACAAGTGAAAAAATCTATCAGAATTGGAATTTTGGATCCTGGAAACAAGTTGGAATCACTGGATAACTGGAAATAAGCTATATCTTATTTCTAAAAAAAAAAAAAAAACTTCAGTGTCCAGAGTTCCCCTCGCTACAAGAAGGACATCGAGGTGCTTGAGCGAGTCCAGAGAAGGGCGACGAAGCTGGTGAGGGGTCTGGAGAACAAGTCCTATGAGGAGCGGCTGAGGGAGCTGGGCTTGTTCAGCCTGGAGAAAAGGAGGCTCAGGGGCGACCTTATCGCTCTCTACAGGTACCTCAAGGGAGGCTGTAGCGAGGTGGGGGTTGGTCTGTTCTCCCACGTGCCTGGTGACAGGACGAGGGGGAATGGGCTTAAGTTGCACCAGGGGAGTTTTAGGTTGGATGTTAGGAAGAACTTCTTTACCGAAAGGGTTGTTAGACATTGGAATGGGCTGCCCAGGGAGGTGGTGGAGTCACCATCCCTGGAGGTCTTTAAAAGATGTTTAGATGTAGAGCTTAGCGATATGGTTTAGTGGGGACTGTTAGTGTTAGGTCAGAGGTTGGACTTGATGATCTTGAGGTCTCTTTCAACCTAGAAATTCTGTGTGATTCTGTGTGATATCTTGAAGCTGGCAGGCAGCAGGCTGCTCCCTTGGTATTGCAGCTGTCTGACAGTCTGCAAAGTAGTGCTGCGTCGGTTCCTGGGGACTGTCTGACGCAGCGTAACAGCTCCAGCTGTGAACTGGTTCACCAGGACACCTACAGCTGGGCAGCCCCATGCCACTGAAAGCTCCTCCACTGCATGTATCTCCCAAAGGTACGGTCTCTTGGGCAGAGAGGTGTGGAGCAACCAGCTTTTAATATTGCTTTAATGGTTTAACTCTCACATTTTTATTTATTTTTAAAATATTTTAAATCTAAAAGTAAGAAAAAACAGAAAAAAAAGTACACAAAATAACAGAATACCTAAGTATCAGAAGACCAATAGCTTGTCAAACTAGCAAATGCTTCGTACCTGCAAACGCCGTGGTCACACCAGCCATGTCCACTGCACATGTTGGGACACTGCTGTCCGATGTAGATGTTGTCTAAGGCCCACTCATCCTGCGCAGTGTAGTAGCACTGACTCCAGCGGAAACGTGTAGCACTGGACCTTAAAACCAACAACAATGCTTTAATTTGGATGCTTTACAGAACAGTAGGGAAAAAATAGCCTGCAAATAGCCTGCTCTTGGCCAACTACTCAAATAAAATCTGTAACACGCAATGTCTGCAGTGGCTGGAGCTGGGCAATTGCTGGATGTAATCTATTACATGCCTACATGTAACAAAGCTCTGGATATTTGTCATATTGTTCAAGAAGAAAACCTTGCTGTGCTTTCTTCTTTCTAATTAAATTGTTTTTCTTCAACAGCTTTATTTTTCATTATTATAATGGGGTCAAGTAATATTAAGAATTAAAATAGTACTTGGAGCTGACCCTCTAGGAGGTTGTATCTAATGCAATATAGACATTTTCCAAACTGAGTGTCTCCTGCTAGCCAAACCCTGCCAGACATTCTCCACCATCAAATACTAAGGCCAGGGAAGAAACCAATTTATCAGAAAAGTAATTCCTGTCACCATCAAGCCTCTCCGAGCTCTGCTGCCAACCAGTGCAGTTCTGATGGGTTGCAGCTATTGGCTGGTGGCAGCTCCCAAACACAGGGATGCTGAGCACCTGGTGGGCTGGGCACCATCTTATCCATGCTCATACAAAAGTAGCTGGGCCCATGGTGAGAATAATTATTGCATGTGAAGTGAAATAAAAACGGAAAATTGTTTGTAGTGCTGGAACAAAAGGAGCTGTGCTGGCTGCATGGCAGGTCTGGGAAAAAAAAAGAGGTGGTCAGTGTAGCATGATTGTAGCGCTGTGGAGGAGATGGACAGGGAAAGCAAGGCTGACAACAGTGGAGAGAAAATCAAGCATAAAGCTGGGATGGTCTCTGCCCAACAGGGCAGGATAAGGAGGAGAAGCAGGAAGTTCCTAAAAGAAGTAGGAGATTCTGTCCAAGCTTGCTCCTGAGACATACAGCTATGGTATGATGGCATGGGATATAATGCTCTTGTTTTAATTTTAGAAAAAAAAACACCTCCTACTCCCCTCTGGAAATTATGCAGAATAAGATCTGTTAAGATGAATATTGTAAATCTGGTCAAGCCACCTGCTCATATGTATGAAAATGAAATAGATATAGGAAGTCTGGGAAGCTAAAATGGACAGTAAGGCACAGTAGTTACAAAGCCAGTCACACGCTAGAAGAATACAAAGGTTAGATTAATACATGCCAGGAGAAATTTTTAGAATTCAAATATATGAATTTCTTTAAAAAGCAAGTGAAGCTGCCCAAGGGCTTGATTTTTAATTGAAATGACCTTTGTTTTCTGTTTTAAGTATCTGTTTGATATTGAAAGTACTGTGAGTATTTTTACAGCATGTAGAGCTAATTTTCAGGGGCAGATCTGCGGATTAAATACTCCCTCAGGATACAATGTATTGATGGGTTACATTACAAGAGCTATGAATTATCCATTAAAAGTGCACAACGGCAGTAATGTGCCCACTAAGGACTTCTTAAGCGTGCAATAGGCACAACAGAAAGTAAATATTCACCACGATTATTTACTGTTTATTTTCTGAGTGCTCTGAATCCAGCACATCTCTGTGGTGGTGTTGCTCACGTTCACTACAGTGCATCAACAGAACCTCAGGGGGACCTGACAGAGATCACACTCTAGAAAGTGTGCTGGTAGCTGATGTTAATTCTGGCATGCACTGAAGAAAATAACACTACTGAAACCAAAGAAAGGTTTTAAGGCATATAAAGAAAAAATAAAAATAAAAAAAGACCTCCCAGCACAGTAAAATAGTGTCACATTGTCTGTGAAGGGCAGAGGTGGGGAGCACTACACTACAGTGACATGGGGGTATTTAGAGTGACATGGGGGCAATTTGGGCAAGTCCCTTGCCCCCAGAGAGTAGCAATGTGCTCTGAGCATAGCTCCTGGTGCTGCTTGGTATGGCATTGACACCATTTTACAAGACACTGGTGGCTGCAAAACTGCTGAGTTGGTGCGTCATGGCTGGCTGTTGGGTGCCAGGCTCACAGCCACCCTACACAGCTAGCAGGGAGAACTGACCCACGGGTAAAAACACTTTGACAAGGCAAGGGGTATTGTTATCTGCAAAGAGAGGTGTCCCCGAGAGAGACCTTCACTGCTATGAATCCCGTGTCCCAAAAATGCAGGGTGGAGGCAGGGGCCTGGCAGGCAGGTGAGACATGCAGGCCATCACGGGGCTGCGAGCAGTAGTGGCTCACATCTGGGCAAAGGGGAACACACGATGAGCTGGGATCTCCATGGCAAAAGCAATGCCTCTGGAAAGCCCGTCCTGCTTGCTGCTTCTGAAAGCTTTCCAAGGCTGCTCAGCACCTCAAGATAACAACAGCTTAAGACGATTATGCTGTTAAAAATGGTTATCAACTGTTTAAAAAAGCCACATTAATTAAGGAAAGAGAATAAGGAGCTGCCTGTCAGCTGCATTCTCAGTGATAAAATACTGGTTTTCTGGGCAGTCACCGTTTGGACAGCTTTTCAAATAGGAAGCATATATTGAGTTACGAAAGCATTTTATTACAAGCAAAATAAACCTCTCCAATTCCTCATATTTCTCCCAGCTATTTTCTATATGGCTAAAATGCTACTGGAAGATACTTTGGTTTTCTGGTGACATTCTTTCTAAGTCAGATTTATGTCAAATAGAAGTCACTGTCATTGTGTGACTTTTTAGATAAGCAAAAGGAAACTGTGGTGAGTTCCAGATGTCTTGCACGTGAAACAATGTTCTTTCTGTTATAACATTTTTCAGATATGTGATTTAAATAAAATCATTGTCTTCTCTCCTGATATTAAAAAATCTAAAGATCCAATGCAAATTTGTAGCTGATACAATTACATTTGCTACCTTCTCAGTTACCATAATTACATTTACCCAATTATCCTGAAACTCTCATTCAGTCATTAGGTGTTGATTTGTTTATGAAGTCAGCAACTGACAGCTGCTTGTATCTCATTAAGGCCTGTTCATATGTAAATGTCTTCCATAAAACTGAAATTAATTTTCATCAGTGTTAGAAATATTCAGCTCAAGTACAATACAATTTCAGAGAGCAGGTGCATACATTTCATTTCTCTAATACAGCTCTCACAGTTGCAGATTTCCTAATGCACCAGATTTTGGATAACACGGGAACATTGGAAACTCATGCACGCCAGATGCAGAACATTGACAGATGTGCAAAAATACCATCAGGCCCAGGAAGTTTTACAACAGAGCTAGGTACTATTATGAACAATTTTCTGGCTGCATGAGCACAGTAATGCAGCCTGATGCTACTTTTGCACTGAAGGTGCAAACTCTCAGCAAAGAGCTCTGCATGCACGGATGAAACTTCAGGAAGCTGTAGCAGGGCTGTGCAGGGGTGTGAGGGCATACTGAGGCCACCAATAGCCACATTAGGACTACTGAGATCTCAAGTCATAGTCCTTTTCTGTAGCTGCTCTGCAAAGTTTCTCCTAGTCATTACTAATGTTTTGCCCTTGAGTGCTTGTTGTAGTGGATATGGAGAGGAGAGTGGAGAGAAGAGGAGCGGAGGGAAGCAGAGAGGAGGGGAGGGAAGGGGAGAGCCCCAAAGCCATGTACCAGAGGGACTGACCATCACATAAGACTCATAAAGGCAGAAACTTGCCCTCTGTTAGTGTGCTTCAAAATGCAAGAAGTTGCCCTCCCAGTCTTAACCCCAAGGATGGACAGAGCCTTGCTGGTGACAAGGAGGGTGAGAGCAAGAGAGGTGGCAGCCAGCTTTGTGTATCAGGTTACTGTTGGTGGGGAATATTCAACCGTTCTTCCTCTTCACCCAACAGTTGTACTGAAAATGTGTTTTCTGAAGAGCAAAGTAATGTTCAGTGGTAATTTGTACGTTAATTACAAATAAAACTCTGATAACAGACAGGAATCCCTTCAGATACAAGATAGAATGTGACTTATTTATGATTTGTGCAGAGCATAAAACGGTAACCTGGCTATTATTTCACCATATTTTTTCCCTACAGTCTCCTAAATTGAAATTATTTGCTTCTGTCACCTCATATGCTGAAGAAAATTATTTTAAGGAAAAAAAAAAAAAAGGTCCACAACATTGGTATTAACATTAACTATACAGAGTATAATAATAACTTTGAGCAGAGTATATATGTCTTATAAATAAATTTTAAAATAGCAGCCTACTTCGGAATACAACCAGAATAATTCTAGGCACTTTTAAACACTCCTAAGACCCACAGATTTTACAGCTGATGGTACACAACAGCATGCAAGATTTAGTACATTGTAATTATAGAATAATATGTGTCTTTGGTATTATCTGACCTGACATGCTTTAAAGACTCGATTTTTGTCCCTGATGTTTTGCCTGGAAATATGAAATTCTGCATATAGGTTTTACTGTAAGTATGGTAAGTATTTTGGAGGAAGTTATCATTGCTTGTTGTTTTGAGGCTGTGGAAAGTGCAGAAAAATGGTAACAGACAGGAAGACACAATGACAACTTAAACTGTGCAAGTTCTCATTGCAGTTGTAGGGATGCATATAGGTGGAACTGAAGCAACGAGTAACTAATTGGAATAACTTAATTCTCAAATGCAGGAAGTGGTTGAAGATTAGTGAGATTTACAACAACAACCTTCTATTTGTATATTATAATAAAGCCTCTAAAATAAATAATGGAATAAATAATCTAGTTAAATATATTAAAATGTTAGGGTGGGCAAAAAAAGGTTTGATTACACTAAGATGAATAGGAAAAGACTTTCTGATAATATATATATATATTTTTTTTCCAAAAGAAAATACTATTTTTGAAGAGATGCTATAAAAAGAAACAAGAGGTAAAAAATTCCCAGAAATGAACCATTAGCTATTGTTTATACAAGGCTTTGGTCTGGAGATGTAAACAATAAGGAATGTTCAGAATAAAAATTAACAATCCAAATAAACCTTTCCTCCAGTGACCCATTTACAGCGGCACTATTTTTGAAAAGATCTAAACTCTATTAGAAGAGTCACAGTATACATTAAAAACAATCCTAAACAATAGCTTCTGGTGACTTCAGCAACATTTCACTCCAGTTATGTGAGGAAAGCATTTTATGTTAAACACCCTGTGGCTGAGTCAGCCCCTGTACCCCAGCCACCCACCCAGTAGTTTGAATATGATCTACATGGGACTAGAAAAAAGAAGAAGAAAGAAAGAATACTCACCAAGTCTTCTGTGGTAAAACGACAGTGATTCTCCTCCATTGGGTAAATTCACTGGAGTGGTAAATACTTGCTGATGTAAACTCCTGGCAGCTCGGCATACTTGGAAGACATTCCTTGAATAAAACATTTCAAAACTGGGTTTAATGTTGAGGTAGAGTTAGGAGCAGAAGTAATGGTTAAACATTCACTGAACTAGAAGCTTGCCTGGGTCTAGATGTGAAAGACCCAGAAGCAGAAAAATCCTGGGATGCTCCAGGGAAATTTCTCAGAAAATCAACAGATTAGGCACAATCTAGGACAGCAGAAAACCATAAGACTCATTTAAAGATACATGTTTAGTATTAGTTACTAATAAGGTTTTGTTTTCTCCAACAGGGTGTCTAGTTCATTGTTACTATTCTCACCCCAGCATCTAGCACTGACTATGGAATAAATCTACAAATCTACTATGAAGCAAGTCTACAAAAGTGACCTTACTACCATTATACCAGTCATGTTAGAGATCTACTTGTGAAGCTTTGCCCAGGGTACCCACTGCCTCCCTCTGCAATGGGAGCAGGAGGAACTGACAGAGCCACCCAAGAACATTAACTTTGGCACCCAAACTGCAATTTAGTGAAGGTGCATATAAAGGCTCTTACCATGCTCTGCAGCTGTATCAGCTTTGATACCTAAAGAAAGTGGTGCAAATTCCCCCTTTCTGCTTCAATGACTTCTTTCTGTATTTAATTCAAGATTCCCAGGGAGGTCTGTTTCCAAAATTTTCTTTCTTCTTTTCATAAAATTTGATAATTGTCACTTTTTTTTGTGTGTGTATTAAATTAAATTTGGTATTAAACTCAGTCTATTACTCCACTTCTTTACCATTTTTTAGACTTGCCCTTCCCTTGCTACTCTGTTTTTCTGCAATATTCCATTTATTTATCTATATATTGCCAGAACAGAACCCCAGATTTTTGTAGTGTGGCTTTGATAAGGTATTAGTAAAGCATTTGAATGTGTCTATCAACTTGTGTGTTACTCTGGCTACCTATTTAAAGAATCCATTCTGCTATAGCTGTCACAGCATAGCTGCCTCCAGACTACCTCCACCTCTCCCACAGCCTTTTGGTGTTCACTGCTGTGCTCATACCCCTGAGGAATGTTGTATGCATGGGAGACCTTTGGGAGAGACACTTGCTTATGCAAGCAGCATACTTTGACTGCTATGAAACTAATAATAAGGCAATGATACTTTATGGTAGTTAAAGCAATTAGGAATATTTATGTAGTGAAATATAAAGAAGAGCAGAATAAATTATTATTTCACAGACAAATTTATTGCTCAAATATCTTAGAATGTTAAATGAAAATTTGGTGTCTTATTCTGTTTTAGTTGCTGATTTTTTTTTCAGTAGATTTTCTAAAGAATTAGTTTCCTTTCCAGCAATTTTCAAGCATTTTTCGTTGATTCATCTCCCATAAAAGACCTTACAAAATAGGATCTGATCAGTGCATGTAAAGCAAACAAAACTTTCAAACATTTTAATTAATTAGTGTTTTGTGTATGGGCCAGATTACATCCTTGAAGCATACTACAAATAGCCTCCTTTATTACTCTTTTATCAGAGCAACATGGGTGGTGTGAGGAAAAGGATTTGGCTGCAAGTTCTTTTCTCTGAACACAGCTCCACTGAGACAGGAAAGGAGAGCTAAAATCTGAAGGCAACTGATCTTTCATTGATGGCAAAGACAAAACCCATAAGAACTATTCTTGAGCACTATGGTGATGCCTGCTAGGTATAGGAGACATGAAAAACATTTGAAATATAGTATTTATAGCTTTCATATGAATTCTGTTTAAAGTAGGAAAGCATTATTTTAATTTGCAAAGTTTAAAATGTCAGTTATTGCCATTTCTCTACTCTGCCCACTGAAGTAAATGTGGCAAAACACAATCGAGCAAAACAACGTGAAGCAGGAAAATGCTTTAATTGCTCATAAAAGATGTTGGACTGGACATTCAAATGTCTTTGTGAACATACAGGACAGGCACTGAAGAGACATCAGGACCAGTTCCCTGACATCCTCTAAACTTGCCCAGAGGCAGCTGATAGATGTTTGTTAGTTCACACTGAAGTCAGGGAAACTCCAGCTTGCCATCTAAGGTGGAAAACAAAAGCACAAATCACAGCCAAATGTGCTATTCACATTTGTGCTGAGACAGGACTGAGCCACATGGGGAAATAGCAGTGAACTCTGCTATTTGCACTTCCACCAGTGATGGGGGAAGCTATTGGTCATTGCTGCCGTGGACTGTGTTTGAACCAGGGATGGGAGATGAAATGCTCTACATTACAATCCCCTGAAGGAAAGTGCTTTCCATTTATGAAATGGCTGAGCACAAAGGCAGAAAGAATTTATGTCCATTTAAATTCCAGGAAACAGTAGATGCATTTTACTTTGAAAAGCAAAGCAATAGCACAGGAAAGATCGCAGCCATTATTCTGTAGCTCTGTCTAGTGCCCCAATTCTTTCCTCAGTCTTGGTCCATTCCTGTCATTATTTTGTGTTTCAGACTTTCGGATACTTCTCTTTCAAATATCATGAATAACAATTTAAACACTTCTATTAGTCATTTTGACTGACTCCAGCTGAAGCTTTCTTTATAGAAATGGGAACAAGGAAAACATCCTCTTTTGACCATTGCCACGAGTATATTTCAGATGATCTTTGTAGAAGCAGAATTTGTGGAAGACAAAGGTCTTGCTTCTGGCCTCACCTCCTGAACAAGATGCCATGTGAGGCCATGATTGGTGGAGTACTCCAGTTTCACCTGGTTGTCCATATGAGGAGTAAACTTCTGGCCGCAGCCCATCACCAAGTTGAACTGTATCATATATGAAGCTCCAATCTGCATAGACTGGGTCTCCACATAGCGCATGCTAGAAGCTAGCTTCGAATCTCCTGTAAAACTGAGAGAAAGGAAAGAATAAGAATCCATCTCCAAAATAATTCAGAAGGGAATATTAGGAATGGTTATGCATTAAATACAGTGTTACTTCATTCTTTGTTCTTTAGATTGGCACATGGGATATGACAACATACAGAAAGATCTTTCAGTTGGTACTTCTGTAGATTACCAGGAAAGCCTTGATGTATCCCGAAGTGTGAAACACTGCATTATTCTGTTAGTTCTTACTGTATACTCTTTGCATGAAAGATCAAGTTAGGATCAAGCAAAGGATAACATACAGAAAGCAACAACAACAACAAAAACAAACAAAAAACACACAAAACACCACCACCACCAAAACAAAACAAAAAGGAAGTTTATTCCCAGGAGTGTCCATTGCCTAAGGTCATGTCACAGTAACAGCTGTAATTTCATTCAAATATTGGGCAGCAAATATACACTGAATTTAGTTTAAAATATTCTTATTACATAGACTTTTCATTCCATTGATTTTCAATTGATATTATTTTCAACACATTCACTGACTTTTGACTGTTTCAGAATGAATGTCACCCATCTTCTGCCCCTTTTCTGCAGGATATAAGAGTTATAACAGATTGCCTAGTGGACTGGAGATGATAATTTCGTCATTAGTAATGCTTGGAAAGCACCAAGACTCATACATACAAGATACGAGGTACCCAGTTATCACGTATATGGTAACACAATACATAGTTTGTAATTGTGAGGATATTTCAATTTAAATGCCTTTCTTTTTCCTATATACTATTGAAAAGGAAAAAAAAGAATCAAATGCAAGGATGTATTAGGAGGAAGTAATAATGATTTAAACTTTGAATCCTGTACACTATCATCCAAAAGAGAATGCTTTTAGGAAGGTTCTTAGAGAATGAAAATAGTATCTCCTTTACTTAGATTTGTTTACTTGAAATAAGTTTAAGATCCAGGGTCCTGTTTTCTCTCTAATCTTGCTTTTCTTTGATCCACACCACAACACAATGTGAAGCTGCCTTCTGCATTGATCAGCACTGTGAACTGACCGAGGATATTTACCAGCCCTTCCCTGTTGGGGTACTGTAATGGACAGCTGGATCAGAAGACAATAAATTGCCTTGGAAAACTGTATCTCAACTGCCTGCTCTTTCCATCAGTGTTGCCAGTGTTTTTCTTCTCAACGGGATGGGTAATTTTAAATTGAGCAGAGGATATAATGTACGTCCATCAGCGGTCCAGCTGGCAACCTGCAGTTGTGGCTTTATTGTTAGAACTGAATGCATCTCAGAAAAAAATGTTTGGATAATGCCTGAATTCCTTTTTCTTCCAACTTTATCTTGTATCTTTCAAAATGACAAATATGACAAATTTAAAAATTAACACTGACTTGTTGTTAATTTCTACAATGCAACTTGGAACTTTGTGGCTGAAGTGGGAAATACAGGTTTTACAGAAGCCATCTTGACAAATCTGTGCCAGTATAACAACCATGCTTTCCAGGTATCAGCTGTGTACAGTGTCATTAGCTCAAAGCTATATGTAACAGTGATTTGGATAATGCTTTGGCATTGCAAATGTAAAAATTAATAAGTTTAGGTAACAGCAGTTACCTGGAGCTCAGCTGAACAGAATAAAGGAGTTGAAACTAAACAGTTCGATAAACAATCTGCTTAGAAGCTCGCTTCCCCAAATTGATAAAAGAAAAGCAAAGGAGTGGTACTTAGCCTAGGTAGAAAGAATTAAAGCTTTCATTCTGCCCTTGTTTGCACAAAAATTCCTTCTATAGAATAATACTGGCATAAAATTAGAAAAAAAATCTTAAACACCGTTATTTTTTTTTTTTTTCCTAGTGGAAATTCAGATCATGATTAGACCCTTTTAAGCTTGGTATTCTTTTTAACCTAGTAAGTTAGCCACTGGATATTGTGCACAGTACATTAAGTAAGCATTACTTTAAAGTCAAAACATCTGTTTAAAATAAATATTAAAGAAAAGTGAAAATGGAAGCTAGTGAGGAGATAAAGACAATCTGTGATGTTCCACAAGGTTCTCTTTTCATGGGAGGAAATCACATTATGGGTTCACAAAGTCCTTTATCATCCACAAATTGCCTCCAGCTGAACAAAGGTAGCATTAAAGGTGGATCTTCCACCTTACTTGCCACTTCTTTGCTCTTCAGCTCTCCCGTGGTTAGAGGTAGGCTTTTCTGCTGGAATACCAAATGTTTTCTTTGTTTGTTGTAGGAATCATGCAGCTGAAATATATTTATGGTTTTTGTACAAGACAGAATAATATCCCTGGCATAAAAATAATTAGCAAAAAATCTTCAGGAATTGAGAATGTAAAAGCCACATTTTTGTATAAATATGTAATTGTGAATTGGTTTCTAGCACATATATAATTAGACCTGTGGAGGCTCAGGAACACAATACCCATAGGTGCCCTCAGAACAATTGGTCTCCCTCCAAGCACTGCCAACTAATTGGTACTTCTGGGAATGATATCACAGTGAATGTCAGTAAGTCTGCACTTCTCCAAACTGCTCTGGGATTCCCAGAGTTACCACATCTTCAAGGCTGGTACTTTCAGGAATACTGAAAAGCCACATGGATGCAGCTGATTTTGTAAACCTGCCTTGACTGAGAATATTGACGTGACAGCCAGACTGCAAACACTCATCCTGGCCCCAGCTCTGCTTCTATCAAAGGCAGAAGTCGTTTTATATCACATCATACCTACTTTGTTAGATAATCCCTAAATGTATTAATATATTCTAATTAAGTTGATTACCTGAAAGAAACATTCTGCATGTTACAGAATAATAATTAAACTAAAAGACAAATCATTTTATAAACAAAGGCAAACTGTCAAGCTGATGTAGGGCATCTGTATTGTATTGCTCCATAAGGGTAATTTATTATGAGCCAGATTTACAATCTTTCCCCACACTGCTCAGGAGGCAATGGGACACTGTTGTCTGCTGTATAAAGTTCAACCATAATACCATAGCCTGAGTGAAGACAGTTTATTTTTCTTATATTGTGCTGTTTTATTTGCATCCAGGTGAATAAATAAAAATAGTAATAATAAAAAAGCTTTAGTGTTTTTATCAGTAGGTAAATGTATTTCAGGAAGTGGCTGTAAATATTCTGTAACACTCCAGAAGCTTTTGGGTCAAAACATGGCCTGTGTATGAGCATTTTGGAGAAGTGACGAGTTAATGTACATCATCAAACACTTCATTTAAGAGTGTTCAGAAGTCCTTTCAGTATACGCAATACACTTGCTGTTAGAACCAATGTCAAGCCAAATGTTGACAATTACAATCAAGTGACTGCACCAGTTACAGATCATTATAAAACACTTAAAAATCACCTTTGCTTAAAACACATACTTATCAACAAAACCCCTCTTTTCTATATGATACCTAATACTTAAAAGGACAACCTTCTTCTTCAACAAAAATAAGCCTCAAACACATTTCCCAAATTTTAAGCATAAATATTTCAGATTTACAGATTTTGAGGCAGAAACGAAGAAATAATAGTCAATTAAAGGCAATCCAGTGAAAACGGGCCTTGGGATGACACACTGTAGAATGATTTATAGCGTATTTACCATAGTTCCACTAATGAAAAAGCAGTTGTCAGACTTTTCTCTGGAGGATGGTGTCAGTGCTACTGCAGGCTCTTCTCATAGAAAGTCATGAGTTAGAAAATGAGAACCAAATGGACTCACAGCTGGGAAAAGCCAACAATAATTAATTGAACTAGCATCCATTTGTACAGACTTTGTATAAGTTTAAAAATTTCCCTTGAGAGAAGCAAGGTCAGTGAAGGATAGAGTTCTTGTATTCCAGGGATGATGAAAAATACTTATACGTACATGGTAAGGAAGTCTTACAAAAAAGCACTTCACTTCTTTATTTGATGCATGGAAAGTTCAACATTTCCACCATGACTGAGCACTGAAAATCCTAGTTAATATATGGCATGGAGAATTTAACTTCATGTTTATTATTTTGATTCTAATTTAAATTCAGAGGAGGAAAAGAGGAACTTCTGCTATCTTAAAGAGCCTGCCCCCCCATAACAAACTAGCTTTACAAGAACAGAGGGAAAACAATGTCATTAAAGGGCTTTCATTCCAACTCTTTGATGAAGAAGATGCAAACAGTTTGAGCCCTAACATGTTGTTTCATTTTAATGAGCAGCAAGTACCTTCCTTGTCCTTTTTAAAGTGGTTAATGGTGCTTCTGCTGCCTCATTATCACTGCTAGAAAGTGCTCTGTGTTGTTCCTACTGCTAAACCAACTCCTTTTAGTTTGACAGATGATCAGAAAGTCAAATCAGATTGCTCAGAGGTACTTGTTAATAAAATTCCATTAATGTTTCTCTGAACATCCATGGGGATGCTAAAATTATTAATATTTTCATAGAATTTTTAAAAATATATTTTCTTGAGGTTTCCTATAATTACTGTGATTGTAATTTACCCAAATAAATATACCTATGCCAATTAAAGCATATATATATGTTTATATATATATATAAACATATATATATG
>CM021731.1:13212521-13279643 GCA_011075105.1 Heteronetta atricapilla
TAAGCATATATTTATATGTTGATCAGACTAGGATAAAACTATTATCTGTTTTTAATCAAAACATAGAAATTAAATTGAGCTTACCTTGTTAATTCTATATGTTACAATTACATACTTCAGAATTTTATATTTTTGAAACAGGTTAATAATTTCCTAAAAAATATTTTTAAACATTCCTAACATAATTTTATTTTCCACATTTTTTTTTAATTTAAAGAAATATGCTTACTGCTTTGTGATGTTTCCTTGCTTTTTTTTTTTCCTACATGCACTGTGCGTTTTTTGTATCATTGCAATATGTGTGTTAATGCTGATCACAGTGTAAATGACTAAATGGATATAACAACAGGCAAAATAACTACTAATGGCTAACATTATTCTACTAACCTTCTATTGCCTTTCCTTTTTTAAGTGTAACATAATAGTCATACAAATAGATATGAACTTCACTTACAAAATATTTGGGTACTATACAAGATCTATACCCGTGTTAATCTGACTGGATTTTAAGTGGTGAATACAGAATTTCCAAATTGTTTCTACTGGGAAATTCTTTAGAATTTTATAGGAAAAGAATTCACAGTTCCCACCAAACATAAGTCTCCGTGCAATGAGGTGTAAATAGTTACATCTAATTGGAATTAGATCAGTGACTGTAGTTTTGACCATAATGTGAGGGTGAGATACAATTACTCTGAACAACTGCCAACAAGACTCATCTGCAGAAATCACTTGGTTCTTTGTAGGAAGAATAGGCAAAGAAAACAAAATTAGAACAGAAACAATTATGTGTTTCTCACCAAAGAGTCCAGTCATGACCACAGTAGGGCTGAACATTTCCCAGGTAGAATCCCAGAGACTGAGTGACCTCAACTAGGTTGGTGAAGTCCAGACTAATGCTATTGAAAAGCACAGAGGTCATGATGATTTCGTCGATTGCCCACACATCTTCACCCTGAGAAGAATGGTATGGTTGCCACCATCTGAACTGAATGCCAACCTGTCTTGCATCTTCTGGCAGCTCCACTGAAATTATTCTGGAAATCAAACCAAAATTATTGTTGAAAGTGTCACTGTTTGTAGTAATTCCATGGGGATGTGTTTGTTGTTGTTGTTGTTTTTTGTTTTTTACTAACCCTAAAATTCAAAGGTTAAATTCAGCCCACAGAAACCTCAGCTTCTACTGGTATAACTTCTACCAGTGATAGGGACAGGGGAATTGTTAGTCCTCTTGGTAGTAAGTGCTGATAGACAGCCATGTGGAAAAGCCACAGAAAAGAATTTCGACCAATTTTGTAATTTTTTGCTTGTACTTTGGAGCTCTCTGCCAATGTTAAAGTGGAACCTCCTTGCCATAAGAAACCTGAATGCCTCCAGCAGAAGCCCAAATGCACAAATGCAGGTGAGGGGCTTAGGCTGGCAAAGGGATGATCAACTACCAGGGATTTACAAATTCTGCCTCCACCTTCTCAGACACACGAAATTTTATCCTGATCTGAAAAAATACATCTTTATATCTGTGTTTGTTTCTGCACAGCGCTGATGTTATTATGTCTGTGTTTCTCTTGTCCTAGAAGAACCCACCCCTGTAAATGGTCACATTCAAGTGGAAAAGGTTCATCTTGTCAGTGTGATCATGTGTAGGCTTATGGCATACATTTCTTGTGTGGTTGCATAAAGACGCTACCGGAGGTGAGTCCCAGGCTCTTCTGGTATGCAAGGTCACCTGATTTGTCATGGCAGCTATGTCAACATACCTATAATTGACAAACTGCAAAGAAAATTAAGAGTAATATCTAATTTCCAGGAGCAATTATCGTACACAGCAGCAGGGAGCACGCATTAATTGCTACAGAAACGACACTTTCTTGAAAGCTCCATAAATCACCAGGACCAGAGTGCCCCATGCAATGCATGGGGGCTGTGAAACAGAATGGCAAGAGGGACATTTGTCTCCATTGGTGAGCAATTACTTACTGGCAAAAGAGGTTTTGGCAAACTCGTCATGTAGCCAATATTTTTCTTTCTATCTTGGAGGAAATGTGGGTAAAATGACAAATCAGGTAAGCTGGAAACATTTTATACCTTAGCACCAAGGTTTTTTTCCAGACCTCAGGCTTTCTAAGCTGCATGTTGTTATGTTCTGTGCATATGAAACAGTCTGTCCCTTTGGTGCTCTTGGTGCAAAACTACTCTCTTAAAAATGACTTGCTAAACTGTGCTCATAAAAAGTAAATTTATAGTACCCCTTTTTCTTATTTTAAATAAGAACATGTTAAGTCAATTAGCAAGAAAAAAAACTTCTTGGCTAAGCAGGTGGGAAGCACTCCAAATGTCCTGACTGGCATTTCTAGGAGCCGCTTTCTGCCGGCCGTAGGCTGGAGGGAGCAGTGCTGGGGGACAGCCAGGGAAGATGCTGCCACGTCCCAGTGGCAAGGGACCAGCAGCGCACGTGATGGATGAATGGTGGTTGCATTTCTTTTGCTACTCAAATAAACAGATGCTTGAACTACTTCATATCCTGCTAGAGAAAGACCAAACTGTGTTACTTTCCGGCACATGAATAAACCACAGGGCCAACCTTTCTGCCTGCCAAAGATCCCCTAATAAGCAGCAACTCTGCAACTTCTCAGGCCAATTTTCAAAGGAACAAATGACACTAAAGTGCTACTGATGCTAAAAAGAGCTGATGTTTTTGCCTTTCATGGGCCAGTAGGACAAACCTGAGGAAAGCTGGTATCCTGGCCAGCAGGAACAGTGCATCCACCATATGCCAGGAAGCAGTTGGCCCTTGTATGAGCTGACACTGCTTTATAATCCTTGACACATTTCTCTCTTAGTGGCTGTCTGATGCCAGCAACTTCCTTTTCACTCTTAACCCTCACAAGCTCACCCATGTGGACTCCAATTCTCACTGACAGTAATTTACAGAAAATCTGAAATCAACACACATCATTGATATACTTGTTGGATGTTAAAATATTTAATGTATGTTAAAATAAATTTATTATCCCAGGGGGTTAAAGAAACAATCTAAAAACGCTGGTGTAAACCACCCTATTCGGCATGTATGTTAGTATGCATAACCTGACTGCATCTCCAGCTATAACAGCTTCTCCTGTCTGACTTTGATTTGTTGGAGATAGATGGAGAGGGAGGGGGATCCTTGCTAATGACTTTTCTGCTGCAGAGAAGAAAAGTGTTCTTACTAACATTACCAGCTACCATTAGATTTCTTAAAAACCAGCTGGGAGACCTTTGCTCTGATCTCATTCTTTCAAGCTATGCGCATACCTAATATTGAAAAGCCACCGCTGTTCTGCTCAGAAGAAAAATGCAGCTGTCAAATGTTAGCAGATTAAATGCACCTTTTCAGGAGAACATTAAATGTGTAATTATTTTTTGTATGACTGAAGATTAATTAGATTTCTGGATACAGATTGATTGCCAAACTTTGTAGCAGTCCATCTATGTTACCAAAATTGCTAATATTTTTAGACAACACAATACAAAAAGGTGAAGCTTTCTTCATGTTCTTCATCATAATTATTGCCAGCATTACCTTCAGGTTTGTATGCTTGTCATTTTTCTTTTCACACAGAATGGAGTATATGTATCCCACAGCAAACCTTTCTAACCTGTGTATGTTGTGCTTAGCTCTTTGCCCTGTCAAAACTCAAGAAATTGTTTCACACTTAATTCAAAGAGCAAAAGAAATCTCTGGCACTAATATAATTTGCTACATTTATATCTTAAACTCCATTAAAATCAGTCACCAGAATGTGTATTTTCTTTTTTGTTATAAAAAATTAATAGTGCTATATATTAAAAACCTTTAGGGAAGTATAATTCTTACAGCTCTAATCTTGAATCTAAGAATTAGAAACAGGGCCATATAAAATATATATGTGACTATAATAAAGGGTGGGAAATTATATTTTGAAGCAGGTTTTATGAGTATATAAGGTTATAGAATCTTTCCTTCAGTAACACTTAAAACTTCAGAAATTAAAGCCCACGTACTATATACTTTTACCAAATATAGCTCTTCCTCTCAGAGTTTTGAATATTTCTTATTGCTCTCAGGAAATATATGTAATGTTAGAAGTTATTATTATTATTTCTTTTTCCCCTTTAGAATATTGTTAATCATGTTCTGTCTTATTGGGCTATTAACAAGATGAAGATAGCTCATTTTGGCAATACCTGGTACAAAACTGCCCTTAGGCAGGATCAGAGTGGTGGAGAGGGACCTGTGATGCCACTCTTAGCTCTGCCTCTCATGTGGCCCCTCGCAGAGCATCTTCTTTCATCAGGATTTATTGGCTTTGCTGTGGGGGGTGGCTGCTTCCAGGTTTGGGTGAGTTTGCACAGAGCCAGCCCGAGTAGTTCTGGGCTTCCAATACAGGCGTGCTCATGGAGAGTCCTGATTTAACATGTGCTTTACTACAGCTGGTGGGTGGTCTCACAAATGTAATGGGAGATATTACATTCTTCTCTACATATGTCCCATGCATCCCCCTCTGATCTGGTGACATATGCAGGTGCTGTGAGTTGAGATGATCTCTTTGTTTGGCTTCTTTGTGATCTGCACAATTCCCAGGAGCAGTCACTGCACTGTTATGTCCTCCCAGGGCACCGTGTCCAACCCACCAGCACAGGCACTGTCATGTAATCCCTTTCATAATGGGAGCAGTAGCAATTTCCCCACTGACCCAGAGAGACCCTCATAGTTGCATGTCATCCCTACCATCCTATGCTGCCTGCAGACTCCTAATCCCAGAGGATGCTTTAGTGAAGGTATCTATGGCTTCAAAGGTACAAATAATTTATGTTAATTTTTCTTTACAAGAGGCTGCCTCCATGGGATGAGACATGCCCCTATTTCCCACAAGTGTATTTCTTCCCCCTCATCCCACATGTCCTGTCATGTCAACTAAGACTTGGATGCTGCCAAATCCATGCATTCATTGTTTATAGAGGCAGGCACAAATGAGAAGTGCCCAGAACAGCTGCACGTTTTTAAGGGAGAATAGTAATTTCCAGTGTGCAACAAAAGATCTTCACTTTTCTCCTGCACCATGTACCCGCGTTTGGGCAGATGCCTTCACTCTCAGCATTGCAGTAACCACGACCAGCGTTAAATGCATGTAGATAACACTTCATAATATTTATGTATGTACCTTGGCTCATGATAGTTCAGGTACGAATAGTGCTCCAGTAGTTTCCATGTAATGCCATTGTCATAGGAGTAGTGCAGCAGCACTCCTTCACCAGGCTGGTCGGGTGCTTTGCATGTGCTCAGCACAGACTTGCTTCCCAGGCGTAGCGTGAACTGCAGGAACCTGCAGCAGAATTACACACATGTTTCTAGGGTACCATACACATCGTGATGATTTTTTTTTTTTCTCCTGTAACCAGGTTGTTTTATGATCTTCTCAATTTAGACAAATTTTGATATATATCATTTATGGGCCTTTGTGCGTGCAATTTGTTTTTACTATCAAGTAATGCAATGTGGCACATATGTTTAAAAAATGCCAATCAGTACAGCATTTAATTATTTATTAGGCTCTGAAAGGGAGGGAGAGACAGTGAATTGATCTAATCAGCTGCCACAAGCTGTCAAATAAACACAACCTTATAAATAATTAATTAGCACTTGGCTTTGACACTCAGGTTTGATATTAACATTTCATATTTTCCAGTCTCACTGTACAATATCTTCCTTCCATTCTATTTTGGGCTCTGCTGTTTACAAAGCAGGGAAAAAAAAAAAAAAAAAACAACAAAACCACAAGGCTGTACAGCTATGAGCTGGAAATTAAACTATGGGACAAAGGGGTTTTTAAAAAAAGGTCTTCCTGCTAAAACAACCAGCACACAAGGTTATGTGAAAGAGGAGGTGTTCCTGTCAGTGTAATTCCCCTGTTCCCATAGTTTGCATTGCTGTTCTTTTGCTCTCACCTGGACTGGGAGCTGTCAAGGAAGGAGGTGATGAGCTGGCGCCTCCCGTCCTTGTTGAAGACCAGGGCCTTGCCACTGGCAAGAACCCCGCAGCCAAAGCTGACCTCGGCTCCACGGATCGAGTAAAAATTGTGGTAGGAGGAGAGGCGGGAGCTGGCGAAGCTCTCCGAGATGAACATGGGGAAGGTCTGTGATGCTGTCTCGCATGCGGGCCCTGAAAAGCCAGGGTCACACCTGGGGACAAATGAGATTGAATCGAGTAGTTAATGCCTTCCTTATGTTGAGCCCATCTTCTCTCGTCTTCTGGTCTTCTAGCAGACTAGAACATGCCTGAAATCTCTGAAGAGCAGATGACACCTACAAAATCTCTCTCAAATCTAAGGACCAAGAACCTCTCTAGACCTGTACTGTACAGTCAATACCTTTCTTTTGGCTAGTACTTTTAAAATTAAAAAATATAGTTATTAACCAGCCACCCAAAATCTACACTTAACATGTATCAATGTTTCTATTAATTTTTGGAACTAAATACTGCAGACATGATTTACAGTTTTCCATATGTCAAATAGTTGTATCTATAGCATGTCAGATGTAGTTACAAGCAACTGTATAACAGGACAGAATGCCCTGTGGATCTTGCTCTCTGCAACACCTAAAAACAGTGACACCACAGTTTTGAAAGTGTTTATTGATTTTACTTTTAAGGCTGAAGCACTTTTTAAAAGCCAGACTTTCAGGAAAAAAAAAAAGGCAGTGCTGACCTTCTGTCCTTGAGGTCTATGGGGCTATGGGATATTAGAAGTATGAAAATCATGATTCTTCCCTGAAATTTAGTGTAAAAGTGATACAGTCCCAAATCACTTCTAAAAACAGTATAAAGCATGCATCACTGACATTCCAATGGGCTCTGTAGCACATTTTAAGGTGAACTGGAACTTAGACTCTCTGCCAAAATAAAATTATTTTTAAAATTATTAAGTATGCTGCTGTTTAGAAAGATTGATCTTCAGCTCTCAAGTGAGTTTTATGCGTTCTGGGGGCTATGCTAGTTTTATATTTAGTCATCTCAAAAAGCAAGAACTGAAATGGAAATCACTTCAACTTTCAGACCATCAAGTGAAATATATGACAAAAATTGAATACAAGTAGTGAATTATAGCTCTTACTTGCAGCCATTTCTAGTACACTGTCCTCGACCTGAGCAGAATTTGATGCAAGATGGACCAATATAAACTGCAAAGAAAAGAAATTAGTTAAATGAAGGGTTATATTATGCGATAAAAAAATATAACAAATACAATAAAGTATTGTCGCACAGGTATTGTATTTATTGGTATTGTATTTCAGCTAATCCCGCTATCTGAAAGAGGTCTGAAAAAGAATAAAGTGCATTTGATTGTATCTTTCTGTAGAACTGAGTAATGCATTTTTTTCTCTCTGTCAAGGATAGTCTGGGATAATTTAGTATTTAATGGGTAATGTTTGTTGCTGGAGGCGCTAGTGATCTAAATCAGATACTTGATTTTTCTAAGATCGTGAGCAACATCCAATGAACTGTTAGATTTTGTCCATTTCCTTGCCTTTTTCTTCATCTGCTCTGATATATCTTAAGTAACTATGAAATAACATGCACTTTACTGATTCTTTCAAATGGAATAAAATTCCAAATAATATGTACTCAGAAACATTCCAGACTTATTTTACTCTTTTATTTCATCTTCCTTCAATGACTCCTAATCAACAGTGTTGATGTTTTGTGAAAAAAGGAAAGATGGAAAGATTAGCAAATCTCTGTATAATCTGTATCTTGCAGTGAAGAAATCCGAGTATAGCCCAAAACAGTAACTTGAGGGCAATGTCCTTTCAACACAATGTGATAAACAGGCCTTAGTCCTGAACAGTGTTACCCTTTCAGTTGAATAATGACCATTGGAGTTATCACCTTCACAGTGACCTTTGGAAAATCACCCAAATAGCCACCAGTTCAAAATAATCTATAACAACCAAAGCTTATTGTTTCTCTTAGTTTTTTGATGCTGCCCATCATAGTTGTGTGTTAGTACTCCCTGGCAGACACTCTACAAATCCCTGTTAGTCACTCCCTGTAATTAACTCCCTATCAGACTTTATGCAATTTCCATATTTTCTCACTTTTCAGGGTGCAAAATTTCTGTTCTGTCTGTTCAGTTTATTTGTTTGCTTTGAGGTCTCTTTGAGGGGGTGGTAAAAGTAGAAGGGTTAAAGATGTAATGATGTCATTCACAATAAAAAAGGTTTATGAATACTGGCAGTTTTCCAGGGTTTCTAAAAGATGGCCACCTTCCAGATTTCATTTAAAACTTAATTCACATAAGAAACAGTTGTGAAGCTAAAAGTCAGAGTGCTGAATCCTTGAAATTCTTCCTCTCTCTTCAAGAATTTGAGTGGCTTGCCAATCAAATGTTTTTCCCTCAGTACATTGTAAAGCCTCAATTTCACTAGTGCGTACCAAAGGAGGCATGCAAAACCCTAGAAAGACGTTCACCATTAACACTTGATTCCTGTGTCATGGAGATAGTTCTACATCTCAAACAAATTTTGGAGCAAGCACACTCTAGGCAGATGGTTGGTAAAACTGACTCTGAGATGGTACACAGCTGAGTGTGAAGTATCCTTTATCAGAGCTCTCACTATTTGGTTTTACAGGCAAAGGTATTGTAGATATATGAATTGTATGCTAACTTTCAAAATCTTCTTGTTTTGTTCTGTTTTAAAGAATTGAGTCCTTGGATTTTATGTTGCTCTTGTTTATGTGAATTTCTGTGAGTTTCACCAATGCTTACATTCTATATTTTGTTAGGTAGCAAGTCATCTTTTCAGATGCTCACAGACATCTTATTACATATACCTATATTTTCCCATTTATTTTCTTTTTGATGTAAATCATCATCTCTAAGGACAAGCATTAATACTCTATCCAGAATGTCAAGAGGGTGCTACATACCATTAATGTAATTAAGAGAGTAATTTTCTTTACTTTTTTGTGAAAAAAAATCATTTGTGGCATTGCACTATGGAGGCAGCTTCAAGCATTTTCTTTTCAACATGAGGCATTAATTCATTTTAAGAATTTTGCAAAATATGACAATATTTACCATTCCCAGGCTCCATATCAACCCTTATTAGGAATCACTACAAAATTTCACAGGCTATTGTACATCACTGTAAAGCTTTATAGTACATACTTAATATAACTATTAAGTATATCATATATCTAGCAAAACAAATTCTGGATGTAGTTTACGTAGTCCCAAGCATTTGATGTTAATGAGCAAACTAAAAACTTCGCACCTGCTCATTCTTAGTCCTTTCAAAGATGCTTTCTCTTCCTTTTCATGCAATCTATATATTTTATTTTGTGTTCCAAAATATTTTTCTGTGCTTTAAAATATTTACTCTAGTATCCTCTGCAGTATGTTTTATAAATAGATGCATAACTATAAGCTCCTCTCAGTTCATCACATCCATTTAAAAAAACCCAGGTACATGAAAAATAATTTCCTAAAAGAAGACCAGTTCCCTGTTACGGAAGGTCCTTCCCCTCTTGAGATACTGTAAACAATGTAAAAGTTTTGTCAGTATTTTGGTAGCAGCATTGCTTTATGAATGTTTTCTATGCCCAGAAAGAAAAGCATGTCCCAGATGCTGTAACTGCTGCTTAGGGTAGCACAGTTCATGTCCTTAATAGCACAGTGCGGTATCTATTTATATAATTTGGACTAAGCAGTCAGAGGAAATGTTATATCAGGTTATTGACAAAAAATATATTTTCCTAGGAAGCATTCATTTAAAAGAAAAAAAGGGGTAAGCTACTAGACTCTCTTTTCAAATGACAGATTTCCCCTTTGGCTTCAAAATGCACTTGTTGCTGACTGAAGATAAGAACAAAAATTTTACAAACTGAAAATCTTGTGACCTCTGATTCTGGAAAATATTTACTTGGAGCAGCATAAAAGAAATATTCTTCTGAGGTAGCATGGTTGTGGATAAGAATACTGACTATTATCGATTGCCCACATATTTCCAAGGATTGGTCCTGTTTGCCTCCACCGAATCCTCGTGTCACTTGTTAATGCTGCATTGGGAAGGGGAATAGTTATTCGGTTCCACCTGAAATACATATAACACAAATTCTGTTTTACATTCATACTCATTAAGTGACTGGATGCATTTGCTTGCACTGCAAGATTGGTGAGATTTTTTATTCTAAAATCTGTTCAATAAAGCAATTAAGATACTGCAGCTTTAGAAAGTACAAATGAAAAAAACCACCAACAACAAAGCATGGCCTATGATATTTTCATACAATATATGAATGTCATTACATTACGTTATAAAACCCAGCAGTTGTTTTTTCCCCTGTGTGAATACATGAAGTCAGCAAAACTTAACCTATTTCACTATAGCAGCTTCTCCACCCCGATGAACATCTCCTAAACTTCATACTGAATCAAACCTTTCAGAGCAACTGAACTCTGTTGGGTGGAAAGCCCTGGGGATAAGAAGTGGGGCATGGAGGATCTGGCCTACTGTCTCTTTGGGCCATCATTCTCATATCATCCACAGGGACTACACCCGCTACGCATACACCAGGGATAATGGCTCCTATGAAAATGGTACAGAAAGTCACCAGACCATGCCAATGGTTTTTCTCATGGTCATACACATCGCTCTGAAGTGTCTATGGAGGTTGGGATGCAGAGGGATGACAAGTTCACTTCACAGCCAGAACAGCCCTGAAGACACTTAATAAAGAGACGGGCTGGTATAAGTGATTCTAACAATGCCTCCATCTGCTGAAATGCAGAGGATGCACTTCACTGTAACCCACCATAAGGATTCCAAGTGAGTAAAGGTGTCTGAGGATATAAATATGGCTTTGACTGATGGTTCCTCTGACTAAAAAGAAAAACTTTTGTGGCTTTGACAGGATATAACTTTTCTTTTACTAGCATGCTGTCCCCAGTTTTTTTTTTTTTTTTTTTTTTTAATTTACTGATAACGCCAGAAAAAATAATATTATATGACAGAGGCAGCCTTGTATTTTTCAAATTTCATTACTGGGCAGCCAGGGAGAGCAGAACACTCCTTCCATGCTGTGCTCAGCTAGTCAAAAATGAAAGATGACATAGGGTGGTGTGCTTTGCTGCTTTCTTCTGTCCCCCATAATTCATATCCATCTCTAATCTCTCATCTCAGTTAGGTTTGCAGAGAACACTCACCCACTGTAGTTTTCAGAGGCGTAGACAGTGCTGTGGGGGAGATGAGGCCCAGCACAGATCTCAGGCAAACACTCGGTGTGGAGCAGGGCCCAGGAGCGGCCGTGGTTGGTGGAAAATTCCAAGCTGACGCTGATAACATGGTGAGGGAAAGGAAGGAGAAAGGCACGGTAAGCCTACTTGGCAGAGACAAGCAAGTGGAAATACCACCACAGAGAAACCCCCAGGTCTGCTATTCGTGACAACTGATGCTGAGACATGCAATGATTTTGAGTATACCTTTAATAAGTAAAATCCTGAAAATACAGACATGAAACAAATCAGAATGCTTAAAAAAAACAAAAGGTTAACCTGGATCAGACACTGAGAACTGTCTTAACACTTAATGCTTGTTTGGCCACCATTCAGCTAGTGTTTTTATGCTGTTTTAAAATGACCTGATGTTACTTTTGTATCTCAACTAGAACCATACTGAGTGTGGTTTCAAAAACAATGAGAAAACTTGGATTCATCAGAGCCAGACAGCATCATGTGAGTACAGGACTCTCATAATTGCCAGCTGCTGAAGGTGGTAAAAGAGCACTGGTTGCTCATGCATTGGCTGTCTCTTCACCTCCACTGCTGACAAATATTACAATATCCTTTAATCCTTCCTTGAGTCACCTGTCTCCTTCCCCCATCATGCCTAGATGGAGATAAGAAACACAGTATGGAGTAGGGAAATGGCCAGGTCCTGCCCAGTACTGCCTAAGCGTGGAGGGGACCTGTGGAAGACACCCTTCAGAAAGCCCTGTGGTAGGCAGAGTCTCAGGAGCTGCAGGAGCCTCTGTGCTGCCCAGCTGTATTGGTCTTTGGAGGCTTACTCCATCTCACAGAACCTGGAGCATTCACAGATGAGTTTTCTGAGTCACAGGGTCATAACCATATGAGTAAACTCCAGATTTTCCAGGAAAAAGCCTGCTCGTCTCTGGTTTCATAGACTAGCAGTAAACCAAACCAACCATGCGCAGATAATGACATTAGAGAAGCAGAAAAGCTATGAGACCATCCACTGAGTCTGTGACAAGTGGTTGTCAAATTCACACTTTCAGAAGTTCATTGAAAAGATCAGTTTGCAAAAAGCTATTGCTAGAATTGTTCTGTCCCTGTTCCACTGCATATTTAACAAAACAGTGCTTACATTCTAGGAGTGTAAGGAAATCCTTACCTATCTTACATTCTGAAGACCTTGCAAGGGTAATGTAAAAAGTGCTTGATTTATTAAGGCTTTAGTATTCCACTGAGATACTCTTGTAATTTCCACCATATAATTAGCTTGTAATATTCTGTTTTATTTTCAGTAATATCAATGGAACATTATAAAAGTCATAATTCATCACCTCAGTACTAAATATTGGATTATAACTTTTCATTATAATTTGCTGACAATATTACTTTATAAAGTATACCATCACTGTGATATAAAAAGTATTTATTAAAATGGTTTACAGAGGTTTTGACTCATTCATTTTTGGTTCAACCATACCGATACCTTGGAGGGTCAAATTTACTGAATATATGCTGAACAAGTCCCTCACGTTTGCAGCATTGAAGGCATTATGAATAATGCTGTAGACCAGGAGGTGGGAAATGTTGCTGTATTTGGGAAATACAAATAGTGTTTACGGGGACCTAGTGCTTTTGTTTTGAAGAACACTTCTACTTCAGAAATAGTTTATGTGAATGAAGAATATTAATCTTTCAAAAAACATACTAATCCTCATTAGATAACAAAATATTTAAGATGGATACTTCATAAAGCATGTTTACAAGCCAGGAGTGTTTACGTGCAAAATTTTCACATTCTATGTAGAATGTTGTCTTTCCTTCCTATCAAATATGTGTGGTACCTTGACTTTTGCTGCTCCTTAAATTCTGCTGCCCTGTATAGCTACTAGGACTGTCAGAAATAATGCATCTTTCAGATGGAAGAAGATGCCATGGGCTATGGATGTGAAAGCAGTTGCAGTTACCTACTTTAAACTCTTGGCTCTCACTTTGGAAAATAATATGAAGTAACTTAAACCTCAAAAAATATCAGGATAAAGTCTCACATGCACAGAGAGATAAAGGTAATGTGAAGGAATAAATAGCTTTTTGAATATGTATTGGGGTACTCTGCACTAGTGAAGCCACCTCTGGAATATTGTTTTTGGTTTTGGGTACACCACTTGAAGAAGGATGTTAAGAAACCAGAGAGGTGGAGCAGAAGATGACTAACCAAGATGTCTGTGACCCCAAGCACTGAGCTTGGAGGGCTGGGGAGCCAAACTCATCAGCCTGGTGAGAAGGGGCAGCCTGTGATGGTGAAGAGGGCACTCACGAAGGAGCCAAACTCCCCTCAGTTGTGGCAGGCACATTAGCATGGGGCAATGTCCATAAAGATGTGGCTCCAGAGTTTGAGACTGGATATTAGGAAACACTTTTTATTTTGTGCAGGTCACCCAGAGGGCTTGCACAATGTCCATTCATGGAGGCTTTCAAGTCATGGATAGGCAAAGCCTTGGCTGACCTGACAATAATCCCACTTGCAGAAGGAAGTTCCACTAGATGACCTGACGTGGTAATCTTCTATGATTCTATAAAATACAGAGCAGCAAATTACTTCCTTCTTCCCCTTTCCCTTCCCCTTAACATTGTGGAAAAAAATCACATTGAATGTCCCAGTGAAATGAAGCCAGCAAAAGAGTTCTGTGGTCACTCTGTGTGCAGTGAGGTCCTCACACTGATGATGTTCAAGATGAGGGGTATTTATTAACAGTCTTACAGGAATTACATGCTTGTGGCATAATCTTTGGGAGGTCATCAGGGGACTTTTCTGCCACTGCCTTTAACACCTTCCCCCTTATACATGCTCTTACCTTTTATATTTAGAGATAAATCTCATTGCCATCAGAAAATGAAGCAAATAGTTTGAAATCATAATCATATTTCAGAATGGACTAAGAAAAGTATATAGAGGCTATGAAACAAAATGTTCTGGAAAGCTGATTATTGAAAGAGAAATTTTGCCTGTTGTACCTATTACCAGGCTGATAAGTTCCACAACCCAAATTGATGGAAAACTGGATCATGTGAGTCACTGTGGAAGGGAGCACTGGAAGGACATGGAAGTAATCCACAGCCCAGACATTCCTGTTGTGGCCTTGGTGACTCTTTTGTTTCAGGCAAAACTTGGTTGCAGGAGTCTGCAGGTCCGGACTAATGACAACAGAAACCAAGGATGGAACCTTTAAAAGAAATTAAATTAGGCTTAAATAAAACAAGTAATATTAAAAAAGGTTACATGGAAATTATTTTTTTAATTAAGAAAGCCGCTTCAAATGCTGAACAAAACATGCCCATTGCTTGTTAACTTTTGTTTTAGACCCTCTTTTCCACAGAAGACCCCAAATGAGTTATTTTGTACTATATGCCTAGCTATTAGTACTCTGGGTACCAGTACTACTTATCACCTTAGTGGGATCAGTTTGTTTGGTTGTAAAGACACTGTAGAAAAAAACACTGCATCTTCTGTGTTCTGAAAAATATGTTTGTTTTATCAGTGCTCAGTGGGAAGATGAATCTCACCCTGCAGTCTTTCATCTCACAAAGAAATGCAGTATAGCTGCAGGTCGAGTCTGAATATGTGAGAAGAGAGTGAGAGTATGAGTTCACAGGCTAGTAGGGAGGATGTTGTGTTGTTGAAATAAATGAAAACACTACTTTATGAACTCTAGCCTTTGTCCAGAAGCTACGTAATTGGAACTTTATTATGTCAAAAGAGGATGTCAGCTTGAAAACTGCTCATTTTAAAAAAAGCTCCACAATGAATTCAGTATAATTTCAGATCCTGTTGCTCCCTGAATTCCCCATTTAATTTTTTATTATTTTACAATTACAGTTTCCTTAGTTTTGAAAAAGTTCTACCCTGTGTTTCACAAAGAACCAGGAGAGGAGGGAAACCACGTACAATGAAACAATGCAAGTGATTCAACTGAATTCAGGCCAAACCCTGATGTAACTATAAACATTTATTTTCTGAATGCTAGAATTACAAAGAAAATGCACACAGATCTCTGGTTGAAATCAGATGCATCTTTACCACCAAGTTTCCTACACAGTGCATAAAACATACTGAATTTGATTCCTCAACACAAGCACCTGTGTACATATCACATGCATTTTTGTATATTGGTTGCTGTTATCTGTCTTTTTTTTTTTTTTTATAGCAGCACAGTAAGGGTCCCTCAGAGCTGGATTATTCAGAGTAGACATGGCCTGAGTCTCTCCTTGCCCTAGACAGGAAGGAACCTGGCAGCGAGCTCAAGTCCTTACTGCCCTGCATGAGAGTGGTGGTGGGGAGGTGAATGTGGTGTGAAGGAGGCAGCAATAACAGCAGAAGGGAAGCTGCTTGTGAACGTGGCCAGCATCAGCCTTCTGTTGCTGGCTTCATGCCTGTACTCCTACAGACCCTCTAAAGGGCACACAGCTGTATTAAAATGAAAAGAAAATGTATAAAATATGCAATTTCCTGGAAAAAATATCCAGGAAAAGACATCCAGGCATTTCTTAGTCTGCTCCCAGCCACTGACCTAACGCCCTCAGAAGGAAACTCCTGAATACCACACTGTGGCTGGCAGGAGCTTGAATGGAGAAGAGGGTAATTATTTGTGAGGAGATATAATCACCAAAGTTTTCAGCTGATGGCTGGACATGGGCCTGTTGCCCATTTGCCTGTTATCGTAGCCAATGCCACCGTACTGCTCAGGGGTGGAGCTGTCAGCAGTAGCCACAGAGCTGTGTTGCAATGGCACCCTTTTACTGCAAGAGCTGTGTATGATTTATGTGCTTGTAAAGGTCACGTTTGTCCCTGTGCAATTCAACATACAACATTGTTATGATGGCTTAGGAATAAATTGATCTATCCATCCCATCCACTTACTTTGTCTAAGACAATTTACCTTGTAAGCAGCATAGGTCAAGGTATCCAGAGCTATGTGTTCCCTCCTGCCTTCAATCTTGGCATAAAGCATGACATCATTTTCATGGGATTCTCCAGAATCACAAGTTCCTCCTGTACAACACACGTTTGAGAGAGAAAAAGAAATAATTGAAACTGTTTTTAATGGAAAGTGGGATGATATTACACAGCCATAATTACAAAAATAATTACAACCAGATGTTATTTAACTTAAGATATGAAACAAAAGAATATAAGCCCCAAGGACATACTGTATAAGAACTATTTGATCAGATAGATACACCATGCCAGAGATCAAGGGGTTGACAATAATGAAAACCTCAAGTAACTCTCTTAATCAGCTTATCGAAACAATTTAAATAGAAAATGCTGTGCCCAAAGCAATACTTCTATCTGTGTTTTAAATCCTGTTTACATGGAAATGCTCTGCTTTTTGAGTTCTTGTCTGTTAGGACTAGATCAGTAACCTGGTATCTAGTATTCACACTCTGTGCAACCACACACTGTATATGAGTACCTCAAATACCTCTCGGCCAATAGTCTGGCAGCTAAGAACTTGTATCAGCAGGAAAGGAGGAAGACTGCTGTGTGCCTTATTTGTTGTGTCTCTTCTTCTATTGTCTATACCATATCCTAAAAAGGATGTATGGAATCTACTGTATCACACAAAACGTGTGTGATGTCACCTCACAGGGATGAGGCGGGATTTCAGATATCTTCATATTGGTAGAACCCAAAACATTTAATAACCTTCTCTGGAAGAGAGGATGTATTGGCAAGACTGAGCATTAAGCACTACATTAGAGTTAGAAGATGGACGTCATCATGCTAGTTTCATGTTCTGGAAAAAGGTTTTTAGCCAGAATATCTGTAACTGGAACAGGAAACCTGTAGTTTCCCCGTACACTGGATGTATTGCAAGCATTGAAAAAAATCAGCAAAAAACAGGATGAGGAAGGTTCTTTGAACTATCTATAAAGTAGGAAGGTTGCATAGATGAAACACTTTCTCTGCTTTTTTCACTATAGATGGCCAACTCCTGGAATGGAATAGGCAAAGCAGTCTAGAGAGCTAGATAAGATGTGCGTTTCTTATGTGTATATACACTTAATATACTGCAATAAGGAATATCCTTGTGTCCATTCAAATTCTTTGCTTGCTTGAATATTTAAATTGTAATTTACTTAATGTACAAAACCACATGGAACTCATTTTCAAATGATATCCCACCATCCTCTGTGCCTGCCTGTGCCGAAAACTTCTTCCCTAAGTTCAGAAGGTTGAGCAAATTTATTTCCTGTTTCTCTTGCAGGTGTTGTAATGCTTGGAAGAACTGGAAAAAAAGCATCCTCTTTTTCCTGCACTTTATTGGTAATTCATGTAACACAGAGATATGTGACAATTTAGGATGACAACACGAAGCCTTCCACTCATTAAATACAGGGTATTTTTTTCTTGTTGATTCAGAAGTTTGCTTGTGGAGGTCACAAGTTTAGTCTCTGCTTCCTCCTTTATTATTCTATTATTCTCTGCCTTTAAACAAAAATCCTCACCTCCTCTAAACACGGTGTTGAGAGAATAACATAATGCAATTTCCTTTATGTGCAAAATAAGAGTTGTGGAAAAACACTGTAAGGTACTGAATGATAGCCACGGTGTCCATAGGAGTTTTGACTTGTTACAAAACTGAACTAATGCAGTTGCACTGACAAAAACAGTGGGGAGGGGCAGTGATAGGACAGTCTTCTTTCTTAGCCCCGGTAAACCACTGAGGTTGCACTTTGTTCCAACAGGGAAGCTATCAGCACATCAGTTCTTTCCACAAGGGAAGCCTTCTCCAAGGCTACAATGCTCAATGGCATTTTTTGTGTACTAGAGATGAATCTCACCCTGGGTTAATACATTAGAATAAGAAAATGTTAATGAATATAGTGATGAACTAAGAGCTTTTGAACAGAAAACACATGGTGTTCAGCCATGTAAGCCTGTCCCACTTCTGTGCTACTCTCACCTCATCCTCAGGTGCAACTCTGTTGTCATGGATGGATCAACACCAGGATCTACATAGACAAGACTGAGGGAGGATATGACAGGTGTTTAAAATCCTCCATGGTGTGGTGGGGTTGATAAAGATATGAGACCACCTCTTCTAATACAAGCAGTAAGGGGAACTGAGTGAAATTAGAAGGTACAAGACTAGAACATCATTCTTCATGGGAAGAATTGTTAAACTATGGGGTTGCTACAGGATCTTGTGGACACAACAGACAGGTTCAGTTGAAACAGTACCGCTGAAAACCACATTAGGCACTGTGGAGGGTCCTGCCTGATCCACCTGCTACTCCAGCAGGCTGTGACTCTCCCACAAGTCCTGCATTATATCCACCAGCACTATGCAGGTACTCTTGGACACCACCACCAACAGCCTGTGTTTGTGCAATGAATCTTGCCTGAGGACTGACATAGGGTTAACCCACTACTACATGTGCAGCAGGTGCTTAAGCTTCCTTTATATCAAAGGATATCCAACCCATGCAGTCAAGGGGGTCCAGACAATTGCTCAGCTGGTCTAGCATGTCTCATGGTGAACTGAATGAATTTTTCCAGCAACTCTACTGACCACATCTCAGTAGATGTGACATTGACCTTTTACAGAGGTACCTTCATGTAACTTCTATATTAATCTGTTTTAATCTGGAGCTAAATGTTTATACCAGACAAAAATAGCTGGGTAAACCCATGGAAGCAAAGTCCACCAGAGGCTACTACACCTAGAATGTCCTGACAGACCAAAATTTGTCTGTCTTACACCTCTGTGGGCATCACAGCCATGAATCAAAGCTAACCACTTGCAAAGAGCTTTAAAAATATTTCTTATGCATATTGTGCAATTTAAATCTCACATGCCCCCTGTTTTATTATGTTAAGAGTACATACTTACCCATACTGAAATAAAATCGTAAGTTCCCATAACCTGTAGTGTCAATATACGGAGTGCATATTTTTCTTTCTCCATCTCTGAGAAACACCATAGCTGAGCCAGACTCCAGTGTCCCACACTCGGTACCAATGACAGCGCCGAATACATCCCACCTGGAGAGGTCAACAGTGGCAAGAGAATGTGCAGCAGCATGTTACTGAGCAACTCACACAAAACATGTTCTAGGAGTTAATTTTTACATGCAAAAGTAGCTGCTTCTACTGTCACAGAGTACAATAAAATGCTTTTTCAAATGTGATTCCTACAAATTTACTTATATATTCAATATTAGTTTCTAAATTCAGCCTAAAATAAGAGTAACATACTTCTTAAAAATAAATAGATTGGCAGAAAAGTACAAATATTAAAAAAAAAGGAAGCTTTGGCTTCTATTACCAAATATTTAGTTGTATTATTCATTATTTTTCTGTCATGAAAGCGTTTAAAATACAACTGCCTTCTGTTTCATATTGTGTAAAAAAAGGTTTATATCAAAAGGTTTATAATCAAACTTGAAAAGGCACATCTCCCATATTTGCTATGCAGTCATTAGATATGTACATAATAGCTGAAAATGCTCTCTTTTCATCTTTTTGAGCATTTAGGGTAACAGTTTTTAACAAACACACAAATAGAGTATGAAGAAAAGACTGCTCTGTGATATGATCTTTCTCAGTTTTTCTGTACAACATTTTCTCTTATTTTTTATTCAGTGATAATTAAAAGAGCTGTCACAGAAATTTTCAATTAAATATTTTTCTTGAAAATATGTTTTCATCATGAAACCCTCGGTGTCTTTAAAACTCGATTAAACTATTTTGAAAGATCAGAAACTGGAAGGTTTCTACATTATTTCAGTTTGATACATAATTATTGATGTCAAAGTTTTAATTCATAATGAAATATTTTAAAATTATAAGGCTGATAAAGCAATGAAATTACTTAGAATCATTACATCTTGATAATCCATTCATTTAACTGGCCAGTGTGATTCAGGATAAATGTGAAAAATTTAAGATCTGAAATCTTTGAGGGATGGCAAAGCCATTTCCTGCCCACTTCTGACAAAAAAAAAAAAAAAAAAAAAAAAATCTCTAGCACCAATGTGAAGTATGAAAGTTTCAAAAATTGTAATTACAACAATTTAGCAATCTGTTTATCAGCTTAACCATTCAAACTATTTCAAAATGTATTTTTAAGATCTTCTTAAAAGCTGCCAGCTTTCTTATTGACCTAAGCTATGACAGAACAACACTATGCCTGCCTGAAAATCCTGCTTTAAAACTGTCAGTCATTTATACAGGAATTAGCAAGATTAGTGTCACTGAAGGGCTTTTATGATACAAATATAAACATGTTCATGGAAGCAGAGTTTAACCTAACCCTAATTCTGAATGGAGAACTTCAGTTGTGCAGACATTTTAAAGGTAATGTGCAATATAATCAAAACACAGTTTTGAAAATGGGTTTCTTGGGATGAAGACAAATACCAAATTAAACAGTTGTGTCTACTTTAACTTACATGACAAAATCTCACAACGCTTCATTGATCTTTTGTATGCTCTATTTAGCTCAATTAAAACACTCTTTTTCCTGACCCACAAAACAACTTGAGGTCATGAATGATGCAGATCATGGAGGTTTCCAGGGATCCTTTCCCTTTATGCAGCCTTATAATGAAAACCAGAAAATTATACAAGATTAAATAACTGGCACCTTAATAAAAATAAATGAAAACAATGTCTGCAAAGATAAATGGAGAAGGTCTCTCGGTGATGGAGTGACAAAGATGTAGATGTTTTTGATTAAATATTACATTTGAATACATTTATCCCTCACATGACTCTTGAGATTCTTCTTTACAAAACAAATGATGGGCTGATATATATACCTAAATAAGATTTACTTGACAAGAGTATCCCAAGCTGAAATACATCTGCCAGAGACACCAGAGGCATCCCTATCTTCGGATACAAAGATCTGTCCACTTTTAGGATCAGACCCTAATTTATGTGATTAAAGAGAAACAGAATGCCAGTGGGAAGATGCGTTGTACCAACAGCAACCTCTATCCATGTATCCTACTGCCTTATGTATGATGATTTAAAAAATACTGATCAATGTCAATAACAACAATAAGCTCCTCAGCCCTGAGAGTTGAGCTCCTTCAGATGTCTCATCTCAGAGTACGTTTGGCACAGAGGAAGGTGGTGGTGATCCGTACGTGAGCTTCCTTTTCCTCTCCCATGCAAGTGATGTTTTTGCCTATTCTTTGAGAGCTGCCAGCTTCCAGCTGACATTAAAACAGGGAGTCTGAGAACATCTTGCAGGCTCTCTCATGTATAAAGCATTGAAAATCTCCACTGCACTCCTCTGGAGCACTCTTCTCAGAAAATTTTGACAGCACAGAAAATAGTAGCTAGAAACACAGGGGAAATATTTGAAAATAATGTGTGATGTGGAGCCTAATTCGCATTCTGAAAACTGATGGTGACAAATAGCTCCAAGGACTCTTGGTGACACGGTGGGTCATGGCTGTTCCCTGTCACTGCTGGGAATGGGGCTTTTCTTGGTACAACTCGGGGCATTTAGTGACCATTGCCCATGAACACTTCTGCTCATGCAGGTACTGTGGCAGTAGCCACAGATGCTGCTGTTCTGGGATGTCTGGGAGCTATCAAAAACATAGTGGGGAGCAGGCAGGCAGAAAGCTGAGTACTCCTTCCTACCCACCCTCAACCACTGGTGATCATTGATCTTGGTGAACGTGTTTGTGGGGGGTATAGTAGAGGCAGTGGTTCAATGGAAACCACATGCTCCCTGGAGCTGAAACATTAACACTTCTCAAAGTGGAAGGGGAAAGTGAGGCAGCTGAAGCTACCTGCAGCTGTCCCTGTTCCCAGATGATGACCCCAGTGACATATTTTTCTCTGGGCACAGGTATTTCCTATACTGCCAGTGAGACAGAAGGTTGCAGAGACATTCCCACAGCTTTCTGGACCTATGGCCCACCAAGCAATTAAATTATTCATACAATGGAAGAACTGGACCCTCATTTCCTAGTGAATTCTGTAAATAGAAAATTCTATGTTGGGGTACACCATAGTAGGTCAAACTGGAGGTTTAAACTGTAGGACTATAAATCTTCCTCCGTTTTATAGTTATTATGGTTACTAAACATACAGTCTGTAATTCTTGAGTATGAGATATGCCATAGAAATCAGTGAGGAATTTTGATCAGACGTTGATCAGCTCTAACAAAAGTCTTTGCAAAGACATGGTAGTTTCAAGGAAATGTCCCTGGATCCCAGGGGGAGTTTTTGATCAAAGAGGTGGGAGGCTGGATGTCCAAGACTCACGTTCAACATCTGCTCTAGCCCATTACTGGCTGTCAGTTCTGGAATATTTTATGTCCCAGCAAACTTCTCTTATCCCTACTATATTTTCTTTTAGTTTTGAATGACATCTTGAAAAGCCTATTTTCTCTCCAGTACATAAATAAACAAGCAACCAAACCAAACCAAACAAAAAGCAACCACAACAAACTACCAAACTTCTAAATTGTACAATTTTTCACAGAATAGAATTATTTCCTGCTTAAGCCTGCTGTGGATAGTTGCACCTTGTAACTTGTCCTTCATTGCCCTTCATGGCAAAACAATATCTCATAGTTCAAAAAATAATTCAAAAATATTTCTGTAAGAAGGAATTAAGGAGGTGTATTCATTCAGTATTTATTCATAGCTGCATGTAATTTAGACCTCCATTCTTATATCAACAGTTCATATAAAGAAGGAAGTTTCAAATATGAAATGGAATTTTAAAATAAATAAATAAATAATAATAATAAAAGACAAAAGTTACAAGGACTTGAGCAGGCTACTTATTGCCTTGGAAAAAAAAAGTGCCCCCCTGCCAGGGCACGCTGCCACACAGCAGCAACTTTACATGCAGGGGTCCAAGAGCAGGGTTGGGTTCCTGTCACTGCATGCAGGGTGGGAGTTAAAAAATATATCTGCCTGGCCCCTAGCTGAGAGCAGTGGTAGATGCAGCTGGAGTGAGTTGCTGTGTGAAACTGAAAATGTAGTATTCGGAGAAACCATTCATTTGCTCACTAGGGTATAGTATAAATAATTGATTTCAGTACTTCTGCTCCCTGAAGAATTTCCTATTGTAAGTAATTTTTTATGGTTTAATAATTATCTAGGAAGGAAGTGCTTTGATTAGAACCACTGATGATGAGGGGTTTAAATAAATGTCTAGTCCAACAGAGCAGGATCTCTAGACGAGCCAGATATCCCCAGGTAATCCTCCCACCCAGCTTTTTCAAGATGTAAAGAGACTGAGACAACATCTCAGACATATCCCACGTGGTCACCTAACACACAACTCACACGTAAGCATTTTCTTTCTTTTGTGTGAAATAGAAATTTCTGAAATAACATGACAACAACAGAGTTTACTACCCACTAAGTCATGGGTTGGTTATTCAAACTGGGTAGGAGTTCACGACAAATATTTTTTTCTGAAGCCCCGAACAACCCAGGTGTTCACAGGATGCATTAACATATATTTCTCAAAAGGTGCTCTTTAGTTTCAGCACAACATGGGCAGCATCTGAATCAGCTTCTAATGACCTGAAGTACTTTGTAGGTTAAAATCAACATTCAGCAGAGACCCATAAATTAACAGTGTGTTTTCCTCATTGCCCTGGGGTTACACACACTAATGAACTCCTGTTTCTTAAAAATAAAACAAAAAAAAGAATTAAGACCACATTGAAGTTGTTGGTTATTTTATTTTTGTCAGAATTTATACACTGAGGCATATAAAAAGATTGAATATAAAATTGTGCTTCTCTACCAAGACGCTTTTGTTTTATGAAAAGCTCGGTTATGTTTTGGTAAAAGTGGTATGACTTCCACTTCTGCTGTCCTGCATGGGCCAAAGTGTGGCCCACAGCAGGGATTCAGAGGGAAGATGAGTTTCTTAAGGAACTTTGTTTGTTACATATATGAGTTAGCAGCTCTCAGGTGTGATAGAAAGAAAGAAACAGATTAACATCATGAGTTTATTTGAAATCGGTATATAATCTGCACGCACAACTTTTTCATTAAAAACTTTGGTGACAGAATGGCAAAGCCTGTTCCTCCTGAGCTTTCCTGGCTTGTTTGTTCCCAGCATCTACAATCACCTATTATTTACTGTATCACTTTTTATTCTAGCTACATTTTTGCCTAAATAAACTGCAAAGATGAAATGCCATTCTCTGTTCACACAGTTTCCTGACTGCACACATGCTTCCAGCTCTCCCCAGGCACTCACCCTTTTGGCTGGCTCTCAAACTCTTCTGCCCACTGCTCCTGTGCGTCTTCTGTGGAGAGGTCCACATCCCGGGTCGTGGCAAAATTGAACTCACTGCCTTCTGTCCCATGGAAGTAGATGGAGTTTCCATCCGACTGGCAGCTGTGCTGTATACAAAAGGAGCACACAGGAGGTGATGTTACATCAGGTGACAAGGGCAGCTGCCCTGCTCGCCTACTTCCAGAGCTTGGGGCAAGCTGCACATTATCTAATAACTCACCAAAGCCTGAAATGAAATAGAAATAAAAAATGGACTGCCATCTTTTCTCTTTCTTGGCTTACCCCAACAGTGATTGCATCCTGATCTTCCCTATCAATGTACTTCATACCATCATGAAACTGTGTCTGTATAGAAAAGATATGCACTATGTCTTTGGGCATTTATTTCTATTTTAAAGCATTGCCATTATGTCTGCCTTGTACCACTAATCATAAGTGTGTGTACAAATAATTTCAGTACCACTATTGCTATGGATATTTTGTCGGCATAAGAGTTTCATGCCATAAAACACGTCAGACCTTCATGTCTGAATTTTTGCCAGTGGAGGTGCTTGCAGGTTGAAATTGCTCTGCATTGCCATACAGCAAACTTGAGACTTGGTGTGGATGAGTGAAAAGGCTATTTGCTATAATTTAATGCAAATAGCATAGCAAATAACTCTGTAGGCAGATAGTTCTTGTAATACATCAATTGCAGGCTACTGAGGCTGCCCACAAACACGTCTGCTTCTGATAATGCATTTCTGCATACAACACCTCAGCAGCATGAAATGAACAGCCACATCTGCCCAAACTGTTCTGGACACCACGATGCTCCAGGTGCAGCCACCTGGCAGAAGCTGACAGTGAGGAGCACATCGGGGTGACTAGGTGGGAGCTGAGCAAGGTTGCTTATGGCTGTGGCCAGGCACAGACACAGCCATGGGGATGGCAGGGCTGGGAACTGGAGGTGGAACAACCAAGATTACCCCCATACCAATGCAGAAAACACCAATCTGCCAAACCTCCTCCTTGGGTTCTTTCCTTTCAAGTTGAAAACCAAATAGATCATTTGAACAGGTTATCCTGCAATCTGACTGAAATATTGTACGTAGGTTACAATACAGACTGTCTTCTTTCTCTGATAGATTTTTGCCCTCATGTCTATCTGATAAAATGGTAAATCTCCAAAATTTGTGTGGCTGAAAGAGATACTGGAAGCTTCTAAAGAAGATCTACCTGGCTTTTACACAGAGATCCCGGTACTTAATTGAGTTGTTTGCATTAAAATAAATACTGATAAAAGTAATAATTAGCTCAAACACTTCTTTGGGGCATCTTGGCCACATTAAAAGTGAAAGCTGAAATAAAAAGTGACTAATTAGAATAATTCTCCATTCTTACCACATTTCAACATCTGAAAAAGAGATACAAGAATACCAAATTGCATTGACCTTTTCAATATCATCTCTGCAGTCTGCTCTTGTCTCTGAACCCTTTCAGAACTCGCCAAGGGAAAGTGCGATGATCACCTCATCTGCATTTAAAAAAGACTTGGTGGTGCCACATAAGTTAGTAATTAAATTTTAAACAAAAAGAAAGATGTGGCAAGAAATAAAAACCTGCCCAGTACAGCTTTGTCTATGTGATTGTAAGAGTGAAATATGAAATAATGCATTACATCATAGCCTATACTTCTTTCATTTTTCAATAAAAAAAAGACATAATTGATTTTTTTTTGTTGACAATTTTCAGGCATAGTTGCCTATAACTTAGTAATTAAATTTATATTTAGAATGCAATATGTAACTTCATTTTATGAGGTGTCTACACCTTATTGGAAACAAAACTGTGTATTGAAATCTGATTTTAGTATAGAGACTTCTGGTCTTCAGCTGTATGACAACAGCTCTGTGGTTATTAACTCTGACTAAATAACACTTAAAGAAATATACTATAAAAATGTAAAGATTGTTTCATCTGCTAAAGTAAACAAATTGCTCCTAGAGTGTTTTTCTTCTAAATAAAGGTCAAAGCAATAGTAAGACTCTGTAATACTGAGAAGTTATCTCAGAAATTATATAGGTTTTGTCACAATTCTTCCTACTCTAAGTTCACACAATACACCACAAATGCAGCTGCTGCCACTGAAAAGGCAGAATAATTTATTACACATAAAAATATTTTATAACTAGCAAAAATCAATTGAACAGTTTTATATTTTACCTCTGTTTGAAAAACATTGTGTATCATGCAGTTATTTATATTTGACTGAGAAATGGCTTTTGTTCTCTGATTTTATACTTCATGTTCACAGGTAGTGCTAACATCATAATTCTAAGAATAATTTTCCTCCTTGGTTTTCAGAATATTCTTCATTTGCTGAACAGATATGAAGTAGCCTTTATCTGTCAATCAATCTGCCACTGAAATCCTATCATCCGCAGGCAGTCAAGTAAATACACTAGAAATAAATATTCAGGCTAAAACTTCTGGTAACTCAAATTTATATGTAACCCTTCATCTCTTAATGAACAAATAGACAAATAGATCCTATCGAGCTAGCTATTACAATTGTGTACAAGCTTTGGGAAATCCTATATAAGCTGTACTTATTTCTCAGGTGCTAAGTTACATGTAAGTGTGCACTTGATAGTGTGGCAACTCATTAGCAATCTCTTGCTGATGGAAGCCACCTATTAAAATACACAAAACAGATACAGTAATAGATACAGTCCTGCTATCATTTCATGTTTGTATGTCCTTCTGCTGTCTAACAGAATATTTACTGAAGTATGTCTGGTAGGGTTTCCATTTAGGTTGTCAAGATAAATAAATTGGCAGCTTGGAAAAAGGGCAGATATGTAATTATTTATACAGTGGTGTGATATCAACTTCTTATGAAAGATCAAAAGGACATGGAAGCATCACTTATTTCATTAGTTCTATAATACTACCTTTATATTTTATATGAAGCTACAGGATATCTATGAATATGTATTTTATGCTTACTTTATATGTTAATGAACCACACAGCATATGGCTCAAATCAAACTCTGGTTATGTTAGCTTTGAATCTCATGTGAAACATCTCTGCAGAAGGAAAGTGGGCTGCAGAGGGGTAAACAACCTCAAAGATCACTCAGCCAGATATTCCAGGGGCAAATGAAGGTCCACAAGAGTTGGTGCCTCACCCCCAACCACCTTGTCAGTCTTGTTCACCATCCAAGAACCTGCTGACTGTGTTGGATTATTTTGTGGTTTTGCAATAGGGCTTGAAGAGATTAAGGATTGTATTGAAACCATTAGACTCATTTTCTCTTGGGTTCAACCCAGGATTTGAATCCAAGCCTTTAGAAATGAAGAACTGAAGTACAATTTACATTCTGTGCTGCCTCTTTCCCAAATTAAAGACTTCACACTTGCAGTGGTAGTCTACAGGCTCCTCAGCTTGTAAGGACTGAATTTTACAGGTCTCTCTTTTCTTGTCATCCTAAAGTGATAAAAAGTCGGGAATGAACATGAACTCTCTTTTGAAACTAAAAGGATTAAGTTCTCCCTTAAATGGAGATACTGCAGATCTCTTTATGCATATAGAGTTTTCTCTCACAAATTTAAGATTCATTTTGTTCTCTTTTTCATTTTTATTTACATTTAAAAGATTTTTTAAGAACAAATTAGGTTGCTGAGTAAAACATTGTAACTAAAAAGGCCGAATGACAGCAACTTGTAGGATATTTTTCTCCTTGTTACCATGGAAGCATCAGTTGAAGGTCCAGTACAACAGCACAGTTTAATTTTGTATTTAATGGGGGATTATAAGCATGTGAAACATTTCATGTGTCCTTGCACACATCACAACGCTGAAAAGTTAACTAATTTGTGAGGAAAAAATAATTTAGAGACAAACCTGATAACCTTTATTAAACAAAGGTTTATCCCAAACCACCTACATAATAGAGCATATAATACTTGCAGACACTTGAACGTACATACTTCACAACAGTAGCTATTTCCTATTGTTTGCAACAAGAGTGGGATTGTAAGCCTGCCATAGGTAAACTGTTGTATTCCTAAATAAACAGTTGCCTGCTGCCAAATGGAAAGACACCAAGATCTGTTCAGGGATGGTGGTCATCCCAAGGGAAAAAAAAAAAAAAAAAAAACAAACAAACAACAAAAAAAAACAGTTTAATTTAATTTGGCACAACCAATACTATTATTCACAAGCTGCAATTGTTAAGCTATTGCTTAGCATGAATAGGGCAAAATGAAAATTGGCTGGATACATTCCCATAGCTCAGCATGCTTGGATTTGCTTTCAATCTAATATTCACTCTGATTTTTTCTGTGTTTCTAACGTTTGACTGCTGGATAGTTAGTGTCACTGCTTCTTGACTGGTTTTGAGGCCTTTCAATGGCTCATCCTCACCTACCTCTGCTGTCTCTCATATGCACTGTCTCATGGTTCACTTTTCCTTGACTGTTGTTACCTGCCCCTACATCTGCTGGTGAGATGACCAAACTTGCATACCCTTGTCTATTCTGCTCACTTCTCCCGGTAAATCCCCCACCAGGTGATGTCCTTCAGGTACTTTCCTCAACAAACCTTGACACTGACTACACTGAAGACTACACTGCTTACCAGAATGTGCACTCTCCCTTCTTACACACTTGTTTTTATTTCCCCATCTTCCCATATCTGATATCTTGCTTTATAAATGGATGGTGATTTTTCCTGGGACACAGGATTTATTCTTGTTTTGTGTATGAAGAGGTGATAGTAGTATACTCCTTGCTCAGGGCTCCTCACTGCTAAAGTGATACCATTCCTACAAGAAATACTTTTTCTTGATGAAATTGCTGGTTTGTCCCCTACTAGTTTAACAGATTTCATTTAGGAATTGCTCTGCTACAGGTAAATTGATTTATTAAATCAATCCCTTATACTACAGCAGTTTTATTATACGGTACCATGCTGTACCCCATCGGAAAGCAGTGTGGAGCAGCCATGCCTGAAAAAAAATACACATTTGCTTTCAGAATGGATTTTGCCATCAGTTTGCCTAGCAAATATTAGTCCAGACAGAGAAGGCATTCCCCTAATATGAAGCAATTAATTTATCTATGAATATTTCCAGTCTGTGAATACAGTTCTTGGCCAACATTTCCATGAGAACCACGAAGTCTGATTAATTCAGGGGAACCTTCCATTGTATGGTACGAGTGCATCAGCTAATAATTTGAAGACACAGACAGTGGGAGACAGTGACACGCGGTATCAAGCCCAAACTTTGGGTCAAAAGTCTGAATTTCACACTCTTTATCCTACTCTATACTCCTTACAAATTACATCTTCTACCTTCAGCTTTCACCCTTTTTTGGTAGTTGCTCTTAGTTGCTCACCTGTTGATCATCTAAGATACAGAAGGGTTTTAATTATCACTGCTCAAAGCTATTGGGTTTCTTACAGCAGAAGTAAGGAAATTGGATTTGGTGAAGCAGGTGCTTTCCAACTGGACCTATTTATGTTTTCTTGTATAAATATAGACTAATTTTCAGCAGCATCTAAATGGTTTGAGGGACCTGAGTAAGATGTGGGATCCTACATCATGTTGGCATGTCTGATAAATCTCCGTGTTTTTAAAGACTTGCATGAGAACACCACAGAAGGAGACATCAGCTGCGCTCAGTGTGACCTGTTGGCTAGAGGAGATCGCTGGAAATCTCCAGTTCGCTCTGCCATGTGAACTAGCACAAGCTAATTCTACGGGAGACACAGCTGGGAACACAGCGCTGAAGATTTTTAGAAGCTCAAAAGACAAAGATTGGGAATGTAAACTGAAGCACTGAAGTTCATCAAAACCAGCTTCTGTCACAGTTGTTCAAGTCAAACTTGTGAATCAATAACTACCTCCTGGTTTTATGGTATGGAAGTTCTCAACTTAGAGAGCAGAACTGGGAGCAACTGAAGGATACAACTGTGCCTTTCAGAGAAGCATCAACAGGAAACATCAGAGTGAAATTCCTTTCTGCAACAGATTTTTGGCTGAGGTACTGCATATCATCTTCCATAGCTTTGTCCCTATGCTCCCACAAAAATGTTGTTCACCTCTGTGCCTTCAAAGTACTTACAGCCATCTTTACCATCATTTAATTAGGCTCTTATCAGAGACAAACACTGATGCACCTCTTCATATTATCTCTCCTGGGCCTAATGGCCCCGATGATTCTTTCAGACAGCTGTAGCCTTACAATTTATTTTTTGGCAACATTTCTTGTATTGGAATGAATGTGCTGGGCATTTGGGCAGTGCCAGCTTGCAAAGGGCTGGTGGCAGATGGAAAGAAATCTGCCCAGTATGCCTTCACCTCTACACGAGCAGAGAGACATCAATTTCCCCCATTAAGAAGTTGTCACGCAGCCCACCCAGCTGGAGGAGCATCTCTGATAGCCAGGCTGGTTGGCGAATGCTATTCAAATACAAAACACAGTTTAAAAAGAAACAAAAATATCGTTTGTCGGCAAATTGAAAATGCATGGCTTTGACCACAGCCAACTTTTTAATGACTGTAATATTTTAAGTGATTATTTTTGCCACTTCAGATTGCTCCTCAGAGAGGAGAGGTTTTTTTTAATTAAAATCTAGGCAATGCAAACAGATGAGATATGAGAAGCAAAGGAACAAGAAATAAGATGAAGAAAATTAATTAAAGCAGCATTGTCAATGGAGCCATAAATTAGATATTGTGTCTTTCTGGGAATGGCTCATGCAGGTTCTCAAGTTTTTAGATTTTTGTCATGAGAGTAGGTAATGGGATAGATGAAGTCTTGATAAAGTTATGCCCAGTATATGGTTTCTTAGCTAGTGAAGGAAAAATGACAGAATTTAAGATAGATTCTAAATTCTGAATTCTGTGGATTTGGCTACTAAGGCTTCTGGCCTGAAGTCCATTCTTCAACCAAAGGAAAAAACACAATGTGATTAAAAGTTTCCCATGAGATAAACAGGCCTTTAATTTTTCCCACCGGCTATGTTTTTGGACCATTTAATGTAGGTTACAGAACTAAAATCTTGGCTGCGCAAGCAGGCCAGGTGCAAGTGGGGTTATAGTGCACCTTCCTTTTTCAAAAAACAATGGGATGAAACTTGTTCTGTGATGTAGTAACAAACAGTCTATAAAGTGTGCTTTCACTCATCATTTCCGATTATAGACTGTTATCCAAAGGCTGATACTCAAAACATTTGCTTGTTTATGAGTGACTGGTATGATCTGTATGGTTCTTAAATTTCTGGGACATTTCATAATGTTTGTACAACATTGGTCATTCTGTTGATGACCGATTTCCTTAATGAGTCATTTAACTGGCTTGTACTGAAATATTCCTCTTTATTATTGGGAACTGTTGATATTTCTAGTACTCCGCAATGAGCTTGATACGACCTCACCTGTTTTTCTGAAAGCAATGACGTATCAACAGCACTGCAAAATCAGAGAGAGAAAGAGTAAACCAAAGTCATTCTTACTCTTTGGCATCTAATGGGTCAATTTGCATTGCTTTTGCTATGTGCATCTCACAGTGACCTGCAAAGACAGAATTCTTCCCTTCTAGGAGGCAGGAAACACCCCTGGTGTTTTGACGCTAGCTCAGCTCTAACCCTGGCTCCCTGCCACCCCCACCACACTTCTGAGCCACAGAGAACTGGCATGGAGAGAGGTGTAGGCTCAGCATCACTTCCCAATAGCTATGCTCAGCTGCCTGAACAACACACAGCACCACCATCAACCACCTACCAGTTCCAACAAACTCCAAGCCATTGTATCTAAGCATCATTGATTTAATTAAAAGTGTGATTATTAAATAACAACAACAAAATCAAGCAAACAAAAAACTATACACTTTTTTTTTTTTTTAAAAAAAAGACCAAAAAAAACCTAAAAACAAAACAATACAAGAGCAATTCCATGCATGGGCTACATCCAGTCCTATGGATATAAAGATGCTTCCTTATAGAGGGCCCACATTCTTGCTAAAGGGAGCTGATCGACAGGTTTTGTGCACCCTGCTCTGCTGTCGTCACCTCTCCTCCCCTCTCACACTCCTCCTTCCACCCACAGAGAAGCACGAAAGGCTCTGAGCTGAGGTGCAGCAGGAAGCCAGCTCATCTCTTCCCAGGAAGATGTGGTGGATTGCGGCTCCTGTGAGGCAAAGCAGCTGGCTAGAAGGCTGGGTTTGGCCCACAGACCAAAATCTGCCTTGCTATATCTTACTCAAAACCAAAAGAGCCTTGTCAGAAGCACCTACATCAAGGTATCTTTGCCCAGTATAGGGTCGTGGCAATTTCCATCTGCCATTTTCATAGTGGTGTAGCTCAAGAATCACCTTTCCTTCTTGAAATATATTTCACCGGCTTCACACAATGGGTATCTCAACCCTTTTTTAACATGAATTTAAAACCAAAAAAAAAAGGGGGGAGGGGGAGGAAGACCATTTCATCACAAACAATTAAAACCAACAAAGATATATATGGAATATCAGAATGTTTGTTTTGAAAGAGCAATGCCATTCCTATTAATTAACAGAGTATTCAGAGATTTGGAAATCTGCTCTGGAACGGGGGTGTGGAATAGCTTAATCAGCCTTTCTTTCTGCCAAACTCTTAGGCCTGCCCATATGTCTCCTCTGCTCAGTCACACTTAACAACACATGTCCAGGAAGGACTCACAGATCGAGGATGTGTATAGCCCCGATGTGCTCAGGGTGTGGCGAAAGGTCATGGAGTTTTACAGAAACGTTTTCAGCATAGTTTTCTCAGTGTGAGTGTTGAGTTTTCCCACTCTCCTCTTAGGCAGCTTTCTCTCCACTAAACTGGATTGTGTTTCTGGGAGATTAAAATGAACTGAATGGCAATGACCTGTTTCTTAGCTATCACAAGTAGGCACAATTGCATGGTACAAATTATTGAAAAGCAAGGCCACGCAGCTATTTCACAGTTAACAAAACAAGGACTGTGCTAACTTGGAGACTATCTCAGAAAACACTTGAAATCCACTTGAGGAACTTTAAAAAATAAAAATAAAAAAGTTGAATTTACAAACCTCAACACATCTTTTAAAACAGAGTTACTTTCTCAGTATAATGGGGGTGGGATGTTTTCAAGATGTATTGCTCATGTCCATCATAGTGAATAATACACATCAGGTACCATTCTCCAGCCCTGAAACCAACTTGCTTGGTGAGGCTGCCACGGGTCTTCCCTCCCTTACCCCCATCCCACACTATGTCCAGCTGCATGCTCACTGCTCAGCAGCACAGATGACCACAGGTGTAGTGCCTGAGTCCTGCAGACCATACAAACATGCCAGATGATAGGCAAATGTCCAAATACAGAATTTGACAGGTACAGACAGGTAGGTTTTTCTCCATTATTTGGACAACCAGATGATAGATCTGCCCCTAGTCCCTACACCCCCTGTAAAGTGGAAGGACGATTTGTGAGATGTTTCTGCATCAATCCTAAATAAACTATCTATATGTACATTTGCCATCCTGTGAATACAAAGGAGTAAAATTAATGGGAAACTCATATAGACGATTTCTGTTTTGCCTTCACAGAGAATTGGAAGCACTTTAATATTGTGTTTGTGGTGGAAAAAAGCAGTATTTCAGGAAGTACCAGAGAATGATGACACTGTCTTTTGCCTGTTTCTTTCTTCATTCTTTTTTTGCTGTTGTCCCAGAAGTGGTAAACTGACCAGGTGGACTCCTACCCACAGCCAGCAGCTGAAGAGCAGCTGCAGCTACTGACTGAGACAGCAATTCTGTACCTTGACCCTTCTCAAAAGTGGTGAGTGTCACTAATTAACACATCATGACCAAATATGTCATCACTGTATTGCCTGTGGTTATCTACAATGCTTTCCCCCAAATGCAGAAAAAATCTAGAAACAGATGTCTTGGTCTCAACATTATTTTTATGTAACCAAAACCACTGCAGAGACTTGAACTGTAAGACTACTGAGACTGGTTCCCTTTGCAACCTCAGCTTCTGAGCTTGTGCATCTGAAAAAAGACAAGGACAATCAGAAAAAAAATAAATAGAAATTTTTGCAGAATCTGGATTTCAAAAGACAACAGTAACTTCTGGTCAAGTCTACAGGACACATGAAGAGTTTGCTAAAAGATGAGACCACTTTTCTGTTCTTCTGTTCAGGAAGCATTACTGAAAAAAGATTTCATCTTTTCCCCAGATTACCTAGGGATTGTTGAGGTCCACAGACCTTCAATAACAGTCAGAGCACAGCACTGCTTCATGTGTTTCAGCAGCCTCAACCACCAGTGTAATATCCTAACCATGCTTGTTTGCAACGCCATGGTCACACTCAGTGCTGTCACTGGAGATATTGAAATGAAGTCAGGAATTTATCCTGTTCAACACCCTTCCTCACAGTTCAACTCAGATAAATACGTTCCAGTGGATCCAATTAATCTCCTAAGGGTTGCTTGGCCCTGCTAAACAGCATCTTTCTTGTCTTTTGCTGTCTTCTTTGGAACTGAGACACACAAATTCCGTGGCTTATCTCTCAGCTTGCATCCTATCTCAGTAGCCAGTTCCAGCTGCGTCTGCAATCAGCCATATGAGTAACAACTGCTCCTGAGCACAGCAAGAAACACAATAAAATTCCTGGTCCAGGCTCAAGCAGACTGGGGAGGAGGAGAAGCCACTTCCCAGGCTGGGCACAGCAAGTTCCTCCAGGCAGTTATTGAGGAGACACTGTCTGATTCCACCAAAGTGAACACATCAGTGCGTAATTACTATTAATGCTTACTCCATCCTCTCCAGTGACTGAATTTGTCACAGAGCCTAACCCAGGACACACATAACGGCCTTCATGGTATCATTTTTTCTTTGTTTCAATGCCTTTTTACTTTATTAATTTAAGCAGTTATGAATTTGAGTAGCTTTACCAGCAGAGCTCCTAGAATTGTAGTGCTCACTATTTATTCTAGTAGACTTCAAGTACTACCAAAATAAAATTTCTGCAGAAAAAAAATATACTTTCTTTGTAACTTGATGAGCGTTCAACATGAGCATGTACCAGATATAACAAGCAATTCTCAAAGCCACCTCCTGGGCAACTACTGGGAAAGAACTGGCTGAAACACATTCTCTGCATTGCTCCACCACCTGCCGGGATAGTTCAGAAGTAAACACCTATAGAAAGACTACTTTATGCCTTTTTCTAACAGAAAGCGTATGTATGATTTCCTCTTCTTTCAGTTCCAGCTGCCAGCTGGACAAGCTACAATACACCACAGGGTACCACTGCCCTTCCACCTGAGAAATATGCAAATATCAACCGTTCCCTGTGGTGAAAGGTGGTGAGCAAGAGAGGATGAATGCAGAAAATAACCCCAATAAATGGGAGAAATTTAGAAAGATTCTTTTTTTGATGTTTCTTTTCCTAATATTTAATTCATCAGGTCCTATTAAATTACTTATCTTTATGGCACAATTTTGGAAAGGAGCTGATGCCCCACAGTTTTGCATATACCAGCTAAAATTGATTTAAACAACAAATAACATCCAGACATGTGACTGTTGACATTGTCAAGGAAACCCCTAAAGAAAAGCATTGAAGGGAGTCAATGAAGAAGTTAACACCAACTTCAAGCAAGATTTTAAGGACAATTTATCTGAAATACTAATTGACAGAAGACAGGAGGAGGTGAATTTAAACTTGTATGGCACAAACAGGCTTGGATATCAGAGAAAGGTCTCATCAGATTGAAATAGAGTAACACATAGTAGAAGACTGTAGGATCTTATTTGGAAAACACAGCAATGAGCAGGTATAGTAGCACAGTATAGTAATACAATCTGCTGATCCCATAATAAAAATACAGTTTTTCTGAACAAAAATCAGGACAATTTAGCAAGTTTTAGATTTCTGAGAAACAAAAGGACTTGTAGGAAAAAATGAACTAGAATTAGGTTCCATGCAAACTATCCCTATGGCATTATCAGAGTTTCTCCAAAACTGTTTTAAATGCCAATGCCTTCAGTGTCAGAAAAATCTCCTAAAACCTTTTGACAGTAGTTTCTACTAACTGATGCAAGTTGAGAGCATTAGCAATAATACGGGGATTCCTGTGAAGATGTCCCACCCATTGTTGCATCATCTTGCACTGGCTAAGTTATTTAGCTACTGTGAAATGCCACTTGAAACACACGTGATTGATGTGGTTCTAGCAATCTTGGGTTACACTTAAAATGTCATGTAATGTCATTAGCACAATGTACAAAATTTCTCTAAATTTCTCTAAAATTTCTATTTATGTTTGTGATGAACCGAGATTAGAGCTATGCTAAACATTTGAAAGACAACATTAAAAGTTCTTGTTAAGTTTTATATGCTAAGTTTTATATATTGTTCTAATCCTGAAAATTCTAATAAATAATTAAATAAATAAATAACAAATAAACAAAACATTATTGGCTCTATAATGTTACAACAGGGTCTATACTGAATCTGATGTAAACCTTGACATAATTTATGGCTTTTATTTTTGACATGACATGAAATTTACATTTCAGAATGTGTTTTACATCTCAAACTACAGTTGGCAAGATTTTCCTGAAAAATTGAGGAAAACCGGAACCAAAAATAATAATAATGAAACCTGAGCATGGGAGTGCTCTGGTAGCAATCCAGATACACTAAAATTGTTTGAAATAACTACAGGGTCCCCAGGAGAATAAGAGCCCTGTGTCGCACACAGCCTTAACCCAGTCTGGCTACACCACCACCTTGCACATAGCCTTAACCTGGTGCAATTAACTATATAGCCAAATGTCAGCTGGGAACAGACAGATGCAGTTGTTTCTAGAACAGAAGACAACCTCAGAGGAATTGCCTCATTGGTATCTCACACAAGGTTTGAGCTTGAAAGGGATTTCTGTCTAGAAGCACCAACTGGTCTCTGTGTTCAAGTCCCTCATCTTTCAAGTAGCAACACTTGTGTATTGATACTGAATTGCATGAGTTAAAAAAGATAAAAATCAAAACAAAACATAAAAAGAGGTTTACTTATTAACATTTAGATGATGTTTGTGCATGTTTCAGAAAGAGCAAGTGGTCTTGGGCTTTGCCTTATGACAAGACACAACTGCACATATGGCACATTAATCCTTGCTTTGCTTTCATATCTTCTCATGGGTAGAAAGGATTTTAAAATCCAGAGATAAGACTGATGATACAACAAACATCAAAGGATCATAGAAAATCACTTCATTAAATATGCAGGACACATTTTATTCTAAAATCTCAGATAAAACATCATTGTAGTTTAAATTATCTTACTGAATTAAAAAAAAAAAAGTCAATATAGAGGTGCTATGAGTAGATTAGTGATAGTATTTGGTTATGAAAAGATTAACTTGAGGTCATTCATATCAGGATCTATGGGAAAAAGCTGAAGCCATGACCAATGACTTAGTGCCATCAGTATGTGACGCCTGTTTCCTGTGTGATTGTCAAAACCATTATCAGCTTCGTAAATGAACAGTGGCAACAAAACCACCTTTTTTTCTGAATGAAAAATAGGATGAAAACAGAAAGTCATCTGCTGCTCAACTTCTGTCTGGTTGGAAGCACAAAAAGCGAGAATTCAACTGATTTTGAGATGTAAAACAACTCTGCATTTGAAGGAACTTTTTCCACAGAGATGCGGCAGGTCCCATTAGTTTTTTCTCCTAAGGAGGTATGATCCTGCTAGATCTCATGTATCCAACCACGCTATTACAGAGACTTTTAAGGAACAGCCCCTACCTGTGCAAGAAAGGTGATATTCATGGTCAGAAAATATGGAAAAGCATAGCTTTTTATGATGGTTTGAGATGAAGCAAGCAGTAGTATCAAACAGCACCAAGTTAATCAAACAGATAGATTTTAACTTCTTTGAACATCGGTTTAACATCTTTGTTGGTGACATGGGCAGTGGGATCGAGTGCACCCTCAGCAAGTCTGCCAATGACACCAAGCTGTGTGGTGTGGCTGACACACAGGAGGGAAGGGATGCCATCCAGAGGGACCTGGACAGGCCTGAGAGGTGGGCCTGTGCAAACCTCATGAGGTTCAACAAGGCCAAGTGCAAGGCCCTGCAGCTGGGCTGGGGCAATCCCAAGCAGAAACACAGTCTGGGTGGAGAATGGATTGAGAGCAGCCCTTGGGAGAAGGCCCTGGGGGTGTTGGTGGATGAGAAGCTCAACATGAGCCAGCAATGTGCGCTTGCAGCCCAGAAAGCCAACCGTGTCCTGGGCTGCATCAACAGAAGCGTGGCCAGCAGGATGAGGGAGGTGATTGTCCCCCTCTGCTCTGCTCCTGTGAGACCCCACCTGGAGCCTGCACTCTGCTCTGGGGCCTTCAGAGGGCCCCAGAAGGACATGGATGGATTGGAATGAGTCCAGAGGAGGGCTACGAGGATGATCAGAGGGCTGGAGCACTTCTGCTATGAAGAGGGGTTGAAGGAGTTGGTTGTTCAGCCTGGAGAAGAGAAAGCTCAGGGAAGGCTTCTCAATGGCCTTCCAGTACCTAAAGGGGGCTATGGGAAAGCTGGGGAGGGACTCTTTGTCAAGGGTTTAATGATAGGATAAGTGGGTATGGCTTAAAGTTAAAAGAAGGCAGATTTAGATTAGATATTTGGAATAAATTCTTTACTCTGAGTGTGGTGAGGTCCTAGCGCAGGCTGCCCAAAGAAGCTGTGGCTGCCCCATCCCTGGAGGTGTTCAAGGCCAGGCTGGATGGGGCTTTGGGCAACCTGGTCTGGTGGGAGGTGTCCCTGCCCATGGCAGGGGTTTAGAACCAGGTAATACCAGGTACCTTCCAACCCAAACCATTCTGTGATTCACAATATCTAATTAGAGACTTGTATTTGTTCCAAAAACATTGAACCATTGTGCTAGAGGAAGCTGTTTTCCATTTTCTGTTGTATGGTCTTTGACATAACAGTAGTTACAAACTGTCACCTTTTTTTTAGTAGTGGCCAAAATGTTGCATTGTTTTAGAAAGTCCCAGTGGGACACAGAAGAGGCAGAAATGGAACAACAAAGAACTCAGTTCTGCAAAGAGATGGCATGGCCTAAACATTCTTATATGTTCAGTTTGGTTATATGTTACAGTCTTCTTCTACATACAAGAATAATAATGTCATCTTATCATTAAAAATATTAAAATACCAAACTAACCTTCACTGTTGCCCCAGGAAAGAAAAGCCAGTTGCCAGTATCCACAGGATCAAGATTATCTTCTAATACAACTTTTCTGTGAGCAGCATTTATGATCAGGATGTTGTCCAATGCCCAACAGGCTTCATAGACTTCACCAGCATGAACATAATCCTGTTTCCACTGAAAATGGATGTTCTCCCCTTTAGCATCTTCAGGAAGGTACAAGATGTGGATGATCGTGCTGACATTGGAAGGAGCACTGGAAAACAATGATATTGAATTAGACCAAATTTAAGCTATAACCAGGAACACTTTTCCCTCATTTAAACATCTGCCATGTGTGACACGGTAATACTGACATCTCTTGTATATTGGTAGATCTTCTATGTTGATTAGAAAATATCTGTCCCAAGGCAGAGTCCCACTGTGCTTGGCAGTGCCCAAACTAAGGCAGCCCTGCTGCAAAGAACTTTCAAGCTAGAATGGTGAATAACAGATCAATGCAGAGTCTGGAGAGCAGGACCACACAGCATGGCAGCATTCATACTTGATATTGGTCACAGCTCCTAGGTGACTGGCCATTTTCAGGTATTTTGCAGGTATGGCCAAAAGGAAATATTAAAGAAACTTTTTATGAAAACAGATCTCCACAGATGTGATATTTGCATGAGCTGTCACCAAAAGAAACTCCCAACTTCTGGTGTTACAGGACCTCACCAAGTGGGATGGAACAGAATGGCTGGAAGGGAAAGCTGGGAACTTTCTCTGACCAAGCTGTCCTTCCAATCCCACACCCCTGCTGACAGGCTGATTCTGTGCGGGGAGGGACAGGTTGTCTTTATTTTGGCATGCTGCTTCCAAAATAATACAGAAGAAACAATGTAGTTGGCCTCTCTCTCGCATTTGCCTCCATGAATGGTAAATGTGGGGAGGAAAGCCAGACCTGGGGTATTGGCAATGACCAGGGCCTAGAGCTCTGCTTCCCAAAGTTGCCCTCAGAGCTTTGAAGACTGAAGGTCATTCCTAGCACTATGTGGTTTTTTGTTTGTTTGTTTGTTTGTTTTTTACTTTGCCACTGGTAATTAAAGGACTCAGCTCTGTGTGTGCATGGAAGGGATGCTGAGAATTGTTATTTTCATTTCATTTTGCATCCAGCAAGGGAATCAGCTACATTTGAACCTCAGGGTGCCAGGAGGTACAAAGCTAGGGTTTGTATCATGTCAACTCCGCAACCTTGCCTCTACCCTGGTGGTGATGCCTCAATGGGTTAATAATTTGTGTGCCTTTATTCAGAAGTAATCCAGAACTTCTATGGAAAAAAGGCAACAAGAACTTGCTCACGTAGGACAAAACTGAGGGACTGCTCTTTGTCAAACAAATCATTAGAGTGCATGAAATGTTGAAAAGCAACTGTATATGGTCCATATTCACCCCCCGAACAAATCACCTTGCACTTACAAAATGTTATGTCTTTTGCCCTCCACTGCAATACTGCTCTGAGACATTGTCCTCACTACTCCCTGAGCCCTGGGGATGGTTCACATCCAGCACCTGCCTTGCCCAAGAGACTTCCGTCCCCTCCCTCTGAAATTGCACTAACACGACATGAAACAACACAGCAGCACATCACTACGGTGCCTTTCCTGCCCTCCTGTCACACCCCATCCCAGTTCTCCCATTCCCTGGAGATGCATGCAGTGCAGAGAAAGCCACTGAAGCAAATTCACATAAATACTATAACTCATACAGACCACAGGAGAAATGAGTATCCTTTCATAATTCATCCTCCTCTCTACTTTGCATGACATTGTTCTATTGACCTATTTTCTCCTGACTGTTCCAGCAGTCAAAATTAAAACAACACAGATAAAACTGTATGTGCACTAGCTTTTGGGTTTCAAAGGTTTACGCTTGTGCCATCGCAGCTCTTGAATTTTCTGGTTGCAGAGCTATGAGGGTAGCTGGACTGATCTTATGAAATAGGTGTATAATTTTGCATCAGTGGGAGGAAAGATGGTATGTAGTTACTTTGCAGTAACTCCACTGGCTGCAGTGAAAAGGTATATGTTTCAGTTTATATTTTTGTGAGATAAGAATTATTGTAATTGGTTTCACTTAACTTGTTCATAACTTGTGTCTTGTTCAAAGAAATCATAATCAGGCCCAAAAGGAGCAGGAGGATAAGCTACTGAAACCCACTGCGTTACAGCCAGAGCTTTGCTTGCTCATCAGAAATTTAGTAGTTCTTTAGTAGTTCTTTACCCCACAAATGGTCTGAAAATGGACTCAGGCAAATCACTTGTGTGGCACAGGAAAGCAGATTGAGACACAATGAGGACAATAAATATAAATAGTATTCTTTCTTCCCCAGTTTTACTTGTTTAACTATATATAATGCAACTGTACAAAATATCTTTCTCAATATTATTTAATAAAGTATTAGATGTTTCTAAGAAAACAGAATTATCTCCATTACTGATTCTCTATTTAAAGGTGTACATTTCACGAGAATATATTTTAAAATTCTCATTCTTCTCATTCATAATCCTTTGTGCTTTTGTGTAAACCAGTCTGTTAAAAAACAAGGCATATTTCACCACAATCTGGTTATTAAAAGAGTGTTAGAAGCCAAATGTTCACATCAAACCATAAACCATTTTTATGGAACATTTTATCCTACCAAAGCAGAAACCTGCAACACTATAAATCATTGTTCTTGCTGAGATTAAAAGCAGTGCAAAAATGCAAAAGCAGTGAAGGTTTTGGTTTGGAACAAAGCAATCATGAGGAGAGCACAACAGGCCTTTTTTCCTGGTGTTTGGTGGAGAGCACCGATTAAGAAAAGTCTCTGTGACTATGATAAAGTGCTTTATTTTTCCTTTTTGCTTTAATCAACTTACATTTCACTCTTGAAGATGTCACTGTGTTCACTAACTTTTGATTTAAAAATGGTTTGGCAGTTTAACATTCTTTCCATTCTTGGTACAAAACACACTGATAACCACCTCACTTAAATGAGGTTTGAGGCAGACCCTTGGTGAGGACCAGGAATACAAACCCACACACCTGAAGCACAGCATGAAACAGAGCCTGAACCTTCCGGTTAACAGAGTGACTCTTTAAAGCCATTCTCTTCCTGACCTCCCACATAAAAGGTGGATGAAACTGTGATTTGCTAAGGGAACTAAGGACAGATCATGCCTGACATATCTGGTGGCCTTCTACTGTGGGTTTACAGCATTAGTGGATAGGGGAAGAGAAACAGATGTCATCTACCTGGACTTGGGAAAAGCATTTGACACTGTCCCACATGATATCCTTGTCTATAAATGGAAGAGATATGGATTTGATAGAAGGACCATGTAGTGGGTAAGGAAATGTCTGGATGGTTGCACTAAGAAAGTTGTGGTCAATGGCTTAAATTGTGGTCAATGACTCCAGGTCCAAGTGGAAATCAGTACTGAGTGGTGTTCCTCAGGGGTTGGTACAGGGACCAGTGCTATTTAACATAGCATTGGTGACACAGAGAGTGAAATTGAGTGCACTTGCAGCTAATTTGCCAATGACACCAAGCTGTGTGGTGCGGCCGACATGCAGGAGGGAAGGGATGCCATCCAGAGGGACCTGGACAGGCCTGAGAGGTGGGCCTGTGCTACCTCATGAGGTTCAACAAGGCCAAGTACAAGGTCCTGCAGCTGGGTCAGGAAAATCCCAAGCAGAAACACAGTCTGGGTGGAGAATGGATCGAGAGCAGCCCTTGGGAGAAGGTGCTGGGGGAGTTGGTTCATGAGAAGCTCAACAGATCCTGGCAATGTGCGCTTGCAGCCCAGAAAGCCAACCGTGTCCTGGGCTGCATCAACAGAAGCGTGGCCAGCAGGGTGAGGGAGGTGATTGTCCCCCTCTGTTCTACTCTCGTGAGACCCCACCTGGAGCCCTGTGTTTAGCTCTGGGGCCCCCAGCACTAGAAGGATGTGGATGAATTACAATGAGTCCAGAAGAGGGCCATGAAGATGATCGGAGGGCTGGAGCCCCTCTCCTATGAAGAATGTCTAAAGGAGTTGGGGTTGTACAGCCTGGAGAAGAGAAGGTTCTGGGGAGGCTTCTCAGTGGCCTTCCAGTGCATAAAGGGGGCCTACAGGAAAGCTGTGGAGGAACTCTTGTCAGGGGGTGTAGTGGTAGAACAAGGACTAATGGTTTAAACTAAAAGAGGGTAGATTTAGATTAGACGTTTGGAAGAAATCTTTTACTCTGAGGGTGGTGAGGCACTAGAACAGGTTGTCCAGAGAAGCTGTGGATGCCTCATCCTTGGAGGTGTTCAAGGCCAGGTTGGCTGGGGTTTTGGGGAACCTGTTTTTTTGGGTGGCATCCCTGACCGTAGCAGGGGGGTTGGAACTCATTGATCTTCAAGGTCCCTTACAATCCAAACCATTCTATGATTCTGTGATTCTATGCCAAAAGCAGTGGCAGTTCTGCAACTAGTGTTGGTGGCCATAATTTCTCCTCTCAGCTTTTAATGTGCCTAAACAAGTGAGAACTGAAAAGCTAGCAATCAAAAAGTTTTAAAAGATCGAGGCTTAAACAACACCTGCTCAGCCAGAAAGCATGAAAATGATTAAAAAACTGTAACAAACCTAATTTTTTCCAGCTGAGTCCAATCCGCAGAACTGTTCTTACTGTAGGACACTGTGATGCTGGGATCTGAGTAGCTAAAGCGGCATGAACCTGATCCTGTGAAAAGCAATGAAATTAGAAGCGTTACGACACATTGAAGCAATAAATGATCCTCCAATAACAACCATTGCTGACTGTGCCTTTGTCACATCATCGCTTCTCTGTAATTTTAAAGTGCTTTGATTGATGATGAAATTTCCTGGGATCTGTTGCTGCAGGTAAACACGAAATAATGCATGCTTTATGAGTCAGAAATAAAGTAGAAATGATAAATCACAGCAGTGCCATGTAATCTCTGCAAATTTCCCAAGGGAAGCCAAATAAATTGCTTAACACCCTCTACTGCAGGGAAAAAAGACACCATATAATGTTTAAACAAAACCTTGTTATTACAGTATAATCCACAGAGCAGCATTTATAGGGAAAACAGTTAAAGACTGTTTTCACATCATTACATAGAAAACAAAACAAAAAAAAAAAAAAAAAAAAACAGAAATAAAAATACTGCAAATGATAGGAAAATATATACAGGATTACTTGAACCGAGTGTGCTCTAGGAATTTAAAAGAACAAAGACGTTATAAAATTAGTTACTTTAAGGAAGCCCAAAGAGAATTAAATGAAGATATCATCCCATATACTCACTAGAGCCTATAATTAATAATAAACATTGGATGTTGATCTGGGAATCTCAGAACACTTTACAAAAATGAACTAATTAAGCCTTATGGCACCCCTGCAAAGTAGGGTAATATATTTACTTTTGATTTGTAAAAGGGTGCCTCTGGGTGTTGTCACAAAGCATAAGCTTAACAATTAATAAAGGGGACAGTCAAAATAATAAAAACTGTGAGTGAAAAATTTGACCTACCAAATGTGATAAACAAACAGAGTGATAATTAAATACACTAAAAATACTACTTTTGTTCTCAAACATCAAGTAATTTATCCCTCTCAGAAAATTTAACACCCAATGAAACAGATAAATCCAGATGTGTTTTCCAAAGACCAACATTTCTACTTCATAGACAGGTTGAAAAGTGAGACTCAAAGGTCAGCAGACAGCAGCTACCTTCCATATTTAGAAGAAGCTGCTCTCAATTAAACAGCACTTCTGATTGCATCAGGATACTGCTGAGTGAGTACCACAGCTTCACTTACAGTAGGGTTATGTATTATGTGTGGTACAAGTAGCATGTTATGCTTCTGAGTGCTTCAGACACATTCAGCTGCAATGAAAATCATGTTTATATGGGTATTATAGGGGTATATAAATGCACATTATAAAAATATAAAGTATATATAATGTATTCTATAAAATTATAAATACAATTGATATAAAATGGAAATATACACACATTTATATTTGCATATGCAAATGAGGAAATTGCTGAACATAAAATTTTGCAGCTTGGGGTAGTTATTGTTGTAATGAAATAAATGGCCTAATTAAAAAAGTGTTGACCGCTTGCACGAGGGACCAGCCTACACATTTGAATAGGAACATATGTCATGATGTACACTGCTTGCAGCCCCTGCTCCCCCGAGGCAGCTCCCATTCACAGCTCTCAGCTCGACAGCAGCCGCACAACTGTTTTTTCTGCTCTGCGGCACAAACCACAATCAGAGGGGAAAACGCCCAAAAGATGGGATGAAATCCTATCTCTGGAATTTTGCCTGATGCACCAACTAGCATCCTGGAAGTGACCCACAAAGTTAATTTCTTGTATTTTTTACTTGTGTTAAACTGTAAATATAGAAAGAAGCAGATCCTTCCGTATCCACTCACTACAGCTGTATGGGGGTATGTTCAGCTGCTCTGATACATTCACTGCTGTAACGAGGCACAGAATAATTAATATTGCAAAAGCAGCAGGACTTTGAATTACCAAGCATGTACCCAAAATGACTACAAAGCAACTCTCTGGGTATAATTTACTGACAAGGTACTTTATTTCTATCATATTAAAAACAAACGATGTCAGAAAAAGCCTTTGTATTTCAGATTTGCCCATCTGCTGAGATGGTCTACTTCGCTGAGTGGCATCTGCTGTCAGTTCCTACTTGTGGCTTTTAGGAGTTCCAAACTTTCATCACATTCATTTATTTTATTACAGGAGAATTTCGTTCAAAACCAATGAACTTCAGCTGGTTTAACCACTTCGGCTGACAAGAGGCTGTGAGGCAAAGCAGCAACATACTGACTTTTCTGTCATACAAAAACTAAAGGAGCATAAACAGAAAAAATAACCTGTTAATAATGTGCCATTTCAGTTATTGTTGCAATCAGCTCTTGGTATGGTACTCTTAAACAAAGCCAAGTCACAATGTCCTGCCAAAAAAAAGATGGAGAAGGCCATATTTGCTGACTATCCCATAAAGACAATAAGAAACACGCATTTTCAGTCAGTACAATATATGAAGGATGTCATCTCTTAAATCTGAACACCCTCAGACTATGCAACGAAGATAGAAGTCACTGGTTCTTTTGAAAAGAGGCTTTGTAAGGCAGATGCGGTGTTTCTCTTGTGTTATCGGAAAGAGAGCAGTTGGGACAAAGAAAAGAGGTGAGACAAGTTCTGGTTTCTATTATTATTTTAATAAACAGGACCAGTTTTATTAAGAGTAAAAATAGTTTGCAAATGTCATCAAGGTCAAAGTAAGCAGCAGTTACTGACTGCTGACAAATGTGTTCTTATCAGTGTTTAAACGCCCTTTTTAATGTATGTTCTTTACTCAAAATCAAAAGAAAAAAAATAACAACCATTTAAGTATCTAATTCTGCAAAACTTTAATGGACAATAAATACATAAAGAAACAAACAAATTCACCTGTCTGAAAAAAAATGCCAATATGTTTCAGGCATTATTCTTTACCATTAGAACCATTTTTATAATTATTTTTTATTTTTAAATGTACAAGAAGTATGAGGGTCTTGTGCTAGCTTCTTTTGCAAAAGCAATATTCTTCCTAGCTTATATCAATTTTCCCAAGGAAAGGGAGAAAGGTGAACATAAAACTACAACATAAAAAAATCTGTTCTTCAGAACTAGATTTATTCAGATGTTATTGAAACACCTGATACATGCTTTCAATATAATTTTCAATATGTCAATATTCTCAATATTACTTTCAATATTGTTATTACTTAATGCTTACTTATTCCTATTACTCCATATTACTATTATTTCAGTAATCTGAAACCAGAATTATTTAAAATATTTTTGTGGAAATTTGCAGTTTGTATGTTTGCCTCTGCCTTCACTAACAAAGCCATCTCCTGACTTTGTGAGCTAATAGGTGATCAAAATTCAAGTAGTAACAGAACAGAAGCTGAAGGCAAATTCCCCCAGGAGAGGTGTCCTTCACACTGCTTCTAGAGATGTTAATAAATGTTGTGCCAGCTCTAAGCAGAGCCATGTGGGTAGGATGTTATACTGTAAATCTTCATACCTGCCCATCTTCTAAAGAAAAAATTGTACAAGATGATATAAAACCTTTTGAATGAGCCTAGAATATGGTTGTTTTAAGCCAAGAATGCCCAGGTTTTTAATTAGTCATGAAAACAGGTAAGAAAACATATAGAATGATTGCCATTAAGAACTCTATATTGTAAATTACTGCATTAGAGCAAAATTCTGTTTCTTTCTTAAACCAAATACATCACAGTAAATCTGATGCCTTGATATGGTTATTGTCAGTTAGTTCAACTTTCTAAAAGTTACTGATATGCTTTCAAAATTAAGGGGTGTGTATTTGCAAATTATTCAATATGTATAGGGAAGAATTTCCTTGGGTTTCAGGAAATAAGATTAATTCTTCCCTTACTGAATGTTTGCAATTCTTCCTTTGAAATGTTTTTACTCTTTTTCATAGGCTTCTAGCTCAAGTTCACAAATTTTTAAAACTTTTGAAAAAATGCTAGAGACAACCTTCATGAATATTTTTTCAAATGATATATTTGAAAATCAGACAATAATTTTTTGTCTGCTATGGAAAACTATGAATAGTAAAACAGCTTCTGTTATAAAACCCAGCTATATCCATACATCGAATATTCTGAAACACTAATTTATTTGGTCTGTACTTCACATGCTTGGATTTTGCCCCAAGGCAAAGCTGAATAAAATAAAATTTGCTCAAAGTGGAATCCAGACAAAAACTCTGATAGAGGATGGTTTTGACTGGCAAGGTCTGTGAACGCTGAGTAGCTCCTTCCTGCTGCTTTACTAGTTCTACCTAAACCAAAGAGCAAGAATAGAAAAGGGAAGGAAAACCATGCTTCCTAACTGTTTTGCTACTTGTTCTGGAGGATTTGTAACACATAGCAAGGTGTACTGAACACTGAATGCTTATGTCCAAATGAGATGATCATGTCTTTTTGCTTTTTTTCTAGAAGACTCATTAATCTTGTTTTGATTTCTTTCAATGCCTTTATTAGTGAATATTTTATGCACCTTATGTTTTAAAACAGCGTGTATGTAAAAGTACTCAGAGTATTTAAGGAGAAATGTTATGAAGGCACTTCATAACAGGTACCTGGTTAGATATTGATGTATTTGTATCTAGGCTGACAATGGAGGCAAAATTAATGCAAGACTCACTACAGCTTTGCCTCCAACTGTGCCAGATCTGCAGAAATCCGAGTCATGTGGCTGTTGGTCTCTAAGATTTGTTAACAACACTGATTAGAAGCTGCTGTTTTGCTGAGATAAAACTGGGTGCCATCTGCAAGGAAGCAACATTTTTCTCCTTATAGACTGTGACACCCTCTGCCTCTTGACAACCTCCTGATAGCTCCTGCAAGTGCTTCAGTGGATAAGCAGATGAGATATCTAATGCTGGCTCTAAGGAGAATAAGCCTAATGTGTAACTGTGCAAGAAAAACTCACATGCAAATTTGTAGAAAGGTTTGATTGTGTCCTAACAGTGGCCTGAAAGGGAGCTCAGAAGAATCCTGTTTATCTAACACTGGAAGATTACTTTTGTTCATTTTGTTAATGTGATGAATAATGATTAGTGTTTGCTAAGGATTACGATTTGCTGATATCACTTGAATTAAGCCAGACAGAATAGTATAAATTACTAGTGGTCAAATTTGGCTGGCATGCTGATAATTTTTTTTCCACATTAATGAACCATACAGTCTGGTATAATGAATGCTCCATGGATACTACTTAAAAAAAAAAAAAAAAAAAAAAAAAAGTATATGTAACCAAATGATTTTAACCATGTTAAAAGATGGAATATTTTGGGCTGGGAATACTAGAAGTACTGGTATGAAAACATGCAACTCGCTATTCATGTAATACTCACTCTGAAAATTTCATCAAGAGAAGGTCACACAAATATTTTTATTTTTTCTTGAAGCCACAATTTTGAACTTGATTTCAAGTGTGATTTTTAATTCTGTCAAATGTTAGATCTTTAACCATTTTTTGTATCTTTGTTTATAGATCAGCTGGAATACAAATAAATATTTTAAGCGTAAAAGTCTTAAAATTAAAAACTGCAAGAACTGTGTTCTATGTTGTAATTTTATCCTACTTTTTCATGCAAATAATTAAGCACTTTATTGCTGACTATTTGTTTCTCCCTTACAAGAAGATTTTGACTGTCTGTGCCCCTGTGCGTGTTCTGACAAACAACTTGGAATAAATACCTGACACTAGGAAAAAACAATGTCAATGGTGTTTGCCTTTGGTGAAAACCAGAGCTACTGTAACTTTAGCATGAATTATGAATTTTGAGATGCAAAGTCTCAACTATTCATTTCCATCAGTTTTTGGAGAACAACTAACTTTTGCTCCACTGATAGCTTTAGACTGTTGTTCTACTTTGCAAATGCTGGTAGTTACATCCAAATTAAAGGTTGACAAACGTGCTAGAAGCCTCCATCATAAAACTGTGTAAGAGTAGAATAGTTAGTAACTACATTTGATAAAAAATAATCAAATGGACTTCAGAACTGAAGTCTTAAAATTACCTTATTACCTCCTAAAATTAAGGTCAAAGCCCCATGGGATGGGGCCCTGAGCAAGCGGACCCCAACCATAAGATATCCCTGGTTGGTGCAGCAGACCTCCCATCTACCCTTCTCACCCATGTCCTCCAAAGGTTCTCAATAACAGCAAACCTACTTTCTAAGAAGTAATCCAGCTGTTAAGTAAGGAAAGTCTGAGAAAACACTTATCCGGTCCAACTTCCTTTCAGTCTATTTATATTCAGTGATATGATGTGCTTCCTGTGCTCACACAAATCTTGTTCTCTTCTAATGAACAAGACAGATCACAGATCATATTTCTTTTTGTGCTGAGAGCATTAAGGAGAGAAAAATAAGCCAGGCAGAAAGCTGTATTTCCCTTATGCCAGTTTACAGTTGATTCTGATGTAAAGATGCTTAGCTAATTATAGCATATCTTTCTGAGATACAGCCAGCAGGTATGTTATTGGATAATGTGTCTGTTGCCAAATAAATAATTAAATGATGCTTCTAAATTTAACCACATTTGTAAGTGCACCAATAGTGTATAGAGTACGTTGCTGAAGGCAAAGTGAGTAAACTTGTTAACACTTGGATGTAATAGACACCCATTAATTACAGCTACTGAAACAATAATATCATTAACTCCCCAGAAAGACTCTTTCAGTGGTTCTTGAATGTCTAAGTAGTAAGCCCTACGCTAAGTAAGCATTTTCTACTTGTACACTCATATTGTATTCTTCAATATTATTGCCAATAAATGCTTAATGTCAGATCAGGCAGAAGTCCTCTGAGAGGGTGACCTTTCAATGAAGCTGGGTAAAATTTAAATTATGCCACTTTAAACTTAAAGTAGTTATTAATTGGTACACTAACTTGTATCAATAACTAGACAGAGACCTATTGCTTAGCTCTGATTAGCACCCTGGGTCAGCTGTGAAGGTCAGTAATCAAGACCTTTAACACCATAAGGGTATGAAAGCACAGCTAGAAAGTAAATGGTGTTTTATTCAGATCCCAACAGCTAGCATGTACCAAGGAGGCATACAGAAAGCACACATTGGTCACAGAACTGCGTTGTAAAAAGATGGTTGCTCAAATATAAAGACTTGAAAGTAGTTTCCTTGCTTTGTTTAATGAATTTCGCCATCACCAAGAAAATCTGGGAAATATTTCTTTTTTTCAAGCTAAATCCTGAATTAAGGTGACTCTCTTTTCTGAAACCCTATAAAACAGATTGCCTGTCATTAACTTTATATGTAAGTAGGTAATAATTGGCTGGGTGAAAGTTTTTTTTTTTATTATTTTTTCCAGTGCCTGATGGGTTTTCTCTATTTTTATCTGCTTTTGCTGTCATGGAAAACCCCTCCCTTCTGCACTGGAGAAAAAAATACAGGAGCATTTTGCTGAGCTGGGACCTTCTATTCCTCCTTCCCTCCCCCAGGAACTACAGATGCTTTGTTGTTTGAGTTAATACAGAAATGGACAATTTTAATCATACAACAGTGTTATCCTAATACAAAGATAGGACCCAGATTAAGATGAAAGTCAGTCTGTAATCCGGTATTTATTATTTTCAGCAACCAATTTGGTAATGGCTTGCATTCAACAACATGAAGGTGTCTCTGCCACCTGCCCTGGGTCAGAACCTAGGGACTTGGCTTGCTTTATCTTTGCTGCTTTTCTCTGCACAGTAAATCTATAGCGCTCACAGTTTAATTCATAACAATGGAAAAGAAACCCTGGTACTGAAGTAATAAAAACAGTATTTCATTGCAACCTTGGACTGGCCAAAACAGCACAAATCATTTCACCAAAAGGCTATTAAAATGTCTTTCAAATATCGTGTTAACTTTAAGCCCTGGTTTCGACCTAGGCATTATCTAGGCTGCCCCTCTTGTATAACTCAGCAAAATCAATAAACACCTCCACTCATGCTATGTGAAGTGTGCTGGATGATGTTACTTACCTGTCTTACTCTTTCACATTAGGTGCAATTTATAACCTATGTATCTACACAAAGGGCTTCTCTGCCAGGAAATTGAAAACTAGTGGGTTTCATGCCAGGCAGTAGAAAATGACAATCTGGGAGGTAAATAAAAAAATCTTAATATTGTTTTATCAAGTGGAAGATGAGAAATGAAGCAAGCAGAAGAAATTCAATATGTCAAATTACACCAATTTTGCATTTAATTGTATCAAATTCTCCAGCTCTTCCCCAATGTATAGGAAACAAATCAGGACAAAACAATCTAGGTGTTCAGACACACTCTGTTTTCTTGCTGCTTAGAAGGGACTGGATCCAAATGTAGCAACAATTGAGCTTCATTTCACAATCTTGATTTCTTACAGGCCTTAGCGCTTTAATTTACCTAATTTAAAAGCTGTTTTTATGTACCATTTAAACTCAGTTTATGCGGAGTCCTAATAATTTTTTATTAGCCAGCTTCCTAACAATGGAATCCTTTTAAAACTATGTACTGCCCCACATTTTCTTAACACAAAATAATCTAGCTGTCCTGCAGACAGTAGCAGCCATCTCCCTCCAACCACTGTGTGCTTCGGGAATTCTCCTCACCTATTCATACCATAGTTAACATGACCTTATGAATGTACCAAGCACACAAATCTGGTGCTTTTTGGAAGGCATCAGAGCAGAAGAAATCTGGGTGCTGAAGGAAATCATCCATGCAAGTGATTAAAATGAAGGAGGTGGCTCAACAGACCAAAAATATTTAGCGCCACAGTTTCTGCCATGACTATTGTTGTGTTCAGCTACAAGACAGTGAGAGATTTAAAGGATCAAATGCTATTCATTTCTGTCCTCAGAAGAGACTTATTTTTCACTTTTGTATTTCTCTAGAGACACGAGTGAATTTTCATAGCAATTCTGAAGGGACTTCCTCATCTCTATCCAGCTCAGCTGAGGGCAAGTCCATTGCTACCTCATAAAAGTTGTCAGTTGTTGTATAGCTTTTGCTAATTATAAAGCTAACTAATAAAAAAAGAAGAGGAATTAAGAAAAAATGGTCAGCAGTGGTTAGCCAAAGCTAAGGCATATTCCTATTGAGTGGTCTGAATCCAAGCAGGAGATAAAGACAATGTAAAAGTGGTACTGTCAATATAACAGCTGCCACAGGAAATTAATTAAAACATGATAAAAATATAAATTACTATTGCCTTTAGTCTGTAACATGGGGCCAAATGCATCAATTGTTGTTTGTGCTGCTGAGCCAAGCAGCGTAGGTATGTTTCTAGAGAGGAGGAGAAGGAATTACCTTGCCTTGCAGATGCCCTGCAGAGCCCTCCAGATGCTACACCAGGTGAGCACCTGGAGAGGCTGCTATTTCCTCCACAGACATACATGGGGGTCAAGTGAATCAGCTGCTGTATTTATGTCTATAGATTATTTCTGTAAGGTAATTTTTGTCCACTGTGGTCTTCTGTTTGCTAAGGTTAATAGGGAAGCAAATGTGTTTTCTTAAGCATAAAGCTTGGCAGTAAGGACCACTCCAAAGTGCACATTCAGTGATTCCGTTTAAAAACAACTTAATAGTAATAATAAAATTTGTGTAGTTTGAATATGTATCAGAGAGAGAGAAAAAAAAAAAAAAAGTATTTCCATTATCTACACAATCAGTTACATTTTATAATTCAATTCTCTAGGAATCACACTGATAACAAAGTCAAACTGCCACTACAAAAGTGAAGGAAGAAATTTAAGCCTGAAAAAGTTTTTTTTTTTTTTTTTTTTTTTTTTTTTCTTTACTAGAAGTGTTAAAAAAACTCTCCGTGCTTTGTCTTCAACACACACCACTGAGATCCTTAGCACTTGGATTTGCAGAGTAAAACAACTCTGGTGTTGACCCCAGTGACCTCAGTGGTTCAGAAAGAGTAATAGGGACTGCTGCGTTAATGACTCACTAACCTGCTGCCTGAGATGAGGAAGGGCATAACATGAAAACCCTTTTGGAACCATTATGTCAAAGATCTGCATCCAAATCAATGACCCTTACTCATACACTAATCAAAAGCATATTTTAAACTGTTTTCTCCATTACACTTGCAAAGGACTATGACATCTGCAAGCAATAAAAATAGGCTGTAAATACACTGTGCTGCATAGAAGTTCTTGATATGTGCATTACACATGCACCTTTCCTCTTAACAAAATTATACTACAAACATAAAGGTCAACATAGGCTAGACGATTTCTCTTCATTTAAGTGCTGCTGATGATCTGATGGATTTAGAAAGCTCAAGAATTTTGAAGTGAAGAGAGTGGTGACCACTCAACCAGAAAATCAAGTTGCAGGAGTGAAAAGTATGCTGAGCAAGACTGAAGAAATTATTAGCTTTGTTGCTTATTACAGTGATTAAATGATGAGTTTGTCAATGAAATATTTATGCAACAGCAGAAAACTTAACACTTAAATTCCTTTTGGGGAAAAAAATAAACAGAAAATAGGGAGAACGAGGATACCACTGAAAAATCACTGAGTAACATATCTGCACCCTGAATTGTTGGGGTTCCTCCTTACCAAAAAGTCCTGAACACAAATAAAAACCTTCCTTCTATAATACTTAAAACATATGGAAAATATTAGGTGCACATATCCTTGCACTAGGGTTCCATCAGAAAAATATTAAGAGAGATTGATAAACTGCAGTTATTGTAGTGACTATGAGAAGTCCGTTTTATCCCTACAAAACACTGTAGGTTTCATTCCTATTAACTCTTGTAAGATAAATCATCAATAAACTTGGTCATCTGATGGATGTTTAGACAAAATAAGCTGGAACAATGGAAGGAGCGATAGCAACAAATGCCAGAGAAGTGACCGAACAATTTGAAAGAAGCTACACCAGGAGCAGCAGGAGAAAGGGGCCATTCTTACTCTATAAGTAAGGTCCCATCTTCTTACTCATGTAAGACGCATGTTTTGCCTCATGTTCAAGATTTTTATTATTATTATTATTATTATTATTATTATTATTATTTTTTCTGGCTATAGCAGGGACTAAATACATGATTCATCCAGAAAAAATACCTAAGGAAATTCTAGTGTCAGGACTGTTTGTTGTCCTGTCTCTGAAGACCACCTTTGCTCATGCATTCATCTCCAAGTCTTTCATGTTACCAGCAAATAATACTCATATTGCAGCACCTTCTAGCCAGCTTAATAATACTCTCAGTGCCTGACAGAACTTCACAGAAAGGGTTTTATTATCTTATTGATTGCAGGCAGAATTTTCCTTCATGATATTGAGTTTCTTGTAAGATCCAACCTGAATGATTCAATGGTTCTACGGTTCTATGTTTCATTTGTCACATTGAACATACACTGCAACCTTTTCAAGTGCTGTGGTCTCACGCTTAAATCTGATGTATAAAAAGAGTGGCAAGTCCTAGGCAGACATGCAGTTATCCCAGACTTTCTGTATGTCTTTTTCTCCATGCCAGGAAACCTAGCATGGCCACCACTAAACTAACAGAAAGGCATTTCAGAAGATTGCATTAGTAACTTTACCTTGCATTACCTGATTTCTAAGCTAGATTTTACATACTGTTTTATATTGGCTGTCTCTTAGGTTCACGGCAATCCATTGTAGGAAAAATAAATGATGCTTATATAAAAGTAGCAATTCCATCACAAGATCCCAATGAATAGGAATGCAAATATTTTTTGTCAAAATGTGCTGTTTCTGTATATCAGAAAATAGTGCACAGAAGTGATAACAATGAGGTAATGAGAGGTTTCATTCTTATGGGTTCATTCAGATTATTTTTTGATTTAGTAACATATTCCTTGGCCCATTTTGCATTTCATTTAAAATTCTCTTTTGTTTTAAACCAAAGTGATTGGTACACACATGAAAGGACCATAACTCAACTAAAATCAGCTAGGGAAAGGTGTTTTATGATAGGATCAAAGGGAAAATAATGCAAGTCACATATTTGCCCAGTCCTTACTAGCCAATATTAAGGGTGACTAAAGGTAAGGATTAATGATTGACTCAAAGTAGAATCTGTTAGATTTGGGAACCCAACCTTCCTAAAAGAAAAAAAAAAAAGACCTTTGGCTAGCTCTTTGTTTGCACAACTGTTAGCTTGTTCTTTAAAAAATTGAGCTGAAATGCCAGCTGTTTGAAATATGAAGATGTACCTGATCCCAGAAGGTATTTTTTAATGAAAAGAAAACCCAATCTTTTTTTTTTTTTTTTAATATAAAATAAAAGAGTTTTTAGATTTTATTTTATTTTATTGTTTTAATGGGGGGGGAAAGCTTATTAATGTGCTCTAGTAATGACAGAGGATCTCTGTGATATATCATAAAAGTTGAAGAAAACAGAATTTTAAAATAGCATCTCTCCTTACAAACACATTGTATTTATCCAGTACGACAAATTCACCCTGCTTACAGAGAAGTGTTCAAGAGTTTTCCTGAACAAAGCTGAAGAATAGGAGCTTTCCTTATCAAGTTACTCCCATTTTCCAAAATTGTTCAATAGCCAGAAAGAACCTATCAATACTAAAGCATAAAGAAAGTGTCATGAAACAAAGCTTTTCACAGTAATTTAACATTTTCTATTAACAGTTTTCACATTGAGATACACATAGCCCCGAGGACTGCCAGCCCAGAAGGACAGTCTGTGTGTTGGTGCTCACTACAGCACCTTTGGCTTCAGCTTTGTGTTAGACTCAGATGTACTGTGGAGGAAGAATGACTGGAAATAGCCTGCCAGTGCTGAACACCCACACAGCCTACATACTCCACAGCCACGGGAATTTATGTTTGAAGAGGACACTCAAGGAACAATGCATAAGCAGTTCCATTTGCACACCTCACACTTTGGCATTGATCCCCTAAAGCCTTTTCTCTTCTTATGGGACTCCATGGGTCTTTTTGTTCCCATGTTTAGCTCAGTCATTTATCTCTCATCACTGTCAGTCACCTTCCATCATACTGGCCTATGTGAATGACAATGCATATTCATCCCAGGAAGAGTTGAAAGCATCCCTGGAGAAGCTTTCGATACAGCTACTCACAGTATCCTTCTGGACAAAATGTCAAGCATACAGATAGATAAATACATAGTACAATGGATGAAAAATTGGCTAATGTGTCATGCTCAAAGTGTTATAGTAAAGGGGGTTACATCACGCTGGCAGCCAGTCATCAGTTGGGTTCCCCATGGCACCATTTTGGGGCCAGTTCTCTTTAATGTTTTCATAAACAACTTGGATGTAGGTCTAGAAGTTGTATTAAGTCTGCAGATGATATTAAATTGGGAGGAGATGCTGACTCTGTTGGGGGTAGAAAGGTCTTGTAGAGAGATCTTGACAAATTAGAGAGCTGGGCAATGACCAACAATATGAAGTTTAACAGGAGCAAGTGCCAGATTGTGCACCTGGGAGGGGGCAACCCTGGCTGTACATACAGACTGGGGGATGAGAGGCTGGAGCGCAGCCCTGTGGAAAGAGATCTGGGGGTTTTGGTCAATGACAAGTTGAATATGAGCCAGCAGTGTGCCCTGGCAGCCAAAACAGCCAACCGTGCCCTGGGGTGCATCAAGCATGGCATTACTAGTCAGTCAAGGGAAGAGATTAGCCCACTCTACTCTGTGCTGACATGGCCTTACCTTGAGTACTGTGTGCAGTTCTAGGCACCACAATATAAAGAGCACATAAAACTATTAGAGAGTGTCCAAAGGAGGGCTACAAAGATGGTGGAGGGTCCAGAGGGGAATATATAACAGGAGGGCTGAAATCCCTTACTTTGTTCAGCCCAGAGCAGAGCAGGCTGAGGGGAGGCCTCATGGCAGCCTGCAGCTCCCTCACGAGGGGAGCAGAGGGGCAGGCGCTGAGCTCTGCTCTCTGGGGACAGCGACAGGACCCGAGGGAATGGCATGGAGCTGGGACAGGGGAGGGTCAGGCTGGGGGTTAGGGAAAGGTTCTGCACCCAGAGGGTGCTCGGGCAGTTAGACAGGCTCCCCCGGGCAGTGGGCATGGCACCAAGCCTGCCACAGTTCAAGGAGCATTTGGACAGTGCTCTCAGACACATGGTCTGAGTTTCGGGTGGTCCTGTGCGGAGCCAGGATTTGGATTCGATGATCCAAAACGTTTAGATGTAGAGCTTAGGGATATGGTTTAGTGGGGACTGTTAGTGTTAGGTCAGAGGTTGGACTCGATGATCTTGAGGTCTCTTCCAACCTAGAAATTCTGTGATTCTGTGATCCTTGTGGGTCCCTTTCAACTCACGGTATTCCACAATTCTATGTGGTTAAAGGGAAAATCTGAGTTTTGAAGTGAGAAATAGAGAATATTTCAGCTAATGAATCAGGCTGACATTGTGTGGCAGCTGAGATCAGAGGCTACTGTGCAATATCCTGCAATCCCAAACTGTTGAATTAGAGGTTCTGGCCTGAAAGAGTTCAAAGTCCATGCCTTAAATATCTCATTTAGCAATTCCATTGAGCACTAAGGAAACTGTTAGACTTTGTCTTTCACATATGAGTGGTTGGTCTTGCAGAAATGTAGTCATGGGTGATTTAAGATATTTGAGGCAATTGAAATTTTCTGAACAATTGGGCAGACAGTGCATGAATGTAAGCATCACCCCAGCCCTGCACCAGCCACTTGTCACTGGCTCGAAGAGGCTCAGAATGAATGCTGCATGGCATGCTGCAAGTTATTCTCACTCAGAAAGGCTACTGCACTTTAATGTTGTCCAGTGTGCTGAATAAGTTTTACTAATTACATTTTAATCCTAATTAAGCCTTCATCCTCTGTGCTCCTTTTAACCCCTGTTGCCCTCCAAAGGTCAAAACTACCAAATACATGGCACATTAAGAAAACTACACAGAATATCAGCTAATGAAAAATTCACCAGGGTCTTATCCTTTCTTACCATACAGTTTAAAAGTATCTGGGATTCATGATGAAATCAGGGCCATTTTTTTTTTTTCTTCATTTCCTAGTCTTCATCTGCTTATATAGCTGCAAATACAAAATTCCATCTGATAATTAGTGATGAGAGAAATCAAAGGATATGCACTTTAATGTCACCAAAGCTAGGTGAGAAATTTAATATAAAGGTGACCCCAAAAGATTGCAGCTTAAGCTATTCAGTGGTAGATAGAAAGTGTTGAGCATTCTTTAAAAAAAAAGGTAATTCTCCTGGATGAATCTCTAAATAGGGTTATGATTAAACTGGACATTTGGGAATAAGCTGGAAACTGTCAAATGCCTCGTTCAGATTTATGATTGTAAAGCCAAGTACTGCTGAGCACAGCAGCAGTCCCCTGGCAAATCTGTGCTATATTTCAAGCCTAACATAGACACACAGGGAAATGTGATACATTTTGAACTTCAGGCTGAAAATTGATTTACTCAGATGTGCATATACCTCTCTCCTGCTTTACCATGTGGGGGATTTTATTTGTTCCTACTGATACAGGTTAGGTCATTGTTATCACATATAGGGTGTTTCTTGCTTGGGTGGTTCTTGACTTTTTTTTTTTTTTTTTTTTTTTTTTTACTTGACCTTCCTCAGATGATAGGACCAAAGGCTACTACTGAAATTTAAATTCTAATTTTACACTTTGGGGAGCTGCACCCTTCCACGTCACCTGCAGTGGGCACTGGCTGCCTACCTGGAGCAGCAAATGTTCATTCACTGACGTGTGTTGCATTGATGTTAACCATTCTGGGTCACTGCAAAAATAATCAACATCTTTTTTTTTTATATATTAAAAAAAAAAAAAAAAAAAAAAAACAACTGAAAAGCAAAATTCCTTAGTCACTGCACACTTTCAGTGTTATAAAAGTCACACATCCTTGGGCACAGCCACAGGTGGGAGGGTGAGACAGAAATGTGGGGCTTTTGCTGGTGGGTTTACGTTGGTGAGTAACATGTCCTAGCTGGTCAAGTGAGCTACTCCCTTTCACTGACTGCATAAAGCTAGCTGCAAGGTAAATCCAGGCTATTTTTCTAGAGGTGCTGGGTCTTTATGCACTAATTTGGCTTAGGAATGAAGACATTTTGCTGGCTTTTTAAAAATGATAATTCAAAATAAAAGTACAGATACCAGTCCTTAGCACTAGTAACATTGCACTCAGCTGCATGGTGAAAAGTAATGATGCCCACAAATTGTCAAATGAACAACTTCAGTTCAAAACAAATGTAACTGATGTTTTTTTGAGCCTTCTAGGGTTTTGATTTCAGATCCATTAAAAAAAACTAACTTGCTTGCCAAGGTACCTGATAGCTCTTATTTCCAACTGATATTTCCAGACTTTAATCACACCTCTGCTGATACTTCTGGAGAATTACTTTTTTAAAAATAGGTATATAATTTAGAAATACATATCCAGGGATCCACAGAGGAAGCTGGCTGTCTTTCTTCCTTGCTTTTTTGTTGAACTATTTGTATCATAAAAACATTTTTCCTTCATATCTTGAACACTGAGATGTAAGTTGAGGAATTAACTTTTTTTCCCAGTTTGCCTTCAGCCCAAGATACAACTTCTGCATTAAAGTACAACTACACACCAAAAATCTGCAAAAACTTACAGCACGTGTTCTAATACAGCATACCACTACCTTGTCAGTAATATGAACTAAATAGCATCTAGTTTTAGTCTACCCTACTGCCTATTCTAATTGTATAATGTGTTAAAAACAGCACTATCTAGTCATAACCTCGAAGATAACAAGGGCTGAAAATGTTAAAGAAGAAAATGTTAAAGAAGAAAAATCCACTATTGCTAGTTCAGTTTTTAGAAACAGTAATCATATGTCAGAGAAAGAACAAGTCATTATAATGTTAGCCATCAGGTTATAAAACAGACTTGAAAAAACCAACCCCATGACTATGCGTCCCATCATCAGAGTATCCACTGAGATTGCTCCTTGTCAAAGCTTATATTGGAAGTCTATATATTATTAAGAGATGAATAAATGTGCTGCAGTTTTCATTTTTTTTATGATTTTTTAAATCCCTCATGTCAAGTGGCACATTTACCAGAATGGTGAATGTGAAACTGAGGGTCATTTTCCATTGCAGCAATGACTTTTTGCACTTTCTCAGGTGAAAGAGTGAGCTAAACTTACCTAGGGAAAACTGAAGGACGGATGCAGTAGTTGTATTAAGGCCAGTGGTGGTCTACAGGAAGAAAAGCAAACAGCAGAGAGATTGTGTTAGGTCAGCAAAACAATACATTCATCACTTGTTTTCCTTTGAAAGCATGGAAGCTCTCTGAAGACCTTCAGTGCATAAAACTATTAATTTCCTACCCTTTCAGGTTGAGTGATTATGGACGTTGCTGTTATGTCATTTGGATTATTGATGTCTCAACTTATGTCAAAGATGGCATTTTTTTCCATTTTACTGTATTAATGTCTGCAAAATGAGCACATTTATGTGGAATGCTGGCACTTGACTAGTGTTTAGGAGAACTAAAAGATGAAACCTTGTGGTTTATGATCAGCTTAGTGTAAACCTGTATATACAGAATGTTTTTCACTTATTTTTCCCAGCACAGAACAAGAACAAAAATGAACATAAATAAATAGTGAAAATAACATTAAGTAAACCCAAAATAATAAAATGAAATGTTAAGAGGGGGATAGCAGAATCTAAGTCTTCAGCAGTAAAGCAAACAAAATCTTGATAGTACAGCATAATATATACAGTGCTATTTTGTAGAAGCATCCACACACTGTTGATATGCAACCAAGACCTACAGGCAGGCAGAAAACACTGAGCAATTCACTCTGTATTCAGCACACTGCCCTCCCATGTTGCTTTTCCTTTTCTCTCTTTCAATACCCTCATATTTCAGTTGGTCACATTAGAACAGTTGTCCTGAAAATGTTATAAGGTGAAGGGCACTAGAGTTTTGTGAAGAAAATAATATCACCTGTATTATTTCAAAAAGATTTTCAATTCAGTTTGAAAGCTGAACTTAAAAATAGTGCTACATAACAAGCAAGTCAGAGGATCACCCCAAAAAGAGGAGACTCTAAATCTGGTTCATTCCTTTTAGGAAAGGACCCTGCGAACATATGCAGACCCTGCAAAAGTTTATCACTATAAGCAGATATATGCTAGACTGAAGGTGGAAAACCATGCAAAATGAAACACCACTGCAGCACTAGACCAAAAAAAAAAAAAAAAAAAAAAGGAAAAAAGACACAAACTGGTCAGACAGGAAGTTTACACAAACTTTAAAATGTCATCTAATTATAAGAACAGTGACAGCAAACACCCTGATTAAATTCAACTATTTGTTGCTAGGGATGACCGCAGCCTAGATTTAAAGATTTTGGAGTTGTCATCATATGTCAGACCCCATACAAGACTTAAGTCATTTCCCATGAGAGCAGTGATGGACTTTTCCATCAGCTGTGCTGAAGCCCTGTGATCTGCACCCGTTCACCACATCATATCAGGGATAAGACTACAGAGAAGCCAGGCTTCTGAGCAAATTCAGCCCCAGGAGCAAGGTCTGTGGCTCAAGGTCTAGACTTCAGCTACCAGAACACAGCTGGGGATCTGTCTGCAAGGCAGCATCTCAAAGTGGAGGACTTGATTACTTCTCCTGCTTTGCTTGCAGGAGTGAAGGAGAGGAAAACAATAAAAATAGTGTCAAACAGCAAAATACAGATAAAATTTGATGTTATGGAAACAAAACTGTCATTTTCTAAAAAAATCAGCACCCAAGAAAAGATTAGATGCAAGGACTTGGAAGACCCTACATTCAATCAATCAACTGGCCATTAACTCTGGCACTATTACAAAGGCAATTTTATCAATATGTTGTAATGGTGAACAATACATTTTCTGCATATTTTCCCTGAGGTACAAGGTGAAAGCACACTTCCTCCATTAGCAGGTAGCCCTGCTCTCTTTAATTACCTACTATGTAAATAAACATGAAAACTGGAGAGAGAAATCTCTCTTATGTCTGAACACTCTTATTACCCTGTGCATTGCTGCATGACACTGAACAAAAGCTATTTCTAAATGCAGATGTTTTCTGACTGTTATTTAGGACTTCAATGACACAGAACAAATGCTATCTTGTGGTTACATGTTTTGGCTTTTCTATCTTTGTAGACTTTCAAAAAAAACTCCATGCCTTTGCAAACATACTTTCAGAATGTGCATGTGTTTTCAGGAGTATATGTTTAACAAATTCCTAGATGATGGGGCAGTTTTTGCCATTCCCTTCAACATGCTAACATCAGCATTTGGGTGGGAGCACATTAAGTCAGCTTGAGCAGTTGAGTTCTGTTAAACAAATGGTCTTTTCTAATGGTCTTTTTTTCCCCTTGCAAGTTAGTTTTAACCTGGGTTCATATCTGGCATGGTTCACCATGTAGCCCACCACTGCTTGTATGAGTGGCATCTCTGCCTCCAGGTGATGGTGCAGAACAAAAGAAAAAACTTCTTTCAGTGCTGGTGTGCACCAAAGCAAAGTGTTAAATTATAATGGATGGAGACCTGGTCTTGGGCATGCTCAAGTGGGTTTGGGTGAGTGTGGGGCACAGCTGTGTTTTCTGAGCAGCTTTCCACAGAACCAGAAAGTTCATCACTGATCTGTTTTCCTCCTTCTACTCTAGGGAAAAAAGGTGTCCAGGAAATGCCTTGCTTTGGCATGAATTTTTGGTGTGTTTTGTTTGTTTTCTGCATACATGCTAGATACAGAGGGAAACTTCTTATAAATGTTAATGAATGGGATCTTCACTGAAATGCACTGAAGATTGGCTGATATAAGTGACTGCAGGTGCGTTACGAGGATGTATGGAAATTTAAGAAATTTATCACAGCTATTAATGATCCGTGAATGAAGACAGACTCAGTGGGACAGATTCCCAATCATCACAAGCATCAGAAACAGCAACTTTCAAAACCATCTGAAAATTTCCCATTATCTGTACACAAAGCTTACTGAAAATACATTTTTTTTTGTCTCTCCTGGGAATATTCCTAAAAGATAATATTCCTAAAAGGTAATTCTAGTCTTATAACAGAAACAGAGGAGTTGCATTTATATTAACACCTTTAAAATTGTAGTCATGTCCCTCTTTATGTCCATTCTGTCAGGATCGATTCAACATTAGGTAACACATTTATCATGCCAAATAATAAAGTGCTTTCTGACTTGAATTATGAGTACCTATTATATTAGCTTACATTCAATTAATTATGTTGTGCAAGTTCTAATTTCAAAATGAAACCCTTTATCAATGTTCAGTGGCTCACATCACCAAGAAATTAAATGTATCAGTTATCACAGAAGAGGCATTCAGAAGGAATTAAAAGAGACTATGTTGTCATTCATTCCAGTAATGTTTTAGAAAAACAAACAAACAAAACATTATATTTAGTAAAAATTTTTGCTAAGTTCTGGGCTAGCAGGGAGTCTTTAGCAGCTATTTCCCTCTGCAACATCTCTGACGCTACATATCATTCCAGGGTTTTGCCAATGGTAAATTCTCACTAACAGACAGGGACAGTTGGTATTAAACAACCTCTGCCTGCAGAAACAGACAGCTACAGGGAGCCAGGAGAGGAGAGAGAGTTCAAGGAAGCAAACCAGTAGCTGTCACAGTGGTTGATATTATACATTTGACAAATTCAAACTCATCTTCACTTAGTATTTCAAGCAATAATGTGACAATAGGAGCCATGAACAGGAACAGAGATTTCAAGAGTCATCTCAAGAATAGGATTCAAAAAATGCATAAAGATTGGAGAAGTGAAACAGGTTTTAAAATTTGTGATAGGAAGAGATACACTGTGTAATTGCTGAAAGGTGGCTACAAATCAGGATCAAGTCAGCTCAAAGAAAACTGGAATTAAAACCTTTGTCCATAACCAAAAATAAAACGAGGTCAAATCTGTGGTACGAATACTGTCCTGTGCTCACCCAAAATGGTAAACCCCTCACATGTTCCTTCATAAGGATTTGATTTTTTTCTGCAACACTGCCATAATGCTTATAAACACTTTCTTTATTAGGCTGCTATCTGTTCAAAAGCATTTTGATTTTTGCAGCTGATTATTTAATCATGCCACTTAGGCATCATAATACATTTTTTTTTCCAGATTTCTGATGCTGTGATAATGCTATTTTAGCATGTGGTGATGAAAGTACAGTCCAATGCTGGATTTTGAAGCCAATTTGTTATTAATAGGGGTAGGCTAAATTATATGTCAGCAGGAAGAAAACAAATAATTAACAACATTTTAATCCCCTCATACTTGGGACTCTTGGTAAATAGATTGTTTTTCAAGGAGTGTTACCTATGCTCAATACCACAACTAAAAATGAACTAAAAATATGTGGAAAAAGTATCCCAGTGGTGTGACTTCATTTTTGCACAGTACATATAACAATGCATCTCTTCTCAAGGCAGTTAATGAAGCACAGCACATTCAGATAGCATTCAGAGTAACAGAGAGGCAATTTAGCATCACTGTCAGGATTCCCCTGCTGGAGCTGGCTGTGAGGGAAATGACTGAAATTCTTCTTTATCCATAAAACCTATGAATTACTTTTAAAGCTGTTTATGACTTTCAGTAACCATACCAGCAATATCTACATTGCATTTGTGCAATTATGATCTCAGCTAAAGATGTAAAATTAACCCTGTTAAAAGAATGAAAATTGTCTCAAATGATGAGAAGATTTCTGGCCAAAACCACTTCTGTTTTATGGCCCTCTTCCATGTACCCTCTTCAAATAGCTCTCATCAGCCTCTCCCTCCATTCAGAATACAGTTAAAAACATGAAAATTAATTTTGAATTACACAGGCTTTAAGCTGGTCTTGTAATTTTTCAGTTCTTTCCAAAACTCCCATTTATGTACATCTTTGTAGCTATCTGCCAGTGTCAGCTGCAGCATGTGGGCATTGGTTATATATCTTTCAATTCATTTGCCCCACCCAGATGATCCCAAGTTAATGCAAATTGCACCATGTCATTTCTTACAGCATTTTTATGACCAAACTACACTCCAATTAAATTAATTCTGTCACCTTCATCGTGACTCAATTTGTTACATACACTTTCCTGAGACTGGCAGGTGCTTGCTCCAGGCTGCATTTAAGTCTGTAAGATGCATTATTCACAAGTAATGTTTTACAACCAAATTTACAATTGTCAACAGCAACAAGAACAAAAAGAAAAAGGACACAGCTAATAAAATAAGAGAAGAAAAATGAACCTTTGAAATTGAATTATCTGAAATAAAGACATTTCATTGTCTGAAATAAAGACAATTATGCCAGTTTGAAAACATAGCTCTATTTCCTTGCCTTTTCTGTCTTTAACAGATATTTTAAATAACCTAGATATACAGCAGATAAAGAGTTTTTTATTTGCAAAAGATTGCAACAAATGTTGGTTAATATCTATTTTTGAAACATTGGGGTGTACCTGGGGTGCTCTTCCATGGCATTATTGTTTTGCTTAAGAGCCTGTCTACTGAACACCAAACTTGCAAAGCACTCACCAGCTCTCGGGGACCATATGGCTCACAGAAAGTGACAGCACTGCCGTGCATAATCACACCACACTGCTCTCCAACCTCACAGTTTCTGCATTCAGACCTGCAGGAAGAACAGAACATGTTCAAAATGGAAATTAGAAACCTCACTTTGGAGACTGCA